>JABFEB020000104.1:11523488-11538755 GCA_019775895.2 Stomatorhinus ivindoensis
CAGCGTGTAGTTAGAGTATGGAATAGTCTTCCTGTTAGTGTAGTGCAAGCTAAAACCCTGGGTTCCTTTAAATCAGACCTAGATAAGATTATAACAACTATGAGCTATTGGTTAAGTTCTCCCCAAATGAGCTTGATGGGCCGAATGGCCTCCTCTCGTTTGTAAATTTTTGTTCTTATTATGTTCAAACACAGTCAGAACCTAACATCTGAAAGCTAAACACAAGAATCTAGTCTAGTCAAGAATCTAATCCCTGCCTGTGAGAGGTTTGGGCCTTTCTGACCCTGTCCGGGACAACTGAAGGATGAGTAGATGGGCCCTGGCCTTTAAAACAGTCTATGTTTTAGAACTAAATACAAGGTTGGTGATATGTATCCTACAGCTGTGTTAAATCTTTATGTTTGACCAGAAGTGTCCAGTGGATGTTCATATTGCATGAATTTTTACTTATTTAACAATGTAAAATTTACTTGAATTATGCATTGACTCAGCAGAGCCCCCCCCCACATGCATACAACAGACAAATCCATTAACATTTAGATTTATACACTCAAGTACATATGTAGTGTTAAAAATACTGTAACCATTTATTGAGCAAAAAAACGTTTTCTGGTACTAGTTGACCTGTATTTGTAGTGTTAAAGACCACAGTGATTTGCTTTTGTGTGGTGCAGTGTACATTATTTACTAGTTGGTTGATTTAGTCCATTTATTGATGAGTTAAATGAAAAATGTCCTTGTGCTCCAAGTCCTATGCTGTAGGTTGAGTGTTGAATTATTCGTTTACGCATTTCTCCCTACAGATACCGGCATCCTAACATTGTGGATTTTGCGGGATATTGTGTGGGAGGAGGGACACACTGTTTACTCTATGTTTTCATGCCCAATGGCTCTCTGGAAGACTGGCTTCACAGGAAGGTAAACGCCACGTTCTCACTGTCATTAATGAGCAAAATGGGCAGTAGATGATGGGGATTATACCAGCCGATGTAATTCCCTCAGACTGATTTACATATTACTTGTGTTCAATGCCATCTGAATTAATTCACCATTGCTGTCTTTTAATATATTTTTTAATAGAATATATATTTTTTATTTTGTGTTCAAATGTTTATTGAATGCAGATGCGTATGTTTCTTTTTTTCAGAATAGTGCTGCCCTCTCCTGGCCACAGCGTGTCAATGTGTTGCTTGGATCAGCTAAAGCCATCCAGTTCTTACACAACAGCAGACCACAGCTCATTCATGGAGATATTAAGAGGTGACTCATTCTTTGGGCAGCTAGCTGTTGAGTAATATCCCAAGACTTAGGATAAGAGGAATGAGCTTAACACTGGAATACCTGCCCCCCAGAGGGGAAAGACGGGTGTTCTTTGTCCTTATCACATGCAGATTGATGATCACTCAGTATTCTAAAATTTCTGTTTAAAACACTAATAAAAGCCTTCAAAACAATATGTCGGCATATATCTTGCTTGTTGTTGATTTCTCACAGTTCTTTACAGGAGACTTTATTTATCGTAAGGTTTAAATTTCACCCTTCTGTCACAGGTACACAACACGAGTAGTGCTACAGTTGAGTGACAATCTAGTATTCTCACGCAGAGCATTTTATCTCCTGGTTTCCTCTTCACAGCTCAAATATCCTCTTAGGGGAGCATCTGGAGGCAAAACTGGGAGACTTTGGATTGGCTCGGTTCTGCCATAGTCCGCACGGGAAATCCATCAGAACCACCACTGTGGCTCAAACCAAAACAGTGCGCGGGACACTGGCTTACCTGCCGGATGAGTACGTCAAAGGGGGCGAGCTGGGACTGTGGATTGACACCTACAGCTTTGGCGTGGTGAGAGCGAAAACGCTCATTTCAATGAAAGCAGTCAGTCTCTGGAGAACTTTAAACTGGAGGCCTGCATATATAATCTGCTTCTTTTACTCCTCAGGTTTTACTGGAAGTACTGACTGGTCGCAGGGCAATGGAAGTAGACAGCCAGTCTCGAACCTTGTATCTGGTAATGAGGAAATTAGCTTCACTATGTGACTGCTATTTCCAGAAGCCCCCTGAGCTATTTATCAGAAGCACCCCCCTACTATTTTCTGCTATAGTGTGTGTGTGTGTGTGTGTGTGTGTGATCCAGGTATACATTACATTGTGGGGACCGAACGTTTGATTTTCTAAAAATTTGTGACTGCAATCAGGTTACGCATGGTTAAGGTTAGGATTAAGGTTAGGATTGTGGTTAGGTTAGGGGTTAAGGTTGTCATTGTTGGGATTCGGGTTTTGTCCATAGAAATTAATGGACAGTCACAAAGAATACAAGTGCAGATCTGTGTGTGTGTGTGTGGGTGGGGGGGGGGGGGGTTAGGTGAAGTGAGGAGTGATGAAAGAGGGGGGCTTTTTAGCAGCGGCTAGTAGGCCTCAGCTCAGGAAGGCCACGCATTACAGCACCCCTGGCTATTTCAGATGATAACAAGCTTGTTTGTCCTCTACATGTTTGTTTTTAAAGCTACTGGTGTAGGATTTGCACTTTATGAAGAGTGAAGCGGTGTGGTATATTATGGTTTCATGCAGCACATTGTTTGCTTTCCTCAACAGAGAGATTTGGTTATGGAGTGTGAGGAAGAGGGAGAAGCTGCAACACACATCTGTAAGAAACACTTGGATCCTCAAATTGCACCTGCGGATAAGCCAGGCCCGTCGGAGGCTTTGGACCTCTCGTCATTGGCATGCCGCTGTCTGGACCGTAGGAAAAAGAAGCGCCCCCCGATGGCCGAAGTGAGTAGGGAACTGTCAGGCCAGATAAACGATTAGATGAGCTCCTGTATCTTGAACAGAAGCCTTATATTGTTTACTGAAATATGTTGAATATGAGAAGCTACAGAACACGATTTCATAAATCACTCAAGTTCAGTTTTTATATGGAGAAGATTTGGAAGAGAAGCATGACGAAGTCTGACATTTACCTTTGTTGGTGTAAATATATCAGCGTCTTATATTATTGCTATTCTTTGTCTTTCCTGCTTGTAATGATTCTGCATTGCATGTTTTGTTTCTCAGGTATTTGAAAGGATTCAGGAAATGAGTACAGTACTAGAGGCGGCCACACAGGGGTCTCCCAAACCTTGCATGCACTCAGTCCCCAGACATCACTCTCCTCCTGCTGCCCCTCCCTCCGCTTCTATTGACCAATCCCTGGCATCCCTCACCGAACAAGAACTGAAGTTGGAACCCCAAGAAGACACTTATCACTGCCTCCCGAATCGACACTCTGGCCTGCCTCAGCCTAAAACGCTTTGCTCACAGGGACAAACGTCAGGGATGGCCAGTGAACGTTGGGGACCTCGGCCGCCCTCCTTCCAGGTCCCTTGTGAGTCTGATGAGAGTCAAGGCTACTCGCAGTACAGCATCTCTGGTCAGGCATCATTTTGTCAGAGTAGAGCTGTCCAGTCTTCTCTTTGCCAGGACTGTCAGCTGGAAGCTGGGAGCTTATTGAGATCCACACAGGCTACTGCTGCACAAGCAAGATCTCTGACAGGTAGAAAAGAAGCATGTCTGTATTATATAAGTATCTTATATAAATTACTGGTTGGCAACCTTTTGATGGGTGTCCACCCCCTTCTCCAGGCAATGACAGTAAAAGGATTGTTGTAAATCCTGTCAAACAACGTTTTGTCCAGAAGATGGCACTCTATGAGGAGGGAAAGATTCCAATGTCTGACCTCCTTTCGTCTGATGGTAAGACTTCTGTTTTCTGCATAAATATACTGTGTTTAAATCAGGACAGATGCAAGGCACACTCTGACAGTTCTGATCATTTTAATTTGGACACACTTGAATTCAGGAAAATTCCTACAATGTAAGTAAAATTCATACAGTGTTTCATAGCTAAGAGATGCTTTTGATGGGATATTGTTGTCATTGATACTTTTCTACCGCTGGCTGTTGGGCACTTCCAGACATGATAGGGATACTTCAAATAAATCGTATTGCAAAGAAAATCTGTACATGTATAGATTAATGCGTGAAAGGAAGTAGCTGCCATGCCAGTAAATCAAATCTGAACTATTCCTTCCAAAATATGGCTTTGATAATTTGCTTGTTTCCTTGGCATTTGCAATTATATTCCCTTTAACACTGCAGTGCTATAATTGGATGGAGGCCTGTGTATCCTGGTGCTTGATGAGCAGTAAACTAGTGCCGTTGGATGCACAGATGGTGGAACAGATTAAAAATGTGGTCTGGCAGCAGGCCTGTAGCCTGGCTTGAACCACGGCTGTAAAGATGTGCATGCTACAGTTTTTCAAAACATTACAGCATTCTGAGGTATCATGAAGTTTTGTGTCTTCCAAAGGAAAATCGGCGGTCTTTTTTTTGCGCTCGTTTTTGAAGTAAAAAAAAAAGTTAAACATTTAACCTAACTTTGGATATTTCATGTGACATATCCATTCTTTCAATGATTCTAAAGGCACGGGAATATTTTACATCCCTTTTGGCCTGTCATTAGCTGATGGTCACCGTATTAGGTCTTCTGTTAATCACATCCCTGTCTTCTTCACAGATGGCACGTGTGGGCAGAGCCGAGAACCAGAGGAGAGCGATGAGTTTGAAAGTTCGTATGCAGAGGCCAGTCGACCACCTGAATACAGGCCTTTTTAAACATGGACAATTACCATATATGAAAGTGCTCTTTCAGATTTGCCTTTCTAAATTAAACAGTGGGGCTACTTCTAAATTTGTCCCGACAGTTAAACGTTACTGTGATAGGTAAGTAGTAAGAATAGGTTCTGTCTCCCCCGATTTAGATCTTTTTGATTGAGGTTGATTGTCTTTATGTAAAATGTATTTCATTATAACATTTTGAAAATGCATTTTTGAAACTACAAGTGACTTTTTATAGTTTTTTTATTTTGTAAAACTTTTAAAACTAAAACTTTTTAAACTAAAAAATCTTTTCCACTTATTTGTATTCAAAACTGCAGTTCCTTTGCAACTTGTTTTTTTTTTTTTTTTACATATTTGGAAGTTCAATGATAAATCTGTATATGTATGATTGAAGATCTCTCTTCAGATGAAGTTCTCATTACCAGAATTGTTTACAAGATATTATATTGTATGAGCCATGTATCTATCTATTCATGGCACTAAATTGGTAGTATTTTGCATATGAATGCACTGTATTTAGTAATCAATGTAATACGCTGGATTGTTGTTATTTAAATCTGTCATACGTGTCAGGTGTTAAAAACAGTGGTCCATGAAGGGCTGCAGAAAACTCAGGTTACCTTTCTTTTGATATCTGGAATGGTGTGTATTGTTGCTACCGAACCAGAACATGTTTCCTCCAGTTGACCAAAAATTACAGTGCTGTATGACGGATACTTTATATGGAATCTTTTTATTTGTGTAACAGTCACACTTGATTAAACATTCTTAATGATCATAGTAGAAGCTGTTAAAATAAGATTGTTTTAAATTCCCTTAGTGTTAGCATTCCACTTCCGTTGATATTAGCAATACAAAGCAAATATATTAAAATAGCTTTTAAATTCCATACCGTTGTATTGAACATCCTTTACTCTATCAGTATGTTTCTCAAACCCACATAGATCATTAATTTCTCAAAGCAAAAGTAGTAAACAAGGAAATTATTTGCTATGTAAGGTGGCAGAGCTATGGATGTATGCAAGATCAGTGCAACTTTTTGGGTCATGTCAGATGTTAGTGTACTGAAGGAGCTTTCATATATCTCTAATGTAGGAATAGCACAATGACCATTTAAAAAATGTATTTTAAGTAAGGTTAGATAACTCATGTTAGTCATATAGTTCTAGATCTAAGAATTGTCCGTTTCTGTCATATATAGAATGTATTCAAAATGCCTGGCCTGTTTCTGTGAATCTAATTCATTTTTTAAATCACCTTGTTTCTTGAGTTATTGATCATATTTCTTGTCTGAATTCTATATATTGCAGGTACTGGAGATTTTTGTTTTTCGTGGTGTTTGTGTTAATAAAACTTAAAAAAGATACTGTCAGCCTTAAATACACTGGCAATAAACATCCATCTTCTGACTGTTAATTCTGGAAAGGGTGCCAGGAGAACATCCCCGGCAGCACAGGGTGAATAGTATGCATCTCCAGAGTAGTGGTATGTCGATGCACGATGCACACGCTACGGAGAATTTAGAGACACTAATAAGCGTAGCTACAAGTCTTTGGACTTCAGGGGGAAACTGGAAATAAAGGAAGAAAATGTAAAAGCTGCACACTGAGCAGATGTGAGATTTCAGTCCCTGGAAGTATGAGGTCACACCGCTAACCACGAACCTACCACTAAAGAAACAATACATTTTAATAGGTAAAAAACTAAATTATGTAACAATCACACCCCAATAAAATTGCTTCAGGAAAATATACGGTTTCCCCTATCATATGTGTTCCCTTACATCTTCGTTGAAACTAAAGTTAATTGGTTAAATTCCCTGGTTGCAAATTCCCTGTAGCACCTGTTACATCTTAATTTTTCTAAGTGCAAATAAGAGAAATTATCTCTAATATAGCGTATATCAAATTGTTATAAAAACTAAAATTAACTACGTTAGCATCACGGGATGTTAAGGTCTGAATGCGATTAGACGCGGTTTTCAAATGCGAATGATAGTGTTAAGCAATTTATAATATGAGGGTTACTGACCGGTCGTTAACCCCAAAAAATCTGTTTATGTCGGAAAATTAATATAAAATACCATGTTGCAATAAATTTACACTTACAATTTGAAAAAAACATTTTTGAAAGAAAAAACTACAAACAGTCGCAATGAAAACATAAGTAGAGAAATGGGCTTTTGTCATTTTTATTTGGAAACTATTTGTATTTGTTTAAAGAAACTATATCACATTTTACAAGATAAACTCTTCCACGGAATTTGGCAGAAATATTATCTGGATGCAAGTAATACTGTTGCAACAGAGCGCCCAAAGTTGTCGTAACTACTGAAGTTAACGTAAGCTATACGGCGGCGCTACTTGTCCGCCATTTGCGTTGAGGGCTGCGGCGACAGTGGCTGCTAAGCTAATGAAGCTAACCAGCCATTTTTTGTTTCAAGAAGATGGTGGCTTCCTGGAAGGCATGAGAGGGCTTAGCTTCTCCCAACCAAACCAAAATCACTGGGGTTAATTTAACAAAGTCCAACCCTCGAGGTATTTTGCTAAAATACGAGGCAAAAGAGTAAGTATCTTGCGCTGTGGCAACTACACGTATTCTCATTTTACGCCTTTTTGTTACGGAAAACGTTACGTCCGCCATTTTTTTTGAGGGAGAAGTAGTCCGCAAGATGGCTGCTTCCATCGAAAGAGCATGAATAGAACATATTTTAAGCCTTGGCTTGATTCCGACATGCAGTCAGTGCTTACTAATTTGTCGATGTCATTAAATCGCTGACCATATAACACAAATATAAAACTGCTATTTTGCACGATGCGTATATGTATCACTGAACCCTTATATTGTTAACGGACTGAATGATGCTAGCGAGTAGCACTTTGTAACAGCGTAGTTAGCTTGAATTGTTGGTTTTCACCATTTTTCAAAGATTGGTGGTTAGTAACGATCGTAGCAGGAACGACTATAGATTTATGGTATTGTATGATAGCATATGACGGTACTTTGCATTGGGGAAATGTATGCTAGCTAGGTATCTTTGAACAGGGAGACCGCCCACTGTTAGCTAAACCCTCTTGCTCTGAGAGGAGGGGATTGTGTGTTGTGGATTGTTTGGCAATATGGCGACTCCCAGACAGGCATGAAAATCGCCTTCTGCGGCAGCTAGCTAGGCTAGGCACCTAGTAAATTTGAGTGGGTTGTTTTGGGGCTGTTGAGTGCGCTGTAATCCCTTCACGTCACACAACCGCCAGTCGTCAGTGTTATTCGCGATTTCAATACGTGGCCGCTACGATTTTTAGACATCGGTATACAAATGAAGCCACGGAAGGTTTTGAATTTTTTTACATCATTTAGCTCCGCCATTTTTTAGCCTGGCGCAGGTTTGTTTGGTTGTTACAAGATGGCGGCTCCCATGGAGTGGCACTGCTTTGCTTTTGGTGGGCTCTAACTGAATGATAAAATGATCAGGCGGCTTTTTTGAAGACAAGAAAAAACATAGACTTGGCTGACCGACAGTGGCACCAGATGTTTATGTTTCTATCTACCAATGAGCCTGGATCTTACTTCTTCACTAGCCGGCTTTTTCTCTCTCTTGCAAAGCGTCTACTGCTGAATAAAATGGCGGCTTCCATGGATTTTACATATTCCTGAATGGGATTGGACGTATTGATATTTACCACATCAAGATAGTACGTTGCACTGTTATGCACAAAACCACTTTTAGCTACCTAGTATCTGCGTTTTGTTTTTGCATGGAGTAGAAGCGACAGCTGAATTTGATCTTATTTTCTCCGGTTTTGTTGGTTCGCTACAGTGAAATTTGCTCCCCAGGCTAAATTGCTAAACTAGCTAACGGTAACATTCTGCTAAACGTCTGCTATTTGAAACCTTTTAGCACCGGAGTTTTTTTCTTTTTTTAAGCCGAAATGTCTTCACCTGGTTCCACGGTGTCTGGGACCACTGGCTCGGTTCTGCAGCCACGGTGGAAGCGGGTGTTGGGCTGGTCTGGCCCAGTCCCTCGACCCCGACACGGCCACAGAGCTGTCGCTATTAAGGAACTGATGGTTGTTTTCGGGGGAGGCAATGAAGGGATCGTGGACGAGCTGCACGTCTATAACACAGGTAAGACTGGGTTTTTTGTCAAATATAAATTCATTTACGCCTTAGACGAGTTAGCTAGCCAGTGCGGGCGCTTAGTATGTGTTTATCACCGGTGTCGTGTATATGAAGCCCATGCTTCTGCGAGCCTTTTACTTAATGCTGTCAGCAGTCGCGCACAAACCGAGCCCGCCTTGTGGTGTAGCCCGCGCGCTCCGGCGGACTGGGCACGCGTTGCGCCTGCCCGGCGCGCCAGATCGGTCGGCTCCGAGTGCGCGCAGCGGTATCAGCTGGCTATGCCTGGAAACAAAGCCGAGGCCGCTATTGGCTGACGGTTCGGCGTTATTCGGACCCGCGGCGCGTGGACCGCCGAGTCCCGCCGGCGGCTGAGTCCGTCATTCCAGATGGATATGCTGTCTCTGCATGTTCTGTACCCACTGTTAGAAGTATTGAATTTGTTAAACTGTGTTTACCCGTAACACGAGGGATCCTGGGGCTGCTCGAAAGTGGGGAGAAATACAAAGAAAAATGGCGGGTTAAAATAAAATGGGCGACATCGGCGTTGACTGCTTTGCCCCGTACAAAGCAGTTTATTTATTATTACATTTTCCAGTAACCTGATAAACGATACTAACTGCTAATTATTGATTGTAGATAAGTAATAATAATTAGGATGAATCATGTCTCGACTGTAGTTTAGGGTTTAGCCAAGTTGAATAGGGCTGTGAATTGATGAATGAAAGTTCATGCATTTATTTATTCATCGTAAACGTCATTTGACAACTTTAAAATATCAGTTATAACATATTAGAATTCCCTAAAACTTTAAACATTATAATAACGGTCGGGTGGATATGACGCACAAAACTATAATTATTTTCAGACATTACCTAAAGATATTCTGACATATTACCAAGGTTGCCAACACACGTATTTGGCGTGATACGCTGTCAGACTCGCACTGACGCGAGAAATCTTATGGCACATGTACATTATTCCATTATAAACCAAGAATTAGCTGCATGAAACGCGTTGGGGGTAGTTTGCAAACCGTATAGACACTTTATAAGGTGATAAAACTGTCACGTACAAGCAAGCATGATTTTACAGAACGACCGCGTTGAACTAAATATCACAGGTCATCTTTTTCAGTACAGTATTTATTTACGATGTTTAATAACCGGATCGCAGTATGTAACTGATAAGACGAGCGGGGTCTTGAATATTTCTGCATTCGGATGCTTAATCGTTTTAGAAACGTTTATGACGAATACACCCCTTTCTCGTGGAGGAGACTAGTGCGATTTGAATTGACATCTTTGTTACGTAGGAATTACGGACGCCGCCTCGAGCTTTTGACGAAGGCGTTCAGGGTTAATGTGCGCGTGAGACGCACGCGGTTTGTTTACTAATACCATGTGAAGGCGGTGGGCGCGAGAGCCTGAACGTGACAGTCAGACGTGACAGTCCCGGCATGGAGAATAATCACCTCCGTGTTACGTACTACTTCAAGTTATAATTCGGTCTGAGTCTGAAAGTAGTTGTGCGCGCCAAAACGTCTAGTTGGTGACATTTAAAGGCTGCTTTCTTCTACGATTAAATTGCTGATGCTAAGAAAATGGTAAAGGGGCATTGTGAGATTACATTAACATTTATTTACAATACTGTCTTTGCCTTTAATTTTCTTTAATCATCTCACAGCTCAATAGAGACTGCTGTACATTTTTTCCCTCATTGGAGATCTTTGAGGAAAGAAAAAACATTTCTAAACTAGTAATGAAATCACTAATGCACATTCAGCTGTTGCACTGCAGTATATTAACTTTAACGGGAGCACTGTTATAAGAATAATTATTCTTAGCTTGGTATGTTACTACTTGGCTCGGACCTTGCATTTGCCGCTGCAGAGATGAACACAAAAATGTATTTAAGCCTTGTTTCCTGTTTCGGCACCAGTGTTAACACAGTTGCATATTATGGTACACTTTTTGTTAATTTGAAGTCCTGAACTTAAAATTGACTGTGCAACCAGCATTAAGCCCCAATCAAATTACCCAGGATCAATTTGGTTATGTGCATCTCTTATGTTCTCAAGTGTTGTGAGGTGTGTGTGTACCAGTGTCCTAAAATCACTTTCCCTGTCCTCTGCAGCCACAAACCAGTGGTTCATACCAGCAGTGCGTGGAGACATCCCACCAGGCTGCGCTGCGTATGGATTTGTGTGCGATGGAACACGGCTGCTGGTGTTTGGAGGAATGGTGGAATACGGCAAGTACAGCAACGATCTCTATGAGCTACAGGTACGAGTTCACAGCTTCTTTGTAATTAATTTTTTATAATTGGTGCAGGTAAATGCCAGACTGTAGTGATCTGGGATAACTCTGTATATTACAGCTGTGCCACAGCATTGTCTCCTGTATGCTTTAGGAAGAGACAAGAGATCTAATGTAGTATTTATTTTTTAAACCCCCAACACTGAGCATTTGTAGTCAGACTAGTGGGATCCAAAGTCATACTGACTCATGACTCAGAAGTCATTGGTAACATTACTTCATATGTTACAGATAAGAATTCATATTAACTCTTTTCATTAATGTCATTCACAATGATTTTTTTATGGTAGGAAAATGTTTGCATGCATAAATTTGGCTATTCGGTGGTTGGTTTTGAAAATATCTGTTCCTACTCTACCCATGACTAGGCCAGTCGCTGGGAGTGGAAAAAACTGAAGCCTAAAGCTCCCAAAAATGGCCCCCCTCCATGCCCCCGTCTTGGACACAGCTTCTCACTGGTAGGAAACAAGTGCTACCTTTTTGGTGGGCTGGCCAATGACAGCGAGGATCCCAAAAACAACATTCCCAGGTGATGTAGCACAAAGGGTGGGGGTGGGGGGTGTAGCAAAGAGAGTCATACTCTTGACCGTTGCGACTTCCTCTTAGTATTACGACGGCAGAATCACTGACCTTCTCGTATACCCAGGTACCTGAACGACCTGTATATTCTGGAGCTGCGGCCAGGCTCTAACGTGGCCGGTTGGGACATTCCCATCACCTATGGCGTGCTGCCGCCTCCACGCGAGAGCCACACTGCTGTGGTCTACACAGACAGGAGCAGCAAGAAGTCCCGACTGGTGGTCTACGGCGGTATGAGCGGCTGCCGCCTGGGGGATCTCTGGACCCTTGACATAGGTGAGGGGACTGATAAAGGCGGTGGGTTGGCATTTTAACTCTGCAGATGTGTAGGAGTCTGGGACACCGTGAAAAGGGAACTTCAGGTTTTCCAGCCATCTTGATAGTCAACAATGGAAGCTTATCAACTTAACGAGATCCATGTCATCCCTACAATGGACGATTCTGGGACCTGCTGCGTATGGAATTATTTGTTATTTGATTGTACAAGTTGCCAGGTACAGTAGCATGTAGCTTAGAGGTTGAGTTATGAAGCATAATGACAGATAAATAATTATTTTAAAAGTACACCCGTTCTCAGATTTTTTTTTTAATGTTCTGCTCTTTGCTAAGCCCTCTCAGTGGAATCTAACAGCAATTGGTCGTATTCTTATGTAATGTTAGACTGAGGGGAGGAAATATGAATCTTGGAGAATCGTTTGGAAAGTGGAAATTAGGACAAGCTCAAAACATGACTGACTAAAGTGTGACATGCCCTATATAGGCCCATAGGATACTTTCTCTGGATTTTTTGTTACGTTCCAAGTCAAGTGGCTGTCAGAGGAAGTTTTTGCAACAAATCTGCAAAATGGTTCTTATGGAAATTTGCAAAATATTTTCATATGGCCTTTTGAAATGGTTTATATCAGGAAATAAACTATTTAAACGCCTTCATCATACACCCTCGGCTATTTTGCTACTGTTTACACACATTTTGCGTTTATTTCAGACACACTCACCTGGAACAAGCCCTCGGTGAATGGTACGGCCCCCCTGCCCCGCAGTCTGCACTCTGCCACCACCATCACCAACAAGTGAGTGTTTTCTCCCAGCTGGGGTTCACCTGGAAGGGCGGCCTCATGGAAGGATTTCAGCTATTCCTTCTGTCCCTGCAGAATGTATGTGTTTGGGGGCTGGGTGCCCCTGGTCATGGACGACGTAAAAGTGGCCACGCACGAAAAGGAGTGGAAGTGCACTAATACACTGGCCTGCCTGAATCTGGGTAAGTCTCTCTCTCTCTATCTCTCTCTCTTTTGCTGTCTATCTTCTCTCTCTTGCTGTCTCTGTCTGTCTCTCCCTCTGTGTCTGTCTCACTCTCGCTGTGCACTCCTCTCTTTCAGTTTAAAATCACAGATGTTAGTCTAGGAGTTAATGTGATAGATCACAAATCACTGGAAATGCTTATCAGATTTGGCACAGTTTGGTTTTCTTACGGTTGTATTTCCAGCCGAAATGTCTGTTCGCCTAATTTAAAAATTATTTATTACAAACGCACTTTAGACAGTTTGGAGACTGTAGCCTTTGGATTGCTCTAGATAACACTGTATGCTCAACAAATTTCACGGGATATGTTATATATCACGTAAGGATGATTTATATGCTCTGGATTTCCAGACTCTTTGTGCTGGGAGACTGTTTTGATGGACACTCTCGAGGACAACATTCCAAGGGCCCGCGCAGGGCACTGTTCTGTCGCTATCAACTCCCGGCTGTATGTCTGGAGCGGCCGCGATGGCTACCGCAAGGCCTGGAACAACCAGGTCTGCTGCAAGGACCTGTGGTACTTGGAGACCGGTGAGTTTTACAGTCGCACTAGCGGAAGAGTGAGACCTGGCTGGGCCCGTTCATAAGGCACCAACAAGGGCTGTGCTCGTGTCGGTCACAGAGAAGCCACCGGCGCCGTCGCGTGTGCAGCTTGTCCGCGCTAACACCAACTCCCTGGAGGTGAGCTGGGGCCCCGTGTCCACGGCCGACACCTACCTGCTGCAGCTGCAGAAGTACGACATCCCGGCTGCCGCGGCCGTCACGTCGCCGACCCTCAACCCCACGCCGTCCCTGCCCAGTAACTCCCCCAAGAGTCCCGCGCCGGCCGCCGCCGCTCCCTCCTCACAGAGCCTCCCGCTCACCGGCATCACGCTCGTGCCTCAGGTGGCTTCACCCACGAGCACCATGCCGGGCAGCCCCCTGGCTGCCTCCACGGCCCGTGGCCCCGGTACGTGGCCCCTTCTCTTCCCGCTCCTCGTAAGATGGTTTTGGGCTTGCTTGACCTGATTAAAGCTGCCCGCCCTTTGCTACTGATGGTCTGTCTTGTTCTCCTCAGCCATCCTGAAGGTTGCGGCACCCCACCCTAGTGCCGGAAC
The DNA here is from genome assembly GCA_019775895.2 of Stomatorhinus ivindoensis. NCBI lineage: Eukaryota > Metazoa > Chordata > Actinopteri > Osteoglossiformes > Mormyridae > Stomatorhinus > Stomatorhinus ivindoensis. Next base: position 11,537,555 of record JABFEB020000104.1, read on the forward strand.
TTCTATCGTCACTGTGCGGCCTGCCAGTCAGGCTGGTAAATCTCCTGTCACTGTGACGTCGCTCCCCGCTGGTGTCCGCATGGTTGTTCCTGCACAGAGCACTCAAGGAACGGTATGCAGTGCTTGCATTTTTGAAAATGAAATGGAAGTGAGTGAAAATGAGTATCTAATCAGATAGTAATTTTTAATATTGATTTGTATCTGAGAATCAAGATTTTTAACAACTCCCGTGTCTCATTACTTTCAACTCCAGTGTCAGCTATATGTGCCATTTCTGATCTTTCGCGGTACATTTTTAGCGGTGCAGCAGTGAAAAGGGTTTTCAGCTGCGCCACTTTCCGCCTGCTGGTGTAGGCTATTTAAACAGGTATTGGGGTATTAGAAAAATTAATATCATAACAATAATAAACGGTTTTTGGTACGAACCAACATACCGCCCAGCCCTTTTATTTCTGATTTTGGTATTGAAAGAGGACGGAACCGCTGCTACGTAACACGATCAAGTCCTAGGTATGTGATTCGCTCTGTTGGTGCGTCGCCCTTTTTTCCAGCCAATTGGGAGCAGTCCCCAGATGAGTGGCATGGCTGCCCTCGCTGCAGCGGCGGCCGCCACCCAGAAGATCCCGCCCTCCTCAGCGCCCACCGTGCTCAATGTGCCAGCCGGCCACACCATTGTCAAAACGGTGGCAGTGACCCCCGGGTCTGCCTCACTGCCAGCCACGGTCAAAGTGGCCTCGCCTGTCATGGTAAGCGTGCTAGTCCTGTGCTACCTACACACGTGTTTAGGCGTGCTCTGGCACCACTGGCCATATTACTTGCTTCCAGAAACTATGGAGGCTGTGCAAAAAACACGCTGTAAGCCATATTCACTCACCATCACAATGTGAAAGCGGTGCTTCCTGCCGACCTGAGCACATTACTGCATATTATGTTTTTTTTTTTCTTTCTCTGTGTCAAGCTCTGCTGTGTAATGCACACGGCAGAGTCTTGCTGTCCATTGCATGTGCCACTAAACTGACTCGAGTGTCTCTAGCTGTGGTGTCGAGTAACGGCAGAATATCAGAAATAGATGTATTGAGCTGAAAATATTGCCGAGCAGCTTGCAAGTGTCTTAAATAAACCTCAGCAAATAGTTCTCCATATTTGCTGAACACATGTTTTGGTTTTAAAAATAGCAGCTGGATTGGGGGGGGGGGGGGGG
>JABFEB020000104.1:11543126-11558456 GCA_019775895.2 Stomatorhinus ivindoensis
TCTGCCAGCATGGGTGCCAACCAGACTGGCACGGTGCAGAGGGTGTGCTCCAACCCCCCCTGTGAGACCCACGAGACTGGCACCACCAACACGGCCACGACAGCCACCTCCAGCATGGACACTGGAGAAAACACAGGTAATTAGACAAAAAATAGAAGAAGTCAGGGTTACGAGGCTCTGACCTCCCATCTCTAAAACCATTGGTGTGTCTATGAATCCTCCTAATGAAATGTGAAGAATTCAGGTTAAATCCACAATGTCAATGATATGTGATATGTTAACTGGGTCAATAAGTACTGCATTTCTGAAACCATGAATGAGGACATTAAAACATTACCCTCTAGCAGAAAGTTTGACTGTAAATGGGTCTACCAGCACCTCACAGCACTCATCCTTAAGCTGTCGTCTAGCTGGCTAGCTAGGTAACCCCCCCAAGTCAAGCAGTCGTCGGCCTTCAAAGCAGAGCTTCTGTAGTACCTCAGTGTTTGGGATCTAACTAATATTTAAGTTGTGCTGGAATAGCTGGCATGCTGGATGTGGAACTGAATGTGTTTCATATTAGAACATTGATATCTAACTTGCTTTCTCTGCACTCGCATGGTCTTTTAGCTCAGCAGAGTAGTGGGACAGCAGAAGGAGATGATGGCTCCGGTCCTGAGGTGGCATCCTCCTCTCCTGCACTTCTCTCTACAGCAGCCAGCGCTACGGTATCTCAGAGCCGGGCCATCACGACCGTCACTCACGCCACTCCGGCACCCGGACCTTCAGTACCAGTAAGACCTGCAGCTGCACCACGTTTAAGTACTGTGAGATGCACTGTAACTGTCTCGCTTCCACTTCAGCCAGTGTTATGTGGGAGGGGGGAACACAAGGTGGTAAGCTGTTTAAAAATAGGAAATTGCTGCCCCCTTGTGGTCAGGCTGGGCCCTCTGAACACACAGCCTGTTGAGTCTCAAATGCCCAGTTTTAACCCCAAAATTGAGGTATAGCAGACATTTTGTCCACTTAAAAATTGTGTTATTCACTCACTTTGGTCCATCCCTCCAGACCATCGCCTCCATCACTGAGGCATCCGGCCTTCCCTGTGAAGAGGCCTCGGGTGAGCTCGCCCCAGATCAGCCGCAGCCAGAGGAAGAAACTCTGATGGCCGAGCAGGCCCAGGAGGGCTCCTTGGAGGCCACCGCCGCCGTCCCAGAGGAGGAAGGGGAGCCCATGCAGACCGAGTGTCAGGCTGGGCTGGGTGAGGACGCCGTCGTCGGGGTGGTATCCATGGATGAGGAGGCAGCCGCCGTGCTGCAGGCTGAAGTGGACCAGCTGCCGATGGCCATGGAGACGCAGCAGGGCCAGGAGGAGCAGGCAGAGGTACTGCTCGACAGGACAGCCTTCCCCATAGTAATGAAGTAGAGCGGTAATTAATTCACATAGACCCCGCTGAGCTGAAATCTAGCCGCAGGTCTCTGTCCGTCTCTCAATCTGTCCCTCGCTCTGCCGGGAAGCAGCTGGGGCCGGCGGCGGAGGAGGCGGGGCCCTCGGCGGACCCGCAGACCCTGACCCTGCCCCAGGAGCTGATGTCCGAAGGGCAGCCCACCACGCTAATGGTGACGGGCCTCACCCCCGAGGAGCTGGCGGTGACGGCGGCGGCCGAAGCAGCCGCTCAGGCCGCGGCCACCGAAGAGGCTCAGGCACTGGCCATTCAGGCTGTTCTGCAGGCGGCGCAGCAGGCGGTCATGAGTGAGTACAGGGCGCCGGGGCTCCAGCTGCGCTGCGTCTGTGCTGCATCGTGGGAGCCATTCATTTGGATTCTCTCACACTGCCAGGTGAAGGGGACTCCAGCCACGATGGCCAGCAGACCACCACCATCCCCATTGTGCTGACGCAGCAGGAGCTGGCTGCCCTGGTGCAGCAGCAGCAGCAGCTACAGGAAGCACAGGCCCAGGCTCAGGCTCAGGCTCAGGCTCAGGCTCAGGCGCAAGCTCAGGCTCAGGCCCAGGCTCAGGCCCAGGCTCAGGTCCAGGCCCAGATCCAGGTCATTGCAGTGAGCGCTCAGCAGCTGAGTGCCCAAGCTGCTGCTCTGCCCACGGAAGGCCTGGCGCCTGCAGACAGCCTCAACGACCCGGCCTCTGAGAGCAACGGGCACAGCGACATGGCAGCTGCGGTCTCCAGCGCTGTGGCCCGACTGCTGCCCTGTACTTCAGCTGAGAGTGAGTGTCCATGCGAGACGTGGCCGACCGTCCATCACACCATTGAATTGAATGTTCGGTGTGGTGGCCGGCGTTCAGAAGAACATCCACGTTTTGTGTCAGGTGCTAAGTAATCGCCTCTGCAGGTCTGGCCCCCTCGAGCACCTTCGCACCTTCACAACCCCTGGTTGCGGCCAGTCCAGCTAAGGTCCAGGCAGCGACCGCTCTGGCTGAGGTGGCTAATGGCATCGAGTCTGCAGCGGAGGTCAGTGTGGGGAACAGCCCTTTGTACCTGCACATGCTCTACTACAAACTTCGAAACGCCCCCTCGCCATTTTCCAGCCAGCATCGTAGCAGTTTAGCACGTGGATAACTGGGCATTGTGTTTCGACACCTTTTTAGAAGCAGAGTCCCTCACCTGCCGTCGTGAAGGCCCCAGCGAAGAAGGAGAACCAGTGGTTCGACGTTGGGATCGTCAAGGTCACAAACATGTTGGTCACCCACTACTTTGTGCCAGCAGATGATGCACCAGCTACTGATGTAAGTCTGGTGTAACGGTGGTGTGGGAAGAGGACCGTGGATGTTCAGTGTGGTGGTGCTCACTCGCCGTTTTGTGTGCGTCAGGATGATTCGGGAGCTGTCCCAGATTATAGCCAAATGAAGAAGATGGACCTTCAGCCCGGCACTGCATACAAGTTCCGCGTCTCGGGCATCAACGCCTGTGGCCGGGGGTCCTTTTCTGAGATCTCAGCATTTAAGACCTGCCTGCCAGGCTTCCCTGGGGCACCCTGTGCCATCAAGATAAGCAAGGTAAGGCTGAGGAGCACGCAGACGCGTCCTGCTGTGTCCCCCGCTGGGCCCGTCGGGCTTAACCGAACGCCGTCTGTCCCATCACCCAGAGCCCAGATGGCGCTCACCTGACCTGGGAGCCCCCCTCGGTGACGTCGGGAAAGATCATCGAGTACTCGGTGTACTTGGCCATCCAGAGCACGCAGGCTGGAGAGCCCAAGGCCTCGGCCCCGGCGCAGCTGGCGTTCATGCGCGTTTACTGCGGCCCCAGCCCCGCGTGTCTCGTGCAGACGTCCAGCCTCTCCAACGCACACATCGACTACACCACCAAGCCGGCGATCATCTTCCGCATCGCCGCGCGCAACGAGAAGGGCTACGGGCCAGCCACGCAGGTCCGGTGGCTGCAAGGTAGGCAGAGCACTTAAAGCTGCCCAGTTGGTCACTGAGAGAAGCTGGAAGTCTTTTGCAGGAGGGCCTTTTGAAAGAGTCTTATTATATCTTAATCTATTGGACTTTTGTGAATGATGCACGTTAGAATGTGGACCTTTCACCTTTCATATATCTAGGGTGACCAGATAAGTTACAAACTACTTTAAAACTGAAAGGCAACCAGTCAAAGCACATCAACTGCAGTTTCCTTCATTCAGAGGCTCATCCAGCTGTTTCACATTAACATTCGTGACACTTGCACGGTTATAGGAAACTGATCATTCATCACACAGCAAGAACTGGGTTTAAATGGAATCCAGGTCGTCTTGATTAAACGTTCTTGTCCTCCCTGTCATGGATTATCTGGTCACCCAACAAACATCCCAATTTCTCTACCTGCTCTCATTTATTCAGAGTCCAGTAAAGATGCCGCTTCTGCTAAACCTGCCACGAAAAGGCCGGTCTCATCTGACATGTGAGTCCCTTGGAATCGCTCATCTTTTAGAAATATAATTTGGGAAGTAAGCGTGTGCCGACCCCATTGGCTGCTGCTTCAGTGACTCGGTACAGATTCGGTTAAGTAGAGCTCAGCCGCTCGCTGGCTTTACCTCACTCATGTGATTCCATCTTTCACCACAGGAAAGGTGCTGGGCCGAAGAAGGCCAGGTCAGACCAGTGAGCTCCTGTCCCCATCCTCTTCTTCCTGACCAGTACTAAGATTGAAGTCACCCTTTGACCACCCTCCACCAGACCCCTGCACCACATCCTTTACTGAAATGAGACAGGACCACGTCACTGGGGTCAGACTACAGCGGGAAAAAAAACACAATAAAATCTTTGGAAAAAAACGACCCAGTCACAGCTCAGTGGTACCATGAACGCCTTATCTCAATCTGTGTATATATTTTTTATTCCATTATTGATGCTCCTACTTGAGTGAAACAAAAGAAAAGCACATTTACTTTTCTGCTTTTTTCCGCTGGCATCCCGCTAAACTGAAAATGCAGCATTCAGGCAGATATTTAGTTGCTTTTTACACATTTTGTTGCCTCTCCTTCCGCATTTTTGTTTTAAAGAACAATGAATAGAAACAATAACTCTCTGTAGTCCGTTAGCCTTTTTCAAAAAGCCAATTTTAACTGGGAGATTGTGACTAAAGATTTAAGGAGGATGTGTGGGACTTAATCTTCAAGTGGTATATAGATAAACCAGAACACAGATGGCACTTGCTCTCAAAGGGGATAAAAGCTTCATCTTGAACGGAGATGCCGACTGGCGTGAACCCGGACTCTCATCCACTCGTTGTTTTGCATCACTGTGTGCTTGTACCTTACGGAATGCAAAGCGCAGACTTGGGGCGATCTTAAGACATGGAAGAGAAATGAACTGTGGTGCTTTTGAGGAGATGGACTTGGTCTATGCTTAGACCTACAGTGTGAAGCAAATCTTGTAAAAAAAAAAAAAACAAAAAAAAATTAAAAAGAAAAAAAGAGTGGAAAACAAAATTAGCAAGCAGTGATGCAGATGTTCTGCGTGTTTATTTTTGTATTTTTTTTAAGTACTTTTTCCTGTGTGTTTCAAAGAGCAGTTTTAAATCCCATTCTTTCTTTTACTGTTTTGTTCCCCAATGGTCTATATACTCCATGTGCGTGTAGGAGCTGACAAGGCTGAACTGAAGGAGTCACAAAATTATATATATATATATATATAATATACTTTTTTTAAAATCCTGGTTTGATCCATTGTTAGTCTTGTTGTATACAGTGTAATGGGGGCATATGTTTAATTCATTTCAAAGAGGGCAAAAGACATGGATCTGAAAACCCAGAGGGAGAGACGAGAGTTCTTGTTTACTTTCAGAACATTGCAAAAGTATCCTATTTGTGTGTAAAGAAATGACATGAAAGGACTCTCGCAGGAAAAATCATACATATTCTTTCTTCCTTTCATGCGGTTTCCCACTTGATAATGGCTTCAGTAGAGGATTTTTTTTTGATCTTTAAATTTTTCTTACATTTTTTGTCTCTTCCCAAAATCCATTAAAACAGTGACCTCTGGAAGAGTTTCCCTTACAGGTAATTAGAAGGGGTTAAGTTTACCAAAATGTTTCCAGAAAGATTTTTGGCAGTATGAAAGGGGGATTAAAAGATGTTTGACTTGGGCCAGACTCTGGACTTGCTTGTAAATTAGTTGCTTCATATAGCAAGAACATTTTGGCTTTTTTTATATACAGTTATCTGCAAGACGTTTTTACATGTTGGTCATCTCGATCGCTTTTGTCTTGACATAAAAAGCAGAAATGTATTCTCAGTTACGCCTATCATTTTTGAATTTTGTTTCCAGTGTAGGTCAATGTGTTGAGAGGGACGTTTTGTCATGAATTAATTTTATAAAATATCAGTATTTGCTTTCACTGATTTATGAATTTCTGCTAAAGTCATTAATATATATAATTTCTTGATGGCTAATTTGCAGTTTTCAAATCCAGGAGCGGAGAAAAGGTGTTATCTGTTAATGCTTGTTGACAGTAATTTATCTTCATTTTTAGAACCTCTTACCATTGGCCAATGAAAGTTAATTCCACAGTTAGAATCTGCGTCTGTGCCCTTGTCTCTCATCTCGTTTTTTTGTCATTCCAGCTGAAATTAGGGACTTGGGTTCAAGCATGAAGTTATGGTACTGACACCTGAACATTTCTGATTTAACTGAAGGATGAATAAAACCATAAACGTAGGCCCATTTTGTTCCTGTGCTGTGCTACAGAAGTGTCCTTTTTCCCCGACTTTGAATGGTCAGTGTTTTTGCAGCTTGTCAGTCGTCAGCTATGTAATCCCTGCCCAGTAGTGCACATAAGTTAAGTTGGCAGAGATGTTATCAAATGTCAAAAAAAGTTTGGTTCTCGTGTGAAGGTAGTTTAAAATGTGTCTGGTATACGGAATTTGTATAAATACAATGGATTAATAAAAACAGCCAACACTGAATGTGTTTCTTGTGCTTTCTTTCCACTCCTGCTGCAAGTGGCGTGCTACTGCAAGTGGTAGAATAGCTAGAAAGCGAAATGTCACTGCCAACTTAACTTAAAACAAGTATGGGGGAGTGTTGGGTCACTGGGTGCCCTTTGTAAACTGTTCTTTCTTGGCCTTTGGTTTGGGAACTATGTTTTTGGTTTATAGTGTATTTCAAACGATATTCCTCAATTGTTCTTGTATAAGTATTCTTCCTAATTTGTTTCTGCCGCCTCCGGTATCATCGCATTAGCTTCATAGATGTATCACACATACCGATGTATCCATTAACCCTATGTTGTAAGACGTGGTGCAGAAGTTTGAATTACATGTTAAAACATTTTTATATGAATGACTTGTAAGAGGTGTGGATTATGGATCTGGGGCAGTTCCCACAGAGGATCTGAAGACAGAGCATCTTCATTCTGTCACCGCTGTGATGAAGTGATGCTCCTACTCGGAGCAACAACCGACAGCTGTGCAGTGAGTACTCACTGGCGGCTGCCAAGTGGAAATTCTCAGGGGTGTGGCCAAGGACACATGGAAGAAGTGACTTGTGAATAACAGGAAACCGCATCTTTGCTTGTGAAAAAATGATTGCGCCACATTGAAGAGCATGCAGCACCTGTCCAGTACTGCTGCACAGGTAGGCAAAAGTTGTGATCCAGTTAAAACTGAAGGAATTTCATAGAAATACTTCAAATGGAAACTAATACAGTTTGACTGCACTCCCCCTTCCTGCATCTCAATATCTTGGTTTGATTACTTGTAAATACAGATTTATCATTTACGTGTATTGTATATGAACAGATAAAGATATTTGCGCCCAGTTGCGCAAAGAGGTAGGTGGCAGCACTGAGCAAATAGAGGTAAGCGCTTGTAACCGATAAGCATAGAGGAAGAATCCAAGCCGAAAGGTTCACTTAGATCTTAAGCAGAAGTATAGGAAAGGTTTGTTCGTAAGTAGATGTAACTATAGAAACGGCATTTAGGCCTCCGTAGGTAACAAACCCTAACGTTACGAATAGCAAAGCTATGCTTGGCGTAGCTAATTATGCTTAAGATTTGAAGGTGGATATTAGCCGCTTAGCTATCTACTTCATGATGGACCAGTACAGTATTTTGGGGAGGATTGGAGAAGGAGCCCATGGAATTGTTTTTAAAGCGAAGCACATCGAGGTAACGAATACATTGACAAATTACCTGCGAAAGTTAAGGTCACCAGCAACACGGCGCTTGAACGATCCTCCTTAAATCCCCCGTCTCTTAGCTAATGTGGCCGCACTAGCGCGGCTTTTGCTGCGACCCAGTTACTTTAGATCGCTGAGATGCGGACTCGGCGAAGCAGGGAGATGCTTCCCGTCGCGTGGCAGTTGTGACGTAACGCCGTGTTGCATCTTCCCGAAACGTTAGAAGCAAAAGCAAAATGAAGCAAAAGTTGCCTAGCAGTATAGAAAGGATGTTTATTGTGATTTGTACTGGAACAAGTACTGAGTACAATTAAATTGCCGTATTGCTAAAATGTTTTGGATTTAACTGTATGCTTTCAAAACGTAACAATCAGGACGCACTTTTGCAATAACACATTCAATAACATGATGTTTTTAAACTCTTGAATAATTTGCCTAGCTAAGACCATTGCAATGGATAATCCAATATAGTGCTAAATCAAACGTACCATTCATATGGCTCGCATATTCATCATAAGAAAAATAAAGGTTCCAAGTGAATTAAATGCTTTAAATATTAAATATTTTTTAATGGCTGCATTTCACAGAGAGTTAAATATGTTTCTCCTACCTTGAGGCAAAGTAGACTCAAGGAAAAAGATAACTTTTTAACTGTTTCTGTAGACAGGAGAGACTGTAGCCTTGAAGAAAGTGGCCCTTCGAAAGCTTGAAGATGGAATCCCTAACCAGGGTCTCCGTGAGATCAAGGCTTTGCAAGAAATTGAAGACAACCAATATGTGAATCTTTATTCCAATTTGAAGAAATATTTATTACGTAAAGCAAGTTATTTCATGTAAAGGGTAGTTTTGGTCAACCTGGTTTTCCTTCTTCCCTCTCAGGTGGTCAAGCTGAAAGATGTGTTCCCTCACGGCACAGGCTTCGTGTTAGTATTTGAGTACATGCTGTCAGACCTTTCTGAGGTCATACGTAACTCCCAGCAACCCCTCACTGAGTCCCAGGTCAAAGGTTATATGCTGATGCTACTGAAGGGGGTGGCTTTTTGCCATGAGAATTCCATCATGCACCGGGTGAGACTAACTCTGAAATATGTTATTTTTATACACGTTTTAAATTTACCTAATACATTAATTATGCCTGTGTTTTATTTGTTTATTTAACAATATTAAGTCAGGCACTGGGTGGCATGGTGGTGCAGTGGTTAGCACTGTTGCCTCACACCTCTGCGACTAAGGTTCCAGCCTCTGCCATCGCTGCATGTGTATGGAACTTGCATGTTCTCCCCATGGCATAGTGGGGTTTCCTCAAGGTACTCTGGTTTCCCCCCACAGTCCAAAAACATGCTGAGGCTAATCGGAGTTACTAAATTGCCTTTGTGAGTGACTGGTGTGTGAGTGTGCCCTGTGATGGGTTGGTGCTTCAGACCAAACACAACCCTGAGTAGGACAAGTGGTTTCATAAATGGATGGATGGATGGAAATCAGGTACATAAAATGTAAGAGCTCCTTCATAGGACTCAACGGTCCTTTGGGTTGTGAAGTAAGCCTTTCACGCTATGGTACAGCACTGACCGACCACACTAGTCAAATAAGCTGGACTTGGGGTGGTCAAATGGTACACATCGCCTAGTATAAGTACAGCCTAAGAGGCCTTCTTCTTGCAGGATCTGAAACCAGCAAACCTTCTCATCAGTTCCACCGGCCACCTCAAGATTGCAGACTTTGGCCTAGCCAGACTCTTCTCCAATGACGGGGAGCGGCTCTACAGTCACCAGGTAGCCACCAGGTACACAAGCACCGTGGTTTAGGCGAGCTTTGCCTGCTAGTTGATCTTTTGTCTTCATGTGCGATGCTATATTAATGATGGAAAATGAGTTACAATCTCTTAAAAAACAACATTTTAAATTTGTATGATCCTGCCCAACAACAGGATATGCAAAATATATGTGTGGAAGTGTAAGTGTATTTTTTACGGTCGCATATAAGCACCTCTAATAAAGAAGCAGAGCTGACTCCCATCCTTCCCCCGCTCCTCAGATGGTACCGAGCACCGGAGCTCCTCTATGGCGCCAGGAAGTACGACGAGGGTGTGGATCTCTGGTATGTTCCTGCAGTCCTGCCTATAAAATAAGCCTCTGAGTCAGTGTCTGTTGTGATGTTTCTTGACCTCTAGTTAGCAATAAGATGAGGAGCAGAGATGGGAATTGACACGGAATAAAAGGAGACTATGAGATGGAGCTGAATCTGTTGATATTAGCTACTATGTGGTAAACAAATGTTAGGGGATGATTGTAACTGGGACAACTCCGCTTGTTCTTTCCTTTAGTTTATGGACTTTATGTTCTTTTATTGTTTAGGTCAGATAATTTCATAAGGATGACCTCATGACTTGTAAGTGAAAGTAGGAGCATTATTTGCTCTCTGTGCTGCAGCAGGGGGTGACAGTGCACTTACCCTGACCCTGTGAGTCACTGGAAAATACCAGTGAGGATCACGAATTTGAATTTGAACAAAGCATATATTCAAAACCCCAACTGTGTGTCTACAGTTGTATGTAAAAGTTTGACTTGATTCAGTCAGTTCCTTAGTGAGAAGAAGTTAATGTAACCTCTGCAGGTCCAAAATTCAAAGTACTTTTGCTATTTTAATTTTCGGACTTGAAGCGATTGTGGGGGGGAAATAGTAGATAGAACATGTGGGAAAGTTCGGCCACCCGTCCTGCTGATTCACACTTCCTTGGTTGAATAAATACTCTGACCCCTCGAACCTCTTAGCATGTTGCATCTCCACTCAGTGACCATCAGCCCCAACAAGCAACTGGCTGAAGCCTTGAAAATAAAGATAACTGACTGTTGCAAAACAGGGGGATTTAAAAAGATTTAATTGCCTCCAGCTTGGAATATGCATTGTTAGAAACATCGTTAAAAATGGAATTTAAGGGGAACTGTTGAAATTAAAGCTAGATCTGAAATGTCTAAAAAATGTCCACAGAAATTCACAAAAATTGGTCAGACATATAATGTAAGTATTAAATATGCAAAAGACTTGCGTAACGTGACTCTAGCAAACAGGTGTACCTTAAAGTGTTGCCTCCTAAAAACATATGTGCATGAAACAGGTATTCCTAAAAGTCTGCTTTAATTGGAAAGAACACTGGGAACCTTTTAAAACAAAGTACTTTGGACTAACTATACAAAAATGTAGCTTGTTCATCATAACCATTGCATAGCATGTTATGCATAACCATTGTATAGCATACAGTATGGTGTGAATGGAAGGAAGAATGGCTTCAACTTAATACCCAGAAATCTTCAAAAATAATCTCCCAAAGTCACAGAAAAAATTAAAGTAGAAAGACATTTTAGTAAGACGATTATCTGAAACCCATCAAGAGCATCAATGAAGTAAATCCGCAGCACATACAGCAGGATGCAAGAATCTTTCTTAGCTAGAAAAGTTAAAGGAAGAGTGCAAAAAAAAAAATCCTAAGGTATAAATAAAGACTTCTGATACCAGAACGATTTTGAAGCTGTAATATCTGCCAAAGGCAGTGATACAAAGTGATTAATACTGATTAATAGGGTGTCCTATGTACATGTTACATATCTGTTAATTTATTTCTTTTTCAATCTTTAAATTCAGTCGCACATTCGGCATTGTTACCTCCCCTCCCCGGATGGGGGATTGAGAGTTTGCATGTTCTGCTGGAACCATGTGGAATTACACCTGGCTTTTCCTGTTTCCTCCCGCAGTTAGTCTAACTGACACGTCAAGGTTGCGCATAGTCAATGATCGTGTGCGTATGTGTGGTCTGTGATGGTCTGGGGTCCCCTCCAGGCTGCACCCCAGCCTGGGATTGGCTCCAGGCCCCCCGAACCCTGACCAAGATAAGGGGTTAGAACATTGTTGGGTGGAAATGGCAGCTGTGCATTAAAACCTGCAGGTGTAAGTCACGCTTCAGCTTGGATGCTGCAGAACTTATATTAACTTCCTCTTTCTTTGACATTAAAAGAAATGTATCATGTGACCAGTGGCAGCTATATGTTTGCTTACATCTATATGTGCCTTTCATTACTAATCCCAGTCCTGTATTGTGTACACCAGGGCAGTGGGATGCATTTTTGGTGAGCTGCTGAATAACTCCCCTTTGTTCCCTGGTGAGAATGACATCGAGCAGCTCTGTTGTGTACTGAGGGTTCTTGGAACGCCCAACCAGCATGTCTGGCCGGTGAGCTTCAGTTGCCGTGATGCACCACACCATTGTCTGCTGCCGGATTGGAGGGGAGCCTGCTCTGGCCCGATCTGCTCTGGCCGGATCTGCTCTGGCCGGATCTGCTCTGGCCGGATGTGCCCCAGTTCATTGTGGACTCATAGGGCCTAGAAATATTCTAAATCTAATTAAGGTTCTTGCTTTCCTGGAGCAGGAGATTACAGAGCTGCCAGATTACAACAAGATCACCTTCAAAGAAAACCCTCCCATTCCACTGGAGGAGATTGTGCCTGACACTTCTGCTCAGACTGTGGACCTGCTTAAGAAGTTTTTGGTCTATCCCTCCAAACAGCGCATCAGAGCGAGCCAGGTCAGCCATCAGCTTGGGTTCTAAAGGGTATATTTGGAGAGCTGTGTGGAGAACAGGCTGTTGTCTGGTTGATGTTGTCATCGTGTGTTCTGGGCCAGTACGGTTACTGAGTGATTAGTCTTGCACCGTCATATGTGGAGGCCACACCTTCTCCCCGTGTTGTCATGGGATTTCCTCCAGGTTCTCAGAGTTCTCCCAGCAGTCCAAGTACATGCTGAATTGGAGTTGCAGGTGTGAGTGTGCCCTGCGATGGGTGGGCTCACCATTCTGGGTTATTCCGTGCCTCGCACCCATAACTTCTAGGAGAAGCATATCCTGTTGCGATTAGTAACTTATTAATGTAAGTTCCTGAAACTGGCCAGAACAGCCCTGTTTTCTTGTCATTCTCCAGGCTCTCGTCCACCCTTACTTCTTCACAGATCCATTGCCTGCCCACCACTCTGAGCTTCCTATTCCTCAGCATGGGGGGAATCGCTGTCGCCAGCGCCTGCAGCCCCCCCATGAGTTTTCTGTGGACCGGCCTCTGCATGAAAGTTTGATAGATCCTGCACTCCTCCAAGGTCATGCATGGGGGTATTTCTGACCCCTCCCACCCACCAGTATTTATTTCTAAATTTATTATTATTGTTGTTGTTGTTTGTTTACATTTAAATATATAGATAGAAGTGATTGCCTGCTAAGATTTCCCTTCCCGTTTTACTGACAGCAATTTTATTTTAAAGAAGATATTTATTGGATGTACGCTTTTTATTTCAGGTTTCAAACTCGGGTGACTTATGTTCTTATTTATTAGTGATCCACCTCGGGTGTCCGATCGTCATCGGTGTGTCACCAATAAAATCACTAGTAAAAAAGAAACATTCAAGTTTGGCTGGCGATTAACATGTATGTGATCTTATTGCACGTTTGACAGACTGACGGCTGTAATCACCAGAAAAGTTTGAGCGTGGTGTTTCAGAGACTTTTTCTGAACATTCTTGTTTCAGGTTCCGCACAGGCACTGTAGAAGCTTGGCACTGTCTCTTGTTTTGAACGTGCCGACACTCTCCACACTACACTGGATCAGTGACAGTGGCCAGTGTCTTTTGTCTGTATTTTTAAATGGCTTAGTCCACTGTAATTACTCTAACTATGTAAAGGCTATCTATGAATCATCCACTGAAAAGACTGGTGGATCATTCAAGAATGGGAGTGTGCAGGAAAAGGTTCCATTGGTATCTGGCTAGAGCAATATCTGACTGCTCTACCACGGTAGTCAGAGGATAGTTGATTCAGAGAGGCATTATTTTCCATCCCCATAAACCCAGAGATTAATGAGACCTTTCCTACTTTGAAGAAAGGGCAGTGTCTTGTCTTCACAGTATTACCACACATAGAGATAACAGTCTAGCCTGTGAGCATGGCTCAATGGTAGAGGGGAGGTTTGAGTGTGTCGTGATGTTTCTAGACCTGAGAGACCAAACCATTTTCCTTTTTTTGGTCAGTGGGACGACTTAGGGCTGTGTCTGTCTGTGTGTGGCTGTTAAGGGTGTGGAAGCAAAGACGGTTACAACAGAATTCCCCCCCCCACACACACACACGATCCTGTTATTGCTAATGAATGATTGCGACCCCTGTTTACTGAAGTTCAAAGGGTTTTTCTTTGCAGCACTTAACTGTTGGGGGGGGGGGGGTTACAGTTTTGAGGTCCATCATAGATCCTTAATTTTGAACTTGCATAGAGATAAAACTGGTGATGACTGCAGGCAGCACAGAGGTAGCACTCTTACAAGAGCTGGGATTTGGAACCTGGTTCTTAGGGTCCAAATCAACATATCAGAATCTGGAGTTCATGGCGACAGATTAATGTTGAGAAATTTTTCATAAATTTTGTATGCATATCCAGAAAGATAAGTGTTGGAATGTATGCCAACATCTCCATTATGACACAGTATTAAAATTTTAAGTTCTATGTTGTGTGTCCATTGCCTTTTTTCTTGTGTGTGGCTTTTTTTGGTTTTGCACCCGGGTGTGTTCAGTCATGTCAAAAGGCACAGCGGGTTGTGCGCCACAGAGATAAGACGCATTCACAGAAGCCTCGCTCTGGGGAACGTGAAGCCAAGATGCTCCGCTGGCATCGTATTCTGCATTGTACCAGTCTGCTGCAAGCACTTTCATACATTTTCTAAGGCCTGTGTGTCTTTCCTGCCGTGTTCCCTCCATTCCAGCAGCAATAAAACTGTCAATGATTCAAATCATAAAATACAAATGAATTTCTTTGGGGAGCTGAACTCCGGCCGTGCACCAGTGCACCAGCACAATGGGGAGGGATTATTCTGTGGAATTGCTTTGGTTTATAACACCATTATAGACTATAATAATCCTGGGAATTTTGGCAAAGAAAGCATATAGTGGAGCTTAATTCTGACACGCAAGGACTTCCTGCCACATGGCACAGGGCTCTGAGACAAACCCCATTCATCTAGGCCAGTGTTTCCCATCCCAGTCCTCAGGGACCCACGGACAGTCCAGGTTTCTGCTCTCTCCCAGCTTCCGGTAGACAGCTATTCCAATCACAGGCCTTATGCAGAAAGCCACAGACTAGAGGATGCATTTCGTCTGTGTTTATAATTATTCACGTGCAGGATTTCCACACCATCAAGGGTGGCTATATACTGGCTCTTGTGGTTAATGGTTATCAGACATGTCTATCTGTGTTTTGACTCAAGACTCTGTCCTCTCCTATACTGTCTGGGAAAAAAACACATGTATCTCCAAAGTTTTGGAGATTTTTTATGACTTAATCTGTCGAGCAGCACCTCCCATTGTTCAGGAGATGCTTAGGCTTGACTGACCCAGCTTTCTGCTCAGTGGTGAGCTTCCTCTGTCTTCTCTAGGTCTTACACGTCTGCATCCGTTTTCCCCCATGGAAGCTCCCGTGTAGCCTTTGCATGTCGGCTCTCGGTGTGCACCTCTTGGTGTCTGAGCACATGCTTTACCCAGAGTTCCTTTGTGCGTGTTACTGCCAGTGCTCTGTTCCTGTGAGTACACCCAGGGACAGCAGCAGCTGGCCTGCTCCCTTAATTCTGATAACCTCTTATCAGAGGATTGCAGCCACATACCCAGCTAGAGCACCCTTCTCTCAGGCCCAACTGTACACAGGCCTGTCCCGCCCCACCCC
>JABFEB020000104.1:11566905-11585018 GCA_019775895.2 Stomatorhinus ivindoensis
ACCGGTCCCCATAAGGGAAAAAAAACGTATATTTATCACGTTATGGGGACATTGTGTCCCCATAAGGATAGGTATACTTGTTCGCACAGACACAGACACACACAGACACACACACGCACGCACAGACACAGACACACACAGACACACACACGCGCACGCATAGACACAGACACACACACACACACAGACACACACACACGCACGCACAGACACACACATAAACACGCACGCACACACTGAAGGCATGCCCAGATGCGTGTTCAGATACTTACAAATGGACTGATATGCTTCGCTGTAATTACGGGGTATGGATGCACAACCTAATATCTATCAAATTAAATATTCTGGACACTATACAATATATAAATATAAATATATATGTGTACTATTTTTAAAAAGGGTGAAAAACTTTTTCTATGGTATGTATTTTGTGTAGAGGTGAGCATTGTAGATTATATTATAAACATGCTTTTGTGTTTTTTATTCTGTTCAGATTTCACTCAAAACAATGAAGAACATAGAACATAATAAATTTACCAATGAGAGGAGGCCATTTGGCCCAACAAACTCATTTAGGGAGAACTCAACTAATAGCTCCGAGTTAAAATCTTATCTAGTTCTGATGTAATGGAACCCAAGGTTTTAGCTTGCACTGCACTGACAGGAAGACTATTCTACACTGTTACTACATGCTGTGTAAAGAAGTTCTTTCTCAAATCCAGTTTAAAATGTTCTCCTGCCAATTTAAATTTCCACATATAACCACAAGTTCTTATTCAAGAAATTGAAATCATGAAAAAATGAATGCTAATAAATATATTTGTGAATGTCAATTGTATAGACATGTGATTAAAACTTCTTCAGGCCAGTAAGTTTATGGGCTCCAGGCAGGTCACTAGCAGCGTCGATCACAGGGCTGTGTGGCCCATTGTCAGGAGAAAAAAACCTCAGGTGATTGGAAGTTCCATAAATCGTCCTCCAGTTGCACATTTGTTTGAGAAATTCAGCGTCACTTCCTACAATTGGCAAGACTTCACCAGCAGCTACATGCACATCTTAAAACCGGAAGAACGAGACGTGGGCACAGTCAAACATTGCATGATGATTGCTGCTCATTTTTATACAAATAACTTAATCTGTGTGTAAATGGCATTTAAATAGATGGGGCTACTCTTGCCATTGCGGTTGGGCTTCACTATAGTCCTATTGTCACTCGTGTCACTCGAACATAAGCACGTCTTTGTCTTATGCCACAGTACAGTCATTTGCAGCAAAAGTGTTTCTGGATTATTGGATATGCAAATACAGAAGTTTCCATAAAACGCGTGGAACGAAACCCTATATTGTCCGTGCTCTTTAAGATTTTGTATTTAAATATCACTTGTTTAGCCTGGCATTTACACTGGGAGCGCACAAAAAGCTTATCAGAACCCCAGGTTGTGGTTGGGAAAGTGTTTGACGGAAAGGAAATAAATTTGTTGACTTTTTCATATTAGGATTTGTGTAAGTTCCCATTTGCCTGTTTAAAGTTGAGGAATGTTTTCCTCAGTTTATAGACATCTGATAACTCACAAACTGCCAAACTTTTTAAAATTATTAAAATAGATGCTGCCTTATATTTTGAGCATATACCAATGACATTATTTAAATGATCTTAAGCAGAAGTTTACATTTTGGTCTAAGTTAAATCCCACCATAATTAATTTATAAAGCCATCTCACTGATTTGCAGGTAATTCTACTAAAACTTAAAACACTGCCTTTAACTCAACATTCTTTTTTTATTTCAACTACAAAGAAATAAAATATTTTTGGTAATATTTCACCAAAAAAATTAACTTTAAGACTCCATCCTCCCTGTGGATCCATCCATCCATCCATCCATCCATTTTCTGTTACCATTTATTCTGTTCAGGGTCCCTTTCAATCCTGTGCTGGAAATGTGATTTTAATAATTTATCCTAAATATTTTGACTCTTGGGTAACAATAAACTTCAATGTAAGTTTTCCAGGTCGTCTCATAGTTACATTGGACAAAATATATTACCTATGACAGTTAACGTCCACGGTCGATTCAGTTTGTGCACATATATCGTATGCAGGTTTGTTTTTTTTTATTTTGATATTTGATGCTGATAAAAGCAGGCCTACTAAACTTAACTTTTTGGCAGATTATAAAGTATTTGTAAACTAAAGTTAGGTCACACACAAGGTCTGTTTCAAAAATACACGGGTGTACTGGATGGTTGCAGTAAATACTGGGGTCACTTTAGAAAGTTTTGAAATGGCTGACACCTTTTGACAGACATAACAGCATAATTCTACACCGACATGAAGACCATTTAAACATTATTTTCTTCGACTGCCCGAGACCTTTGCATGGTGCTGTACTTCCCTGAAGTCGGATGGCACCCCCCTATGCTCTTCCCTGCCTCACACCCAGCACTACCTGGGATAGCTTTCAGACATACGAAGAGAACTATAAGTCCAAATTGTGTTCATTGGGCTCTTGTTTCCTGTCCGCAACATCGGTTTTTTTTTCTGCGCGCCAGTTCCTCATAGTACGATTTCTGGCCACTACTCCCACCACGCTGCAGTGTAGAGTGCGTACTGCCAGCATCTTTGTTTTTCGTGCTTGTGTATACCCTTAAAATGATGCTGAATAATGACTTACGAACACTTCAAGTTACGCACGGCCATTCGGAAAGTATATCGTTCAGATTAGAAGAGTAGACTAGAAGAGCATCTGTATTGCCAAAAATATTGGAACTATTGGGAATAAACTTTAATGACATCCCATTTTTAATACATAGGGTTTAATATGGAGTTGGCCCACCCTTTGCAGGTATAACAGCTTCAGCTCTTCTGGGAAGGCTGTCCACAAGGTTTAGGAGTGTTTTTGGGAATTTTTGTCCATTCTTCCAGGAGAGTATTTGTGAGGTCAGACACTGATGTTGGACGAGAAGGCCTGGCTCGCAGGCTTCACTCTAATTCATCCCAAAGGTGTTCTATCAGGTTGTGGTCAGGGCTCTGTGCAGGCCTGTCACGTTCCTCCACACCAGACTTGCTCATCAAGTTTGGAGGTCTGTAGCTATTTACTCTGCAGCTATTGATTCTTTCACAGATGTTTGTAGAAACAGTCTGCATGCCTAGGTGGTTGAGTTTATACACCTATGGCTATGGAAGTGATTGGAACACCTGAATTCAATGATTTGGTGGGGTATCCCAATACGTTTTTCAATATAGTGTATATATGACCTCTAATAATAACTTGATAAAACTTTTCCTTGCATCTCAAGTCAATCTGGGATGCCAGTGCATGACATGTTCAATATTTAGCAGTTATTTACTGCATTGCAATGAAATAGCAGCCAGTTCTATACTAGGGATGGACAATCTTACCCAGAAATGGGTACACGGGTTTTTGTTGCAACTCCTTAATTAGATTAACAATTAAAGGACCGATTGGCTGAAGAGTCCTCACAGCTGACCTAAAGGTTATCCCAAAAGCTTGCATACACACTGGCCATTTGTGTAGAAGACTGGCCACCCCTGTTCCATACAATGCCTAGCAAATTTCCAGAACCATCCTGTAATACGCCGACTCTGCCCAGTGGCCTGCTATGATTTTTGTTCCCTAATCTTGGCAGATTTGCTCAAGTGCACTTGCGTTGCTTATGTATAGCAATTTTCATGATTCTAATAGGAATAGAGTCAGAACTTTGCTTGGTCTCCTCAGGGATTTTCACTTTTCTTCCTTCTAATCCATTGTAGTGCAACTTTGGTCTTGTTTTTCCAATCACTTTCACACAGAAAGGCATATTATCTTTTTGCCTGTATGAAACTGGCTTTCTTTCATTGATCTCTGTTAAAGCATAAAGCATCCCCACCACGGTGTGTCATGATGATCTGTGACTGTACTGACTTCGTGGAATACTGTGTTGGATCTGCTGAAATGTAATTCCTGGAATTTAAACCAAATAATTGTATCTTTCTTTAAAACACAAATTGTTTATTTTTACAAATTCATTCCAAGCAATCTTATAAACGTTATTTAGCCTTTGGGACTTTTACCACAAATCTTTTCTCACATATTTTTTCCATGCCAGTGTATAGGTTGCAACACAATTTTGCTGTCTGATGTGCATTTTCCCTGATATCAGCCATTGAACTCCTCAGATATTTAAAAGCAGTCAATGGGCCAACAATACCTTTTGGCAAAATTCCTGTTGGCAAGACACTAGAGTCGTTTTATATGATTTTGTGTGGCATCTTCAAAGATATCAAGGAAAGCTCATTTAGAATAAGCACACTTACCATAATGACAGAATGTCATTGTCATTATTTGTGCTAACAGTATTCATAATAAATGTTAATTTGATCACAGAAATCACAGCATGAGGTATCTAGACTTTCAGGGAATGTATGGTGGGATGTATGGTGGCATTTCAGATTACTTTATTCTGGTAAATTACCTAAACCTGATGAGGACTAGCAAATGTACTGTGCCAAGTTGATATTAAATACTACGCTGGGAGTACTCAAATACCATGTAGTCTGGGGAAGACATACATGTATAAATGCATAGATTTTACACATCTATAACAGATAAGACATCTATGCTCCAATACCATCAAGCAATAGAATTCTGTGACTTAATCGCTTAACCTCTCCAATCAGCCGTTGCATAGTTTCATATAATTTACAAGATCATACTAGCTTCATCCTTCCAGCAGCTATCGCTATTGCCAGCTACTTCTCTGCTCTTCCAGACTTTCCTCAGGCCTCCACCATGCATGTTACCCAGCCTATATTCTAGTATAATTCTTTCGCACTATAGAGCCAACTGAACTCAATAGTCAAAGTGAACAGACAATATCTTCTGGAGGGGTCCTCACATGAAGGTACTGACCCACCAAGAGTTGTTAATGGTCAACCAACTCAAACTCAGACTTAACATGCCTTGCATTTCCATTCTTCATTAGTAACTGGTAAATTCAAAGCTTTCGGAAAGTATCCATCAAAGAACATGCTACAGATGAAGATATCCGAATGTACTGTGAAAACAGATGTTTCAGTTAGTGTTCTCCAAGTCCCTTCAGTGTATCCGTTTTTATAATGTTGTGTAGACAACAAATGAGCACCAAGAGCAACATTTTGATATTCACCAAATTAGAAGGAACTTGGAACAAATGGGGGAGTATTTCAGTTCTGGGAGCCCAAAAGATACCCAATGTGACATGAATAGGACAAGGGTTCAAGTGAAGAACAACTTTTTCTCTCCCATCTACAACTCCTCCCTCTTCATTCTCTCACTTTCAGGGTTGACCACATAGTCCTGTTCACGCCTCGGTTGGAGCCTCATTGTGCAACGCAGGAGGCTTATGGTTTTCCGGACTTAAAAAAAAAAGAATGCAAAAGAAAAGGAAAGGCGTACAGAAGAAGGTTGGTGGTGATGGCATGGGTCTGTTTATTCGTTTATCTGAGTGGCAGGCAGATTGTGTTTCTCTTTTTTTCTTCCTCTGTATTTTGCGAGCCAGTTTATCTAGTAGGGTGGGCAGCCCCAAAGTGGGGAAATGGCCATGAATGACAGGGAGAGATTAGCAACCACAGGACAGGTCCAGCCAACTCACAGGCCCATCCGTTGGTGCCCATGCTCCCTCACTCACACTCCTCCTTCACTGGCTCTTACCCAGTTGCACTCCCTCTCTTCTCATTTGAGCTGTTGGTGGTGGACTGTTATTTGTCACCCTGCGCCTCCAAAGCCTCTTTTCCTGTACCCTAACCCTCATATACAGTATATCTATGTCCAACTCTGCACATATACTGACTGTATCCTGTGCAGTTAAAATCTGCCTGTCATTCATCTTTTACCTTGAGTAGAATAACTCAGTTACTACAAGACCTCTGGGGCTGGTAGCTTAATTAAAGCCTGTGTATCAAGTCATGCTCTTTTTAAGAAATTCATATAATCAGTGTAGCTTTTGTTGATATTTGACCGTGCAAGATGTCTAATGCTTAACAATTTTGCTTTGATTTTTGAACGCTGAGGATTTATCTACACAGGTCTTTGAAATCAAATCAAGTGGTATGTTATATGACAGACAGGTATTATGTTCATACATTATGTTCAACATTTTCAAGGGATTGGGGATTATTAAGCAGCCATTTAAGATTAGAAAAAAACTCCTGGACTGATCTGTAAGATTTTACCTGAATATTTCAAAATTTGAGTTAGTGGTAAAATATTCTAATAAGATATCAGCAAGACACCTGTTACATCAGAATATTCACCACTGCCATATTCCTTATTTGTTGTGATTTACAAATTAAATGAATTTGAATACAGTAGTGCTTATTAAATTGTTTTTTTTTCATTAGCATCACGACAACATACTGAGTGAATGGTGGGCAATGTGACATTTTATGGAGGAATGAAGAGTAAAGCAGTACTCCTGAAATAGATACATTTTCAATCTGACAGAAATAAGAACACAAAATACAGAAAAAAGACAAAATGAAAAGTTTAAAGGACACAACGTTCAACACACTGTTTGATACAGAAAGGCTAGTGGGTTTATAAGTACAATCAGTGCAGATAAGATGTATGAATAAACAGGCATGGAAACACAGACAAACTGACACAAATGAAACAACAGAGACAAGAAAACATTTATTTACAACATATAACATCAACATAATAGCATATATTCTAATAAAAGTGGAGGGCATAAGAGATGGAGAAAAGGAACTGAAACCGAAAACTAATAATTAATGTTATATTACGTTACTAAAACTGCAAAGGCATTTCAAAGGCACCTGAGGAACTTAAGTAAACTGAGTTTTGGGAACATTAATGTGAGTTAGGTGGCGTACTGCATTAGTTGTTGGACTATTAAGTGCTAAATTCCATTAATATTGTTGACCTCAGATATCTGATGCTGAATTGTTCCAATATATGAATAAGTTATGCCAACCAGGGACTCTGAACATACCCATGGAAATGTGGTTTGACATCTGAACTAAAATATCTGCAGGTTCCTAGTGTTAGTTAAGTCTCAGATGTTTTCCTGTAAACTCCCTATTGGTGTGAACCTTTAGCAAAGTTTACTCTTCTCATAATGAATTTTTCTTTTTATGCTTTAAGTCTTTCTTACATCCCTGTCATTCCGTTGTACAATTTTTAAAATGACCACAGTCAACAAAATTTGCGCAAGCTAATAGACGTAGCCTTTAGAAACGATTAATTATACGTAATATAAAAAGTACACATTGCTTGCAACAAACATACCGACACATTCGCCAAGTGTTGTTGAACTGTGCATGTTCATCGCGGCGCCCCGTCTCTTTACGTCACGTCTCGTTGTCGTCATCGAGAAGCGCCTCTGAACAAAGGGGCGTGCCGACTGCGACCTATTTTCAATTTGAGCGCTCGAGCAGCGCTGTAATATATTGAAGTAAGTAATAGTTACAGCTTCGGCTATATGAAATATACACACCACTTCTTCTGGAATATTATTACAGTAATATATTATTTACCAGGTTGTTTAGAGATTCGGGAGCTTCTTTATGGTAGAAGGTGTAACTTATTTGAAATATGCACACTTTGTACTTAATCTGGTTATTATCTGTCAGATTATCTCGGAAATCTGCAAGTAAAGTGTCGTGCAAAATGACTAGACATTTAGTTCTTACTAAACATTAATATACGCGGTTGTCTGATCTTATAAGTAGTATGTACATATTTTAAAACTATATTGCAGTCATACAGGCTGTTCATCCGATGTAGTGCCCTTTGTCTTGCTGTCTTTTGTAACATAGTCAGTTGACAGCGGTTTTTCAGCGGAATAAATAATCAGAATTTTACCGATTTTACATTAAGAGTTATTAGCTATTTGTTAATGTATAGTAAAACTAAGTGTTATTGCCTTTGTTTAAAAATGCTATGTAATCCACACCTACCGTAGCGATTTTTTCCACTGGGAGACTTGTTTTTATCTGATATTATAACAATACGATTGCTCATGTCATAATTCAGCTTCTTTTTAGATGTGTATATTGTTTGTTTAGGTAAAATATCAGCCTTGGTGCCAGTCGACTTATAGGGCCTACGAACAAATGTCCATTTTATATACAGTACAATCATCCATCGAGCATGGTCACTTAATGCTTTGAGTCGCTGTAAAAATACTGACTTTCTTTTGTGTATAGGTACTCCCTGATTAATAAATTAATAAACAGAAATGGTAATAATGGTGATTTTTCTTAGGTATATAAAGGTTAATATGTTCATATGTTCTCTTAATAGGTGTTCTTCAGATTTTTGATTTGGGAATGAAATTTACCCCATCTGTCAGCCTTTTTACTTGAATTCTAATGAAAATGCATTTAAATCTGCAAGACTGTGGCTTTTGAGGCTCAGGATGGCTGCTCCTGCCCTAGCGACACAATAATAATAATAATAATAATAATGTATACTTTTTCATTGCAGAGATTTTTGCAACATCTGGAAGTTGCTCTAGCATGGATTCTGCCCCTAACCCCCCAGAATCAAGGTCCCTTAGAGGGTCGCCCTGTTCCCCTAAATCACCGGACTCCAAGTCCAAAGTAAGCTGTCTCTCCGGCCAAATTGCTGCGTGTTTGATGCATTTTATTCTTGCAGCTCTACATTCACAATGCCGTCTTCAATAAATGATTTTTCTTTTAAGTCCAGTTATAGCAGTGAAGTTAAATGATGTATTTTCTTCCGTACTAATGTAAGTGCAGTGATAGCAGTGACCTTAAAGTGCTGCTAGAATATTTCAGGTGTTGTAATTGAAATTGTACAGCCAGGGTTGGACTGGCAATCTAGCATACTGGGGGTAAAATGTGTTGTGGGGACCTGCTACCCCAGGAGGAAAATTTACCACAGAGGTCATCAAAACCTTGGGCTGATTTTTAATGTCAGTTCAGCCCATCCATCCATCCATTTTCTATACCCGCTTATCGTACTGGGTCACGGGGGTCCGGAGCCTATCCCGGAAGCAATGGGCATGAGGCAGGGAACAACCCTGGACAGGGGGCCAGCCCATCGCAGGGCACACCCACACACCATTCACACACACGGGCAATTTAGCAACTCCAATCAGCCTTAGCATGTCTTTGGACTGTGGGGGAAAACCGGAGTACCCGGAGGAAACCCCACGACGGCACAGGGAGAACATGCAAACTCCACACACACGTAACCCAGGCCGAGACTCGAACCCAGGTCCCAGAGGTGTGAGGCAACAGTGCTAACCACTGCACCACCATGCTGCCTCAGTTCAGCCCTGTGTAACCACATAGATTTCAAACTTCTTTTTGGAGCTAAATAGGTCAATGAATAAAAATGACTGTATGGTTAAAATTGTCATTATTTCTACATTTTGTAATAAAATTATTGAAGAATTAGTTGGAAGTGTTTTCTATTTGTGCATTTGAATGTCCCCTGTATTGGTTACAGTGCAGTGATGGAGATGTGTTGGAAAATCTGCTTTTGAGACCCTGACTGACTATCATCAGGCAGTATTATTGACAAAACAACCTGTAAAGGCAATGCATATGTTACCCCCACTGGGATGAGTAAAGATCCCCCACCACTATCAACTTAATGAGGAGCCTTAGCCATGGAAATGGCGGACAGTGTCATTTTAATTTTTTAAGTTATGTCTTCCCTTTTAACCAAACTGCATTATAGAAATACATTTGGAACAGTCCCTTTGGAAGCAGTTGATTACCCATTTTCTTAGTGTGTTTCATCTGCAGCAATAAAGAACACTTATTAAATAGAGCAAACACGTAATACTAATGGATAACGTGTTGTTTTGTGCTCCTGTAGACTTTGCTCCCAGTGGTCTGACACTTGTTAACAGATTCCTGTTCTTAGAGCACAGAAGTGCAGAGGTCCTGTTCAGAAAACGTGCTTTTTACGTTATCGTAACGCTTTCGCCGACCGGCAGCACCTGTGTGCTCTCTGCTCATCTCATACGTGTGGAACTTGTCTCCTTAGAAGAAGAGCAGCAAACCAGGCAGCAAGAGGAGCAACCTCCAGAAGGCCAAGAAGAAAGGGAGGATGGAGCAGAGCAGGGGAGAGGAGGAGATGGCTGACCAGCTGAAGAACCTGGTATCTGTGCAGTATTTCTTTGTGAAAGGGAGATGTGACTGAGGCACCATTTACCTAGGGATTGGCTTCAGGTTTGACGCCGTTGCTGAATCCTTTCCAGTATAAAAACATGTTTTTAAACCAGTTATACACACAAATTCCTGATCATAACAAAGTCTTGCAAATGCAGCAGGGGAACTGCTACACACCTGTATGGTGTCGCATGAACAGTAAGAAGCTGCTGCTTCCTGCTCTGTTCAGTGCTTCTGTTTCTAAAAGATATGACTGATATTCACGGATGAAATTTAAGGAGTGATTGGCTGTAGTACAGTGTGAGTTGTTTCACTGCCTGAACTGAAGCTGATGAATGTGAGATCCTGGTTTCTTGCTTCTCAGGACCTGAACAGCAAGCTGAAAGCCACAGGCACCGGCCTTGTTTACAGCGATGTCTTTGCCCGCCCCTGTTGCCTCTGGGACAGGTACTTTCACAACAGGTTCACAACAGTCCAAGTTCTACTATCTAGGACATTAGTAAAGCAAAATATTCTTTATTTATACTGAACATGAGCTATTAAGCACAATTTATGACCACTTATATAACTCACTTATAAACCATCCACAAATTTGATGGTAAAACACTGTATTCACTGCAACAAAACCCTGTCACTGATCTGTGATATACGAATAACGTTGTCTGTCTTGTAAAAATGGGTTTGGGATGTATTAGGAGGTAAGCTGACATTCAGTACTCGCAGTCGATGGGTCGGGTTGGGCAGGGTAGAGATCGGAGTGACTCTTACGAGGGCCACATTGTCACGGCCAGGCGCCTGGGTCAGAGCATCTCAGAAACAGCGAGGCTTGTGAAGTAGCAGCCATGGTGCTGCCCTTGTTAACCTGCTCTTACGGTTTGTGCTACTCAGTGGCCACCCTGAGTGTCCTGAGAGAGTGACGGCTGTAATGGAGAAGCTGAGGAGCCAGGGACTGCTGTCTCGCTGTGTCCAGGTGGAGGTACGTCCATAACAGGGGGCCAGCAGCACCTTCCGTTCAGCCCTCCAATTAGCCCTCCGATCAGCCCCTCCGATCAGCCCCTCCGATCAGCCCCTCCGATCAGCTCTCCGATCAGCCCCTCCGATCAGCCCCTCCGATCAGCCCCTCTGATCAGCCTCTCCGATCAGCCCCTCCGATCAGCCCCTCCGATCAGCCCTCCGATCAGCCCTCCGATCAGCCCTCCGATCAGCCCCTCTGATCAGCCCCTCTGAACAGCCCTCTGATCAGCCCCTCCGATCCGCACTCCAATCAGCCCCTCCGATCAGCCCTCCAATCAGCCCTCTGATCAGCCCCTCTGATCAGCCCCTCTGATCAGCCCCTCCGATCAGCCCCTCCGATCAGCCAAGTTCTTGTTGTTTGCTGTCTTTCAGGCGAGGCCTGCGACAGACCTGGACCTTCTGCTTGTCCACACGTAAGTCCATTCATAGACAGGTGTCTGATGAATTTTTGTAGGGTGATTTGTGTGGAAAATGTGTTTTTTTTTTGCGACTGGGGTTTGGAGGACAGGGTGGGGCTGACCTTTTGCTATTTAACTTAAAATAATCGTAAGCTACCAGAGCCTGACCATTGCTGCTGGTCCGTCTTTTCAAACACACGCGGCAAGCTCTGCGCGTTATTCTGGAAACAGCAGCCAAGAGCGGCGAAATGCTGTCCGCCTCAGCATCTTTCACGGCGTGTTAACTGTGTGCTGATCTCTGCCCTGAGTAGAAAGCAGTATGTCGAGCTGATGAAATCCACCCAGAAGATGTCTGAGGGCGAGCTCATGTCTCTCTCCAAAACCTACGACTCTGTCTACCTGCATCCTGTGAGTCTTTGGCTCCCCCCCGGCCGGCTGTTCCGCTTGCTGGGTGACTTTCATGCGCTGGCGGTCTGTCCGTGACATGTGACGTCCCGTGTTCCCGCTTGTAGGAATCCTTCCACTCTGCCACAGTGGCAGTGGGTTCTGTCCTGCAGCTCGTTGACAAAGTGCTGAAATCGGAACTGAGAAACGGCTTTGCTGTCACCAGGTAGGATGGAGCAGACTGTGTGTTTATTTTAAATGACAATTCAAATGTTATCGATCGTATTGATTCAGGAAAATCAGTTTGCGTCAGGAATGTAACTTTACACAACATTCACGGTTCAGTACAAACCTTGGTTTTGAAAGCCCTTTTTGGTGCAGTTTCGGTACAGCAGGGAAAATGTAATTTGAAATTATTTATTATTAAAACTGCAAACACAAGCACAATCAGGAACAATTGTAAGTCAAAGGCAGTGTGACTCAATGAGTCTGAATAACAAAACCTAAGAGACACTTATTTGCACATAGTAAAAGTAATTATGTAAAAAACATTCAAAAATCAAAAGTATAACATGATAACAATCATAATGAACTGAATTCCAAATCCTGTGTTGTGTGCTGCTGAGAACGCTCACATATCTGTGGACAGCTTGCTCTACAAAGAGCAAGTTGAGGGAGGCATAAAAAGGAATTTCCCCATGGGGATAAATGAAGGATTGATTATTATTATTATTATTATTATTATTATTATTATTATCTGTAGCAATAAACACCCCTACAGCTGCCATTACTGTTTTTATCACAGTCTGAATTTACTGACAAAAGCACCTTAAACAGCACAGACAGACTAACAAGTAGGAGCTGTTGTACCTTCCAGTCACGCATACACTCGGATGATGTCGTCTCAAGTGAGTTAGCATTTGTTTCCGGTAACATATCCAAGTTTGGTGTAGCAGAGCCGTTAGTCTCTCTCTTTCTCTCTTCCCAAATACACACAAATATATATATATATATTTTTTTTAAGCCATAATGTTCCTAAATTGCCCATTATGACTGACTGTAACCAGCATTAGCTGTAACCAACTCTCAGCTAAAATTACCATATTTTTTCCGTGTTCGCGATCTGTTTGTGAGTATAGGTCAAGAAATGTATTAACTTGTCTCGCAGTGCATGCTGAACTGAAAATGATGTATCTGAATGGCACGTGATTAATACGTGTGCTGTTACAGCCCTGGTTCGCATGTGTTTAAATGTTCAATAGAAATGATGAATATTTACTTTCAGAAGGCGCACAATGCTGAATTAGGGTTTTATAGATGATACTTGGTGCTCTGTTATCCTTTTAAAATCATTAGATCCTGATGCTCTTCTGAAGCTGTTCACTTTAATATATGCCGGTTGTGGCTCCCCCCCAGACCCCCTGGTCACCATGCACAGGCAGACAAGATGAACGGTTACTGCATGTTCAACAGCCTGGCCATTGCGGCTCGATATGCACAGACTCAGCACGGCCTGGAGCGGTGAGCGTGAAGGACGCGTCCGCCTCGCGGTCTCTCCCCCCCCCCCCCGCCTACCTGCTGCTTGTTTCTCCTCTGATCTTCATCATGAGAAGGTAACGATCCAGTTCTTAGAGCCCATGACAGTGTGCGCCGAGCTCAGCTGTGTTTTTGTTTTGCCCAGGGTTCTGATTGTGGACTGGGATGTGCACCACGGCCAGGGAATCCAGTACAACTTCCAGGAGGACCCCAGGTACGGACTCACGGGTCCGCGCCTGTTTTTATCCACTAAAACTGACCAGGAGGAATAATTATAAACATGGAAAAAATTAAGAGACCACTCAGTAATTTTAAACAAGGATTTTAAATCCTGGTTAAATATTTAGTTCTACTGGCAGAAGGCTATTCTGAGCAGCGAGTTGCTTCCAGGTTCAAAATTTCTAAGACAGCAGTACGCAAGAACATGGTGAAGCAGGAGACACTGAGAATGACCAGTGACCAGCCAGGTAGAGGGCGGAAGCGACTGTCTAATGGCAGGGGTGACATCAAGTGACCTTCAAAAGGAAAAGGAAACAAGTTCAGGTGTGGAGTGCGCTGATAGGACAGTTCATATCAGGCTACTAGAAGCAGGATTCAAGTCCAAAACAGCAATGAAGAAGCCCTTTGTCAGTAAGAAACGGAGAAGAACCAGGCTGCAGTTTGCAAATACATACATAACTCACAGACGATGGCGTAAATTGAGAAATGAGTGAAACAAAAAATTGTGCTGTGGTCTCTACATTTTTCCATCGCTGTATCTACGGAACATCATTTATAAAACAGTGATTCCTGAAAGGAATTCTCATAAACACTCTTCTTTATGTGTACTTGTGTTCTGGTGTTTAAAACTCTACTGTATTTTGCTGCATGCATAACAGTGTATGTTTCTTTGAAAGTAACTTAAACAAGGCATGGGCTTCTTGGACGCACTGCAGGTCTGCGTGTGACTGGGCCGCATGGCCTGCCTGTGTCATAGTGTCTGCTTTCTCTCCACAGTGTGCTGTACTTCTCAGTGCACAGATATGAGGGAGGTGCCTTCTGGCCCCACCTACCCGAATCCGACAGCGGGGCACTAGGCTCTAGGGCCGGTGAAGGCTATAACATCAACCTACCATGGAACAAGGTGCCCTCTGCCCTCCGCCCTGCTCTTTTCATCCCCTGCTTTACAGGATATTTCTCTTATACAAAGCACATCACTTGTGCTTGTAGATGGCGCTGTGCTCATCTATGGCCCCTTTTTACCCTGTAGACCGGTGTAAAGGATGCAGACTATATTGCTGCCTTCCAGCAACTGCTCTTGCCCGTGGCGTATGAGGTATTGTATGACTGCAGGCTAGACATTTTTGTACGTTGATGTAATTAAAAATCTTGCAAGCTGTTTGTAGACGGTCCCTAACAGGCTTGTCGTCTGCGTAGTTTCGGCCTCAGCTGGTCCTCGTGGCGGCTGGCTTTGACTGTTTGGCAGGGGATCCTAAGGCAAGTTCTGACTTTTCTTTGTGCGCAACATTGACACCACTTTTAGGAGAGGACGGTGCGCTCTGCAGTGTAGATGCCATCGATATGGTAGAAAAACAAATTATTGCTTTATGAAATGCCCATATGCATCCTTCTGTTTAGCAAAAGAATACATTAATACATAGCACTGTAGTTTTTGTTTCAGTGTTTAGAAACAGGAAGTCATTGTTGCTGTAGCCCTACCTGCTTTACTGCTGGGTGTGTGTACTCTCTGTGTTTCCCCAGGGAGAGATGTCTGCTAGCCCACAGTGCTTTGCTGCATTAACACACCTGTTGCAGGGCCTTGCCCAGGGCAGACTCATCCTGGCACTGGAGGTACTAGAGGTCACAGGAAGTGCTATAAAGCAGATCTTTCAACCCATGTCTGCAATCGCTTGGTGCAAAACTAGTGAACACTCAACCAATCCAAGAAGCCAAACCACAGATGCTTAATTTAAAATTCACTGGCACATCCAGTCAGATTTGTGCAACAGGCATTGATTAGCGCTAAATACAGAGTGCACTGCATGCTTGAACATAGCGTTAATTTAGACCTATACTTGAAATAGAGCGCGGTAAACATTTGAGTCGCGGTGCAAAAAGGTTGAGAACAACTGTTATAAAGGGCTGTGCATGCTGGTCTCTGACTGTAGCCCTGTTTGTGCAGGGCGGGTATAACCCACAGGTCACCGCAGATGGGGTGTGCGCCTGCGTCAGGTCACTGCTCGGAGAGTCCTGCCCCCGTCTGGTGCCACCGAGAGCCCCCAGCGACAGGTGAGCATTCATAGAACAGCTTGACACTAACTGCCACTACTGTTAATGTGTTTTACAGAAGATTCGGTTCTAATGTCCTGTTTGCCTACTGGCTAATGTATCGTTTGTAAGGTTCCCGCTTCCCATGACTGCTGTTAATGAGCTGCTTGTGCTCCCTGCACTCCTGTGCCTGTGTCTGTGACTCTCCCAGTGCCCTGAAGTCCATCTCGCAGACCATCGCTTCACTTTATCCCTTCTGGACCAGCCTGCAGATTCTGGGTATGCATTCAGTGCCGCCTGGGGCTAAGCTTCTACCCACCGCAGTGACATTTGCTATTCGGCTCCCGGATCGTCTGGGTCGCCTGTGTGTATCCACAGAAGGCGGCCCGATGTGTGAGGAGGTGAGCGCTGTTGACCTGGGCTCGGTGGAGCCCCCTGGTGAGGGCCCAGAGGAGATGCCTGCACAGATCACAGGGCTGGCGTATGATCAGAGGATGATGGAGCACCACAACATGTGGAACAGGTGAACCGCGGAGGGCCATCCCCAGGGCAGTCATTATTCAGGCACGCTGTAGGAAACAAGCAAAATCTACTGTGTCAGTTACTTTTGTTTCTGTGGATTGAGAATTATTGGTACTAATACGAGATTCACTATTATTGGTACTAATAGGAACAATTTGTTGAATTATTCTAAAAAATAAACAGCTAATGGATTCCCGTGGTTCACATGTAGTCTGGCTGGCCGTCAGGGCGACACCGGGTGTTTTAAACCTGAGCTTTTCAACCTCTGCGCCCATGCAGCCATCACCCAGAGCAACCGCAGAGGATCTCCCGCATATTCTCCCGTCACACGGAACTGGGCCTCGTCTCCCGTTGCCTACGGATACCGGCGCGCCTCGCCACGGAGGACGAGCTGGCCACGTGTCACAGGTGGGAGTGAAAGCCAGTCATCGGTCATCAGTCGATGCACTTCTCCTGTTGTGCTGATTCAGCCTGATGCAGCCAGCACATGTCCGCATTTCTGAGCCTATTTTGGTACTATTGAATCAGAGCCATCCGCTTTGGTGTATTTTTGTGCTCCCAGTTTCCACTTATCAGTTTACTTTTCTGTTTACCTCATTATTCTGATTATGGATGAAATGATTCCCAGCTTCATGGTAAAATTCTAGACGTTTAGTATTACCGATTCAAATTTTAATTATCTTGAAAACTGTGCCTGATTACCACGCTCGAGGTAAATACTGTCAAATAAAGTTAGTAACGGTCTCCTAGACACAGGTCAGCAGGTGCAACATGCAACGTGGGTCTGATTTGTGTCAGTGAAACATGACAGAAGGCAGAGTAGCAGCACTGCAGAGGTTTTTCATGTGAATGTGCATTTGATGTGGTTTTCATGTGTTTTCATGAAAGGTATTGCCTGTGTTATTATTTTAATGCTCATGCAAGCAAAAATTGCATAGTTCAGCTAATTTTATTTGTCATTTTTGATATAAAAATGGTGAAATTATTTCAGTTTGTGTATCGGTACTTTTTCAAAACAGTTCATCAATATTGCGATAATACTGATCACCATGGTATTTCTGGTCAGTATATTCGTAATATTAAATTGTCAAACTGCTTCGTCTCTAATTCTGATCACATCACCCCTTTTTTCCCCAGCTTGGAGCATATAGCTAAGATCAAGTCAACAGAGGGGATGAAGCCCAGAGATCTGCACAGGCAGGGGAAGGAGTTCAACTCGATCTACATCAGCAGCGAGAGCTACAGATGCGCGCTGCTGGCAGCTGGCGCTTGTTTCAACTCAGCCGAGGCTGTGCTCACTGGACAGGTCCTTAATCTCGAATGAATCCATATCTGTCATGTAGGCCCGCGTTCCCCTAGGCGGCGAATACCTGCGGTGTGCTGTTGCTGTTTGTGTCCAGGTGAGGAACGCGGTGGCCATCGTGCGCCCCCCGGGCCACCACGCAGAGAGAGATGCCGCCTGTGGCTTCTGCTTCTTCAACACGGCGGCTCTGACTGCACGTTACGCCCAGGCCTTTGCTAAGAAGCCCCTCAGGGTCCTCCTCCTGGACTGGGACGTGCACCATGGCAACGGCACCCAGCACATCTTTGAGGACGACGATAGGTGGGACAGATGAAATTTTACACGGATAAATGTAAGGCAATCCATGCAGGGAGCAGAAATATAAAGTACAGGTATTTTATGGGTTCTACTGAAATAAAGGTAGCTGATTATGAGAAAGACCTCGGTGTGTATGTTCCATGTCCCACTCTTGCCAGTTTGGGAAAGCAATAAAAAAGGTCAGTAGGATGTTGGGTTATATCTCTAGGTGTGTGGAGTTTAAGTCAAGGGAGGTGATGCTAAGATTATACAATTCCTTGG
>JABFEB020000104.1:11600555-11621360 GCA_019775895.2 Stomatorhinus ivindoensis
TGTAAAGCGCTTTGGGATGATGTAAAGTCGTGAAAATGCGCTATACAAATAAATTTGTTGTTGTTGTTGTTGTTGTTATCACCTGAGCCCTTAATCACAATGAATCCCTGCGGTTAAGGTTGAAGACAGACTGTGCTACAGCCTACTGCCCAAACTGAAGTAAACTGCAGCACTGCACTCAAAGGCTCACCTGCCTTATGGGGTCATTAAGTCAGTGAGTGCAGTGTCCTGAAGAGCTGCTGTCACTATCTGCCCCACAGACTGCGGGTGTCACTCAGCACCGACCTCTTTAAATGTGTCCCAGTGAGAAGTCTGGTAGTAACACTACCCCGGCATGTTTGTAAACAAGTCACTTACAAAGGCCCCACATGAACGCACACACACACACACACACACACACACACACACACACACACACACGCACACGCAATACATATATGCTATGCTGAGTGCACCCTGAGATGCTCAGTACCTTGGCTGGTAATAAACGATGCTCTGCTGGACCTGTGTGATCATGAGCATCAGTGCTAATCAGTCTTGTTATATGAACTTGTGGTGCAGCTCTTCCGGACAAACACCCCCGTAAAGGGCTACCTTTCCATTCCACTAATTACATGGTTCACAGCTGAAGAAGTGTAACATTGCTATATACTATTAGCTGAACACACAGATACGGGGGGATATTTTTAGCCTTATATTAATAATGCAGAGTCCGTGTTTGGCGACCGTTTTGTGCGTGTGTGCGCTCCAGCCCGCCGCCCGCCTGTCAATGGCTCTGCTTTTAAACAGTTTTGTGAACAATGAGTGAAGCCTTCTGCCACCTAACCACCTCCACGTCCATCTCAGACCGCCTACTGCTGCAGCGAGCTATCTTCTCAAAGTCTCTCTTCACAGCACTAATAACGTCCTTCGGTCTTAATCCACTCCTCAACGCCAGGAGGAAGGTTCGCAAACCTATCTGGGCTGCTTTTCTACACGAGGAGGAAGGGATCGAGGCAGCGTGGTTACAGCCCGGGGCCATGGCCCAGTGCAGATCGATGAGTGGACGCATTCAGGGCAAACCTGACCCTCTGCGTGACTGGCCTACATGTGACATCGTTGACTTTCTTGAGCAGCTCAGTCAGTTTAAGTGAAAAACCACATGAATAATGGAGGAGAGGCTTCTCAGCTTTGGATGACTCAGAGGTGGGAGATTCATTAGACAGATTTACAGATCTAGACAGCCCCTACTGTCACTGTCATCACTATCACTGGGACCATCTTCATCAACAAATCAAGTTAGAAAAAAGGTATAAGAACTGGTGTGCGTTTTCTTACACGTACATATACACAATAAGGAACATATCCTCTCCACCGCAGAGTGAGTCAGAAGATGCCTAATCATTCACATGACTGCAGACACGGGGAATCTCTGCCCGTATTTGTCTAACAGGGCCCCTAACGGTGACTCATACTGTCACTCGCTGGCATTTGTGAATTAACACGAGCTGGCTGTCTTCAGCCGCGAGGCTGAGGTGAGCGTCTGGAGGAGACGCAGAGGAGAGATGAGCGGCAGAGTGGAGACACCGACTGCGAGGGAGCTGCGGGGTGCAGAGACAAAAAATGGAGCGACCAGGTGATTGTGGCAGTGGCAAGCAATTGGCTTAAGCTGGTGGTACAGGATGGGAGCAGCAAAGCTGAGGAGCAGCTGGAACCAGAGCTCTGGGAAAATGGCCAATGAGGAGTAATGAGGAGTAATGAGGAGTAATGATCTGAAAGGCAACGGCTGAGCCTCAAATGCACAAGACAGGTAGCAGATACCAAGTGGCCCTACTGGCCCTCCTCTCTACTAATCCCCAAGTGGCCCTCCTCTCTACTAATCCCCAAGTGATCCTCCTCTCTACTACTCCCCAAGTGGCCCTCCTCTCTACTAATCCCCAAGTGACCCTCCTGGCCCTCCTCTCTACTAATCCCCAAGTGGCCCTCCTCTCTACTAATCTCCAAGTGGCCCTCCTCTCTACTACTCCCCAAATGGCCCTCCTCTCTACTAATCCCCAAGTGGCCCTCCTCTCTACTACTCCCCAAGTGGCCCTCCTCTCTACTACTCCCCAAGTGGCCCTCCTCTCTACTAATCCCCAAGTGGCCCTCCTCTCTACTAATCCCCAAGTGGCCTTTTCAGATTAATTAAGGGGGGCGAGGAGCACGACTCCAACAAGCCCCCCGTTACGTTTAATGAGCAGGCACACCAGTCCCTCACAGGGAAAGGTCTTTTTCAACAAAAGAAGACCATAAAAAAGCCCAGACTAATTGGCAAATGTACAAAGGAGGGCGGGTGACTCACGGTGTGGCGACATTGATCAGACTTGGGTTTCACATTCACTAGTATCTCCGTGCCCCCCCTCCACACGTGCAGCTGCGGCCAGCTTTATGCTGCATGTCATCCTTTGTCTTTCAGACTTTTCCGGCTTGGGTGTGTGAAGTCATTATACAGCTGGGAAGCTTCTGTGTGTCCTCTATATTTCTTTCTGCCAACTCTGCACTGGGAGTAACTGACACCCCCCAGTCCGTCCCACAATAAGCCCATCGCAATCATTGGGTGGAGTTTTGCCCGCAGGTAGTAGTTGCTTAACAATGGCTGACATGTGTGAGTGGAGGAATGGAGTGTGCTGCTGCATGTGTGTGTGTGTGTGTGTGTGTGTGTATGCGTGCATGTGAGTCAGCGAGCCGCTGAGTCATCGTGGTGCATTATGACGTGGAAGCCCCAGCGCATTCTAGTCGTGAGCGCGGACTGTCCACCTGAGTCAGGCAGCAACTTCGGCCCTCGCCCCCACAAACCCCCCTCCCCCCCGCCCCCCGCACTCACACCCCCACTGAGGTGATACGGGGGCGCGGCCGCATGCTTCCAAAAAGTAAGATGTGCCACCTTTTCCGTTAGGCAGGCTGCCCCCCCAGGACTCCGTGCAGCTCGTTCGTATCGGACTTCACTATGGGCTACTAATGTTCCTCCCATTTAAAGGACATTTTGTGACAGCGGAACACAGTAAGGGGACATTGAATTAATGCAGACTGGTTATGGAAGTCGTACAAATGGGTAAACATTTCCTGAAAGATGGAGTTTTCTAATGACCTTGAAACACAGCAATCAGCCTGCCCATGCAGTTACCAATTTTTGGCTTTTGAATTACTTAGACTAATTAAATTCATTTGTAATTGCTGTTCCTAAGGGACACAATATTCTATATGTATTTTATCCATTAGACCTCATTCTCCTCTGGCATCTATTAATATTGCATGTGCTAGTTTTCCCAGTGACATTGCTTTGTATGGCTGAGATGTGCCTTGTTCTTTATTAGTCGACGTTTATTAATGTCTGTACTGGTGCATCCATTCCCGCTCTCCCAGCACGTGTCGGAGACTCTGGCTTGCTGATTATAGCCTACTTTCCCATCAGTCAAGAGTTAAAAATAGCTGTCTAAGAACAATCCTCCCTCTTGCGATTCAGCATTTTAAACACTTCATATTGACACACAACGGCCGGAGTGGCTTCCTTAATACGCCGTATAAGGCAGCACCTGTCTGAGAATAACAACCTAAATACTACTGCGGAGTATATATACTTTCCTTTGAGAAGCAGCATGATTTCCTACAGGCTAATTAGTTGCTCGTTGTCAGAATTAGGGAAGCATTCATATTAAACTGACAAGCAACATTCAAATGAAGAACCGTTTCTAATTTCAGCTGTATTAATACGCAGGGGCTACTTGCTGCACCGTCAAAGGTTTCTGAAAGCGAGTTCAAGCACTGTAAAGATGACAAAATGCGTTCATAAATATGTAGACTGACGGAGGTAAGATTCCCCCCAGTGGATGCAGAGCCGTGGATGACGTCCCGCCTTTGCACAGGGTCCGGATGCTGCTGGAGTTGGGACCCGTGAGAGCAGAAGGTGTGCCGACGGTCGGCCTCAGAATCGGTTGCCATGGCAGCGTACCTCTCCAGTTCCCAGCAGTGCGCCCCTCGCTAATTGAATAGTGCTGCCTCAGGTATTGATTTCACAGAACCTCGAGTTCCAAAGACCCAAGCTTTATGGTACATTTGGAAAACGCTGACAGCTGGCTGAACATTATGGCCCCCACAGCACACGCTCTGACAGTCTTAAATCTGCAACAACAGCACAAATTGGTAATGAGTTCATAAGAATACAGCACGACTTGCAATGGACTGCTATGTATTTCTTGTTGTGGAGGCATGTAAGTAACTGTCCGTGGTCCTGAAAAACCAGAATTATGTGATCATTAGTCAGAAATGAAAGATACTAAATGTACTATAATTTCTGGGGGAAATAGTGTAACATAGAGATGCACAGAAGATAAAGGAGGTTCCATTTTGTTTTCTTTGGGAACCTGCCAGAGTCAGAAGCCACAATGGGATAAAGACCATCGGCCGTGACAAGACGCAGGGGACACGGAGTCACAGGGAGAGAAGAGCTGGGCGTCAGATGACTGCAAAGTCAGACGCCCGCCATGACTTCCTCTCCACCCCTAACCCGCCCTTGTGAAAGAAACACACATCTGCCTCTCTGTCCCTCCCTTGTTTTTGATTTTTTTTTTTTTTTTTTGTAGCACATGTTGCACAGCGAATAAATCTTACTCCAGGAGCAGATATTTGGCAGCTGTGAAAACAAAAAACGCTTGCAAAAAATATAAATATATGCAAACAGAGAGATACAAACAATGATTATTATATGAATAATGTTAAATAATCTCAACAGCATGAGCCGTAAACTGCAGCCTGGCCTCTAAAAAACATTCTCTCCGCTCATGCGATGTCATTGACTGACAGACCTATAAGACGATAATCAGAGCGCTGTATCACGCGACACACGCACACATGAATGTCACGTTGGCATGGATTTCATGTGGTGTGAACAGCTCCTCTTTAGGCGCGGTGCACGGCTGCTAAGGGGACTCTGGAAAAGCACCAGCGCGGCGCTGTCCCTAGTGGCCATGACGTGCATGAGCGTGGCTGAGGCACACAGCTTGGCTCTGCCCTTTTTAAGTGTGACCCATGGCTCAAGCTGAGCACGTATATTTACCAGATGGTCCTTAATCTCTCCATTTAATGAATGTATCAATACATAAACTGACATATATAGTTCTACTCAGGCATTACTTCTGCATCTCACCTTTCCCCAGTATAGTTACATCCCTACTCCAACCTAGATATGCACGCACACATGCATAATCACCTGTGCTGCTTCCTCTGTTTAATCAGTGCTGACTCTCATAACACTAAGATTCTGATCAAGGTCCATCCCACTCTTGTCATCTGTCAAATCCGTTGTTGCCTGGCAATAGCAATGGGTGCATACACCTCCCCTCCGCTTTGTACCAGACAGACCCATAACATGATCACAAAATGTTACATGTTCCCCATTTTTATATATACTGCGCCCCCTTCATGCAATTGAACGACAGTAAGTGAAGTAAGTCCTGTTCTTCAACATATGCTCATTTTATGTGCCTGTATTTACCTGACAACAAAACAAACCAACTATCCCAATTATGCCACCAATCTCTTTTTTTTCAGCCCTGCTCTACAGTAGCTGTGCAAACAGACAGGAACAGACAGCATGATTAAACTGTCCATTAAAAGCTTATGGCAGTTTTCACCGACTGCAGAAATACAGTTCCGCTTCCTCTCACACCATTCTCATCCCACGTAACACCAGGGAAGTATTTTCACCGACAGCGAAAAGGGCTGGATCTCTCCCCATCAGCTGCGCATCGTTGTCACGCCACCTCTGTGCCCTTATGACGGAGACATCTGGGTAAGCGGAGCGTGTCGGCGCGCATGGATCCCAGCGCAGTCCCTCCTTACCTTGGCTTCCAGGCGTTGCGCTGGGGCGAGCAGGAGGGCGAGCTGGAGCAGAAGGAAAGCTGCGCTGGTCAGAGGGCCCGACATCCTGGAGGAGAGAATGAGGCTGCCCCAGTTCAGACAGAGAGAAGTGTCAGCAAGGCAGATGGAGATAGGCAGAGATACAGGCAGGAGGAGGGGGCGTGGTCTGAGGAGAGAGTGTGTTGTGTGTGTGCGTGCGTGCGTCTGTGTGTGTGTGCGTGCGTCTGTGTGTGCGTGCGTGCGTCTGTGTGTGTGTGGGGGGCTTGGGCTCGGTAGGTGACACCAGAAAGCAGTGAGAAAGGCAGGGACCATTAGGACCGCGTCATGGATCAAAGAAAACAGGAAAAATGTAGCTACAGATAAATTGAATTAAGCTTCTTACAGTAAGTGCCTGTAATTTAGACTGAAACCCACAAATTATTTTCAGGAAGTAGTAATATGAAACATTTCCAAAAACGATAAAAATATAAGAATAATATATATATTTAAACAACGCACAACGCTTCTTAAGCAAGGCATGAAATCAACGTAGACAGCACACGTTATCAAATTTCTTTGAGAATCTACGTTATCCAATTTGTTGTGTCGTTGCTTACATTAAACCTTTAACGGCTTATTTTCTCTCTGACTACATACGGCGGATGTTTACTTTTTAACTATAACGTTCTGTAACCGCAGCTTAATGCGCTCTGCGCTATGCAGGCATCCAATCACGTCAACCTTTAAAAAAGAGATTTTGTGAACGTAGTCGAGCCATTTAAAGCCGTAAATTCTGTACCACGATAGTTGTGTCACAGCAGCTCACAAGCGTGACTTGATCCAGGGATGCATATCAGCAAAAAGTCTCGAGCTTTTATAAGTGCTCATCGGATCCTTTCACCGATTTTGACTTTTTTGCATTTTCTTTATATCGTTACATCGTTTCCTAAATAAAGTAAGCATCAAACACCACTGGGAGACGACAAAAAAGAGCCAAACATATTTTTTTACTCTGAAACGAAGACAAAATCACTCTGCACCGCAGTAGACAGGAGGCTCATTACAGGCTAAATCTCATTAGGAACAGCCTACAGCAAATGTTCCGTACCGAACTCATTCCTCGTTTTTCCATAGCCACCCCAAATACTTCTGCGTCAAAATCCTACGGGTCTTTATACCACGTGTTATATTAAATTAACATTTATGTGTATTAAGAGCAGTACAGGAAGCAAAATAGAGCATTCGCCCGAACAGGGACTTGAACCCTGGACCCTCAGATTAAAAGTCTGATGCTCTACCGACTGAGCTATCCGGGCTCCATAAGTGAGAGCGCTTTTAACATATAGTAGTAATTACGAAGACTTGTATGAATGCCAATCATTATCTTATTAAATGTATTGATTACGTATACATATATAAGATTAAAGCTCACAGGGTTACCAACTTTGGTCAGATTTTCAATTCGAGACAAGTCTGCACACACGTGCACACGCATTTACATGTATGTAACAGTTTTATTACCTTGTAAATAGTCTGTAGGGTTTGCAAACTACCCTAACGCTCGTTAAAATATTCCATGTGGGTATTTAAAGTAGACGCTAGCGAATCAATCACATACAATGTGTACAGAACAATGCGTACATTCCTGCGCGAGTGCCTCAGGCGTTCATCCGCGGAAGCGCACAATGACGTCAAACGTGTCATAAGCGTTCGCGCAAACAAGTCCGCTAGTACGCGTACGGAGAAGTATGTATCAGCCTAGACAAGTAGGAATGGAAAATGGATGGGTATGTCACAGGCTTTGGCAGAAAACAATGCAGGTTTTTACTCAGGAATAGAACATTTTGCTTAATATAATGTGATAAAACTGACTGCATAT
The DNA here is from genome assembly GCA_019775895.2 of Stomatorhinus ivindoensis. NCBI lineage: Eukaryota > Metazoa > Chordata > Actinopteri > Osteoglossiformes > Mormyridae > Stomatorhinus > Stomatorhinus ivindoensis. The sequence goes on from JABFEB020000104.1 coordinate 11,608,288, forward strand.
TCACCATCTTGAATAGAAAATAAGTATGACTAACAGGGATGACATGATATGCTTAATTCAGTAAGACAAACAATATGTTCACAACCGTGATACAATAAAACTTTCTAGAACTGCATTTCCTTTTTATTTGCTCAGTTTCAGACTTTATGCAAGGACTTATACACATTTATTCCTGTCATTCAGTGACACAAAAGGAGGCCATGAGCATTTAACAAGCTTAAAAACAGAGCCACGCAACAACTACACACTTCGTGCCTGCCCACTGGAGCGGGAGTTTAGACTATACCATTTTAATGAAGGGTAGGGGTGGTTGGAGTTAAAACTCAGTAAAAAAACTTTAAATTATGTGATGAGATACATTATGTGTGTGTGTGTGTGTGTTTTGTATGCTGCTTCTCCTCTTACCCACTTCGCAGGTACCCCACATTCCTGCTATCTTCAAACCCCCCCGAGATTGGCTGAAAATGAGTGGGAAGACTGCCCTATAATGAACATTAAATAGTCCTAGTCCTATTATATTATATTATATTATATTATACGTGATCCACACACAATATGTGATCACATTTTTGGTTTAATTTAATGTGATATATGTATACATAACACTGTTTATATCCAGGAAATAATGATTTAACTAAGTCTTCCAATGCTTTGGTTAAATACCACCATCACAACAACAACAATAATAATAATACAGTATGTACAGTATAGTACTACAGGCAGCAGAGCATTTGCTGTAATGAGATAACCGACTAGAGAAATGGTGGCAAGCTTCCTCTGTGCAGTAATTGCTGCTATTTTACATATTTTACAGGTCTAAATCTGTTTGCATGCCAGGTACAAAAGAACACAAGTACGGTCCAGTACGCATATTGAAATTCAGCCATTATTACAAGCCTACTTCACACACTCTCCCCATGTTTCAAAAAAAGTGACATGATTAAATTCTTTTAAAAATACGTTTCCCCAGCTGGCTACCAGACTGATAGGGATTGAGTTTGTCAAATTTTATTACAGAATATTCAGAAAGTAATTTAGTGTCCTACAGCTTTAGAACCACAGACCTATACAATGTTCCCGGGATGTATGCTGAAAAATCAAGGAATTTGTTTAGATGGCAGACGGTTGTGTTCACAAGATGGCAGCTGCAGGCTTTATTTTTGCTCTTGGCTGCCCTCTGCTGGCAGTTCCAATTAAAAATTGGAGTTAAAAATTTGAGTCTGATCCAAGTGCACATTTTTAGGTGTAGATTTTCATCTGTACCATATAACGTTTTGTGAAGTGGTGAAAAGACCCATAAAAGATAAAATATAGTAATAATGACAATAGCTTCCAATCATTCTCATTCTTCTCTTTGCTGTCACTAAGCACAGTTGCTTCAATTTTGATGCCATTTGTCTCAAAATCTAAGGTTGTCCAGGTCTTCACCCATACAATATTTCTCTGTAGGTCAACCAAAATTTATTTGAATTATCATACTGACAAGATCAAATGTCTGAGCTGGCCTTGATTTTGTTATCGCTATGCAGATGTCTGCATAGGCTGAAAAAGATCTGTCAAACACTTTTTGAGTTATCTTGGTTACGGGATCAAATGTCTGAAACTACCCCCTTTTTCATTTTGATATCACTATGGGTGAGTTTTGGGGTGATCTGTCTGAGAATTTGATCACTTTCAGTTTGTCACCTCCAGAATATGCTGCAAAGTTTGAAAAAGATCCATCAAAAACCTTTTGAGTTATCATGTTAATGGTATCAAATGTTAAAACTGCCGAATGACCTCATCCTCCTGAGACCCAAGGAAAACAATTTTAGGTTATTTGTCTTTGGAAGGAATGACATCTTACAATTTAGATGTTTTTCAAATTAATTTTTACTTTTAATTTCACAGCATGTCCTCTTTGGTGTACAACAGGAATAAATAAGTTTCCTTACATCAGTGAAAAGATAGATGCAAAAACAAAATGTCCACCACAATGGACATTAATGAATGGGGGGGGGGGGGGTCTCAGGAGGATACGTCTTCCCAGGGGTCTATTCATTTCGTGAGAAATAAAATTATTAATAACGTTCACATAAAACAATTTTATACTTTTTTTATATTACAACCTTACAAAAGTTAGATCTGTGTCCTTAAGGACTGCATGTTTAACCCTAATGCCAGGCCATACCTGCAAACAATCCAGTTTTTCCCTGGTTTCTCTTGTATTTCAAGGCCATCTCCCAGTGTCCTCCTGTTTAGTTGTTTTCACCTGGAAAACTCTCATAATTGGCACGGTCCTCAAACTTTACTACTGAAAGTACGCTGAGCATGCTAGTTAATTGTAAATATCCCTCTGTTTTGGTCATTGTTGATACTTGTGTTTTCAATGCTTGTGTGTGTATTTGCCTGTGTTTTGTGTGAACCCTGTGTGATCCTCACGTGTCTCTAGTTATTGTGTAAATTACCCACCATATGTGTATCGTATTGTTTGGTGTCTGACCTCCCTGCTTTTCCCCAGCATGTGCGGCTCCAGTGCTTGTTTAGTGCCTGTGTTTGTCTTTTTAAGGGCTCAACAAAAGAACATTCTTTTCTCCTCCAAGCAAGCCTCATTTTTCACTGCTGCAATGCTAGAGTGTCAGACACTACACTATGAATAATCATCATACATGGATCTGCAAAAGTTTTGTACGTTTGTATGAAACAATCTAGACACAGAGTCCACATACTAGGCCTATGATTTCAACCCGTCACCGCAACCCACAACCCGATTCAAGGGATGCAATATTTTGTCATAACCTAAATGAAAATTAAATGATAAATAAATTTTTTTTTTTTTTTTTACATATTCATCCTTAGTTATTTGCTTATCCACCCTTCATCCCAGCCCAGAATCTTTTGCCCAGAACCTTATCACTACAAAAAGGTCTGCTGTGATTGTATAGTAGTGTACACTCTGTGTTGTGGCCACAGCGACCTTGGTTCAAATCTGGGGCACTGCAAGTTTTTGCAATGTCCTGCTTGATTGCCATGAATTTTTTGTTATAAACGCAGGTGAATAGAACCAGAACCACCAAGTATATTTTAACATTTATTGAAGAGTATGAAAAACAGGAAACACTGTAATAAGTTACTTTGAATTTTCACTTATAGCAGACATACATTTTGCACAAACCAAGCCCACACTGAAATTTAAATCTCTTAAATTTCTGTGTTCTCAGTGTACATAACACTCAGTATACAAATTCTCTGATGATCCTGCAATTAGCATCTTTGTGACAATCACGTTAATCAGCTTTTCTTCAAGTTTCAATTAAATGCAAGCATTTTCCCAACTTCAAACATGGAAATCGGTGTATGTGACACAAAAATGGTTCTATTATATAAGCTACAATGTACATGTTACTATTTACCTTTCTTGAATCATTCTCTGGAGAATACTTTGTGAATACGTTGCAGCATGTCCTGCTTAATCTTCACCTTCAACAGTAGGAAAATGGATGGATGTCTTATTTACAATTCAACCTGAATAGAAATTTGGTAGAAACTGATTACAATAAAACCATGTTCTGCGAGTATAAAGCTCTAAAGAGTAGGTCATGAACTTTGAAGAAATCTTGAATTTGTAGAAGGTACCCTTATAACTTAATATTACTAAAGATAATGTCAATACCATGTCCCATTAAAGTGTGAAATGTGAAAATGTAAAAAGTATTTTGAAAATTAGATTTTTGAATTTGATTTTTTGTGTCTGAACAAGCTATGTGTGTTGGGCATTATTCCGAACATTTATCGAAGTTACTGGACGTTAGGACTTTTTTGTGTAATATATAAATTTGATGAATTAATTTGCTGCTGAAATATATGGATGGCTTTTCAGTGAAATCTTCTGGCTTCCAAACGGGTCGGTGTCACAATGCTTTGCAGAGAAAGCTGCAGGTGGAGATTAACCTTTGGGAGTCATGAGACGATGCAGTTCTTATCTTTCCCACTGAAGCTGTGGGTCCTTCCCCGTTCCCTCCTCTTGTGAGAGTTCTGCGAGCCATCATACGCCTCTCCTTGTTTCCCTCTTTCCCTCTCCCCGACCCCTGCTTGGCTTCGACACAGCTGCGGGGGTAGTGGGATAGGCTGACCCAGGAAGTAGCCCTCTTCCTCAGACTCGGAGGAGGAGGAGCAGGTGGAGCAGCAGTCTTCATGCTTAAAGTATCCAGGGTAGAGGGAGAGGGGGGGAGTCGCTGGGATACTGCAGTCCTTCTCGAGCTCTCCCCGCCAGTCCAGAGAGTCCAAGCACGGCCTGTCAGACTGCCCCTGTCGGAACCGCGTCTCAGTGCCAATGGAGACGGCGCAGTTGGAGGCAAGGTGCTCACGCTCGCGGCTCTGTGGTCCGCGTCGGTAACTGCGATGTGGGAACGGGCCATCCACTGGGAGGTGTGCGATCAGAGAGGCGTCGGGACCACGGGGGACAGGATAATGGGGTTATGGATAAAAAGTGATGCACAGCAAATTTTAAGAGGACAAGAAAACATCAGAACAAAGAGATAGAAAACAAAGAGAACAAATAAGTCATTAAATATCAGAACTGACCTTTCCTTGTTTCTTAACAGACATGAAACATTAGCAAAGAAATATAGAATACGGTTACAGCACTGAAGTATGTTTACCTGTTCATCTATTAGTTTTCCTTTTTCCCCTTGTTATGTCTTTGCATTTTGGTATAGGTCCTTGTTTTTGTAACCCTGTCCAGATATTCCTACCTTTGCTTTGTTTTGCAGTAATGTCATTTATCCTTGCTTCTAGTCTCTCCTAGTGTCTGAGTCCATCATGTTTGTTAATACCCTTCACCTTTTCCTTTTAGCCCCGAGTTCCTTGTGTGTAATTAGTAACTGGCCCACAATTGTCTTTCATCTAGCCTTGTTAGAGTATACAGTGGTACCTCAGAACTCGAACTTAATCCATTCAGAACTTGGCTTCGAATCTTAAAAAGTTCAAGTTCTGATTGAATTTTCCCCATAAGAAATAATGGAAAACCAATTAATTGGTTCCTAGCCCCAAAAACATTACACCTAAATATGTTTTTTTTAGCATTTAAACACAAAATGAACAAGATAAAACAAGAAGAGCATTTTTTCTTAATGGCTTCCAAAATGATAAAGAATGTACACCAACAATACCAGTGTCCTACCCCAATAGTCTGCTCCAACCGCGTAACACGCCCCCTCGTTAACCTCGTGTGGGATCCGCATGTGATCAGCGGTTTCTGGTTGTTGTCATTAGTCCTCTGTATTTAGTCTGCGTTTCAGTTTGTTTCCCCAGTCCAGTCATTGTAACGTCATTGTGTTGTTCTGCCTGCTCTCAATTAAACTCTGTGTTTCCTGATCGCTTGAGTCGTGTCCCTGCTTCCCTGGTCCCGGCTTGGCAGATCGTGACAACCCCAAGCCATGCCCCAACGCTGCCCCAACACTGCACCAACACTAAACTATGCCACGTGGTCCACTGTTTATTATTACTCTGTATTCGTTAATTTGTTAGTAAATTGCAAACTTTTAGGTTGTAACATTTGTATAACTATTGCACAACTTCTTGGTAAGCAATGACTACCAAAATGATATAAAGTACAGTGCATTACCTGGTACAGTATTTTCAATTAAAAAAGCACTATCACCAACAATGCTATCACAGCGAATCTGAGGCTGAAACTGAACGGTTTCTGCTGAGAGCTGCGTGACTCACTTCCCCGCGCGTACAATCTTAGGTCGACGTTCACGGTTCAACTTCTTCAGATCGAGTTTGAGGTACCACTGTATATGTGCCCTGTCCTTTCCCTGATCCTTGTTGGTCATTGTGAATATTGTTGATGAAGATACCTTTGTAAAGCGTTATATTGCATTATGCAGGTATCTATAATGCCGTATACATGGGTGCTTTAAATATTACCTAAATGTTTTATCAATTATTGTAAAATCTAATTTTACTTTTTTATGTCATTTATATCTATAGATACTGTTTAAATGAAGATATACTCTTGATGTCCACATATGTTAAAAAAGAAACCTTAACATGTGAGTTCTTATGTTTTCACATGAATGTACTTGACATTAATGAATCTTTAAACAATACACCTTGTATAATTTAATTAATTGAAAAGGGTGTTATGTTCTTACCAAAGAGATCCATCTGAGGTGGAAAACCCGACTGGATCGAGTGTCTTTGGAAATACAACTTTCTTCTAAAGCCTCCAGACACCACCTGGCCCCCGTCTCCTTGCTGAAGCACCTCATCTTTTTCCTCAGTCTTCTCTTCATTATCTCCCACCAGGTAGCTGCAGCTGACTGGTTCTTTGAAGCAGACCCTGCCGACTCCGGTGCGAGCCAGCTGGGTCCCAGCGGTTGTGGGCTTGGGTTCAGCGCTTGTGGTCTTTGCCTGGCAACGCTGGGAGTAGCCAGACTCTACAGAGCGAGGGGGGTCGGCAGGCGAGGGAGGACCACCCACATCTGGCACAGAGTAACAACGGGGTGACAACTCTGGAAAGGATAAGTGACAATTAGGAAAAAAAATAGTTTCCATAGAAGTTAATTCAAGGTTAAACCAGTGATATTGTCCTGATAGGACTATGTCCACATCACATTTAGTACTATACAATTTCCCTAAGAGCATAGTTATCTGTTCAGTTTCCATGGTGAACATACCAGCGTCCCTCTCCTCAGTCTCAGCGCCCCAGCTCCTTGCAGTCGTTGTCCCTCGCCATGTGCCGTTCGGGCAGAAGTGCTCCAGAAGCGATCGCTCCAGCTGCTGATCTGTGGCCTTGGCCTGACTCTCGTTGCCAGTGGTTACGTTTCCCGGCTCGGGATGCTGGCCGTGGGAGGGCCTGCTGAGGGGATCCGGGGAAGGCGTCGTCTCGCTGTGTCCGTCGGGCAACGTCTCTGCATCCTCCAAAGTCTGCTGCGATGCGAAGCCAGGGCGGCCTGACGACGGGAGGGAGATGACACGACTGCAAACTGGAAGCTTCTAATAGACCATAATAAAACACCCTGATGCCCTCATAATCACTTACCCATGATAAAAAATATACACACACACTGGTCACTATATTTTTATTCATCTACTTATTGTCAATCAACTGACATTATATTTATTGCACTATATTGCTGTATATGTATATGCATAGTATGACACATGAAATGTGTTTTTCAGTCTTCGGACACTAGAGGGCACTTTAGGGCTTTATATGTCTGTTCGTCCATTTTTCACACAGTTTCCTCTCTTTCACTTTCCCGTACCTCTGTTCTCCGATTCCCCAGTCCCTCCGGTCTTCCCGGGTGCCGCCGAGGGTTCGTATTCTGTCCTGGGCTGTGGATGGGCCCGTGGTTCCGCTTCTGCACCGTCAGCTTGGAGTAGGTTGGGCATGGGGAGGCTGCCCTGGAAGGCTGAGTCACAGGAGTCGGAGTTGTTGGGATCGTCTCCCAGGGAACAGGGGCGGGAGCAGAAAATGAGGCCCCCGCGTGGAAGGAAGGGTCTGCCCAGCAGGGGGAGCTGGCAGTGGGCACAGCAGAAGCACGCCTCCGTGGCATGCCAGTGCTGGCCCTCGTACGTCATCTGGCCCTGGTCAATGCCTGCGGGGCAGCAAAAACAACAGGGGGATATTTACACTTGGAACTGGCGGATTCCTTTAGTCAGAATGTTTTGTTTTTTTTTGGAATGAGTGCTTCTTATCTTCTTACCCAGACCATTCGCTAAATGTCTTGATTTTTGCAGCTGAAAGTAGCACATTAATTTCGTGACTTTGTGCACTATTCTGTGAAGTGGATGTCTCACAGCGCAATGCACAGTGATCCCCTATTAGCTGATATGTAATTCTATACTTGTATCATAGTTAAGTATTGTTATACTACTTTTAGCTACAATATGATGCGCACTGCTTGCGTGTCGACTTTCAGCTTAAGGGTGAACATAAACCTGCCTCGTGTTCCATCTGGGAAAGAAGAAAACGATGGGTGGGATTATCATGCACTGTGAATCACCGACTGACCTATCACTCTTCTCATTGGTTACTTGGTTGTTCTCCATTGGTTTCGATCAGGCAGTGACTGCAGTTTAACCGCAGTGAGTTCCAGAGCCTGGCTCCTCCTCTCACCAGCCTGTGTAGCCAGTTTGTATTTAGTACATTCACTGAGCATATAGCAGATGAGACTTAAAGTATTTAGACTAGCTACCCCACTCATCTCATATTAATGGTGCTGCTGGAATTTCGTTCCCATCATGTGTCAACATGTTAAGAATGACAATAAATAAACCTTGAACCCTCAATTGCGCCCTACTCCCTATAAAGTGCACTGTATAGTGCGCCTGTCATTTTTGTTTTTTTTAGTTCTCAACAGCAAATCAGAGGTACTTTATAGCAAATAATAAAATACACACTACGTACTGCAAATGTTGCGCAGCGGTTGTGTGCTAGCATGCTCCATGTGTACCATAATGCAGTGCAAAGGTGACATATATTGTACAAACAGCATTTTTACAATAAAAAAAAAAAACTTAAAAAGCCACCTCTGCAAAAAAGTTGATACTTCAATTATAAAATAATAATACTGATTCATGATAATAATTAATAATAATAATGCTGATGATGATGATTATTAAAATAAATTACCGGCTTAAAGATATCCTTATCCACTTCATCACCTTTATGTTATCACTGTTAGGTTTCCCACACGGGGTCTTTAAATGTAGCTTCTGAAACCATTGTCTTGTTTCCCTAATTCCCCATATAGTGCACTACACAGATTTTCCATGAGCCATTAAATAAAAACACAGCCATAGCTTTCACTTAAATGATGCTGCGAGTGCAAAGGAGCGCTCCCCCGCCACTGGAGGGCAGCACTGAGAGGTCATACCTATGTTCTCCCCGCAGGTGTCGCAGTACTCGGTGTAGAGCGACTCGTAGCAGGAGCAGCAGTAGGGCCGGCTCTCCCGCATGATGTAGCGCCGCCCGCCCAGGGCCACCTCGCACTCGAAGCAGCAGAAGTGGCGCATGTGCCAGTGACGACCCTCGGCCTCCGTGCACTCATCCGCCAGGATGATCTGAGCATGAGAGAGAGGCAGAGTGACAAAGGGCCTCTGCAAGAGCTGTGAAAAGCTCACCACAAGTATCCATTAAAGTTTACAAAGAAAATGCAGTAAAGGGGAATACGTGACATGAGCAGAACTGGATCAGTACTGATTCATAAATCAACTTTAAAAATGTGTAATCGTGTTGTGCTGACTTGATCATTGGATATCAAAAGTCCTTTCAGTGCCAGATTAGAACTGCTCTCCTGCCCCATCACACTTCATTAATCCTGTCTGGTCAGAGCCCAAAATGAGGAGGACAGGAACTGCTGAACCAGGATCACAGTACTGTATAATCAAAGCCAAGCCACCACACAGACCTGACCTGAAGAATGGTCCCCACAATGTAATATAAGCACAATCCACACACACAGCCAAATCTTAGTGTTTTAATGTGTCATGGTAACAGGGTTATGCCTGACCCGCTTCATGATGAACCAGAGCAGCAGGCTTGCAGCCAGAAATATGTATCATGGGGGGGTCCGAAAACCATACCCTCAGTAGGGGTAGGAGTGGGGTTGGTCTCTCTCAGTAGATTTTGGGAGGGGTTTAAACCAGAGCAGTACAATCAGATTATGACTGAGTCCAGATTTAAACAAACTGATTATATGATTTTAATCCTTATTATCTAAAAATCGTGGGCATTCAGCTTGCAATAAGAAGGTGGCACGTGGGCGCGCACCTCGTCGCAGGCCTGGCACCGCGGTTTCAGCTGCTCGCCGTGGTGCCGCCCGCAGTACACCTTGCCGTCCTGGTAGAAGTAGATGAGGTCCACCAGCAGCTCATGGCAGTGGGCGCACAGGAAGCACTGGGGGTGCCAGCAGGCGCCCAGCCCCGCCCTGCTGGCGAACACCGCGATGTCACCCCCCCGGATCTGCCTGCCGCACTAAGACACGGCGGAGAAGACAACGTGAGCACCCACCCCCCCAAAAAAGCGGCCACTCGTCATCCCCGGGGCTCTTTCACCACGGCTGCCTGACGCCGCGTCTCACCTGTTGACAGACGGCGCCCATCATGGTGACGGGAAAAATCCTGACGCAGCCTCTGCCCAGGTTTTCTCGTTTCCTCTTCTGACTGAAAAGTCGCAGTTCCTTCTTCTCCTCCTCGTCCAGGGAGTTACAGTACTGGGGCTGGACACACGCAAGAGCGGGATCACAAGAGGGGTACCGACGCTGTGGACGCGTGTGGACGCGTGTGAGTTCTGGTGCGGCCTACCTCGCTGTCATGGGCCGGCAGCTGGTGCAGGAGCTGCTTGATACGGTATCGCTCCCCAGGGCTGTTTACATACGGGACCCTGTCCTCAGGAATACAGCTGAAATACTGATACACCTATAGGGGATGTAAGGAAGAGTGGGTTCGTGTCAGGAGGCGGGATCGTAACCCCACACCCTGCTGACACCACACATGCAATATACCAGGCCGCAGAGGGGGCGCGGCTTTCATGAAAAATTCATGGCTGCTTTCGTGTTGTTAAGGGGCCCAGCTGGCGGCTGTTACAGCTCTGAGGAGATGCTGGAGGTCATCTGGGGTAGGCAGGGACAGAGGCGACGTGCTGCTTGACACCTGAAATGCCCCAGGAAAGGGCACAAGTGTGGCTCCGTGTCTGTATGTGACTGACGCACACATCGACTGATCCGACTCCCAGCGGAGTCGCGGCCCTTTCCACATGCCGCCTGCTTCGAAGTCGCCCTGTCCCGCCCCACACTTTCTGCCCTCCCATCTTCCATTCCCCCAGCGGACGGATCTCGGGCCCTGACCTGCTCTGGTTTTAGCCCGGGTGGGACCCAGGAGTACTCTTCGGAGGCGCACCCAGAGTCATCGTCGGAGATGGAGTGCCGCTGAAAGTCGAACACCAGCTTGGTCATCATTCTCTCCAGCCGGCCCGGCACGGGCCGAACGGCGTGCTCCTCACGCACGCACTTACAGTGGATGCAGATCTTCCTGCGAGAGAGGGGGTGAAAGGGCTCGGGTTGGTGTGCGTCCAGCAGGTCAGCGCAACAATGGAAAGAGTGAGAGTGACAGGCACTGAAGAAGATTCACAGAAATGGAGCATGACTACAGCTGCGTTTGATTCCGCTTAGAAGAGGAAAACAGAAAGTGGGTGAGAGATGGAAAGCGAGAGGCAGGGGAAGGTGGGGGGTTCAAATCCCACCAGCCGAAAAAGAGGCAGCTTGTTTGATTTAGTAACTACAACTCAACGGACAATGAGGGAATTCCAGGGTAGGAAGGCTAGTGAGATCAGGGAGAACCTGTGATATAGCATGCACACACACACACACACACACACATACACACACACAGACACACATATACACAAAGACACATATGCACATGCGCGCACACACATACACAAACAGCCACATGCATGCACACACACACAGACACATGCACACACACACACACACACACAAACACACACGTGTATAGACAAGTCTCATGTGCGCACACACACACATACACAAAAGCAGACACACAGTGCTTGACTATAATATGATGTGATGTGAAGCCTTCAATAAAATTTAATAGCTTGCGTTCCTCCTCCTACTAGTGTCCTTCCTGTAAACTTTTATTATAAAAAATGGCTTTCAGGGATCTTTGAAGACCCATAAAAGCTTCCTTAACATTCACATTCACATGAAAAGCTCCTTCCATACTGCAAGCCTCATAGTTACTCATAGAGTAAATACTCGCACCAGTGGGAAACATACAAAGTTGAGCAGCATGAGTCGATCTGAGAAACACAAAGACAAAAAGATTTCAGCTGATCAGCTGCCAACTGCTGCTGGAAGTAGATCCAACAGGACGAAGTCTAATGTAAACAACGTCCCAATTATATTTTTTTGAGTGACCTCCATTCCATTTGCACTTTGTGAGATCTCCAATCTTCATTCCAGACACAAAGCATGACGTGATTCAGCAGCTTGAGCATATTACGCGACACGTTTCCATGTGATACTTTCCTCTCGCTGTCACTGCAATGCTCATCAGACACAGTGTGCCTGCCAGCTGAAAGAGACGTGGACTGACGCTGGTGCATGTCACCGGACCTAAAGCAAACGCTCCTGCAGGGACTCACCGGGGTTTGCGTGGACCTGCACACCTCACACAACCGTCTGCATGCTTAGAAGGCCGACACTTCACATGTGATCTGGCATACCTCCACTACACAGACCTCAGGCGGGATGTTTGGTGATTTACGGAAACGTAAACAAAACAGGCTGAACAACTTACAGTGGACATCATGCACAGTCCAAAAAAAATCACCGTGCTTGAAAAAGACAAGAGGTTCAAGGAGGAAACAAGGAGGTTCATGAAAGGGACCCTAATAGCTTTTCTTAAACTTTGGATACTACTGGAGTGCATTCACAGTGACAAGCTCTCCCAGACCAGTGTCTCCATGTCAGGAAGTGAGCCAGCCAGAATCCCTGGGCTCTCCACTCCACAATTGGGTCTGAATTGGCTGCAGCCTTCTTGGAGAGGCACCCTCTGATTGCGTAACAGTGGGCCATTTCAGCACTTGTGGCACAAGGCCCCATGTCGAGACATATATGGGAACAAAGAAGCTTTACTCTGGCTTTTCATCCCTGTTGGACTGCACTCTCAGGACAAACCCCACACCTTCCTGCCACTCTCTAGGGAACTCCCACCATATTCACATTAGACAAAGGCCACCAAACGCAGCCACAACAGTCAAAGCCTGATGGAAAAGGACCTCAGAAGTTCATGAAAGTTCAGTACAGTGGTACCTCAGAACTCAAAATGAATCTGTTAAGAACTCCGGACCGAATCCTAAAAAGTTAGAGTTCTGATCAAATTTTCCTCATAAGAAATAATGGAAAACCAATTTCCAGCCCCAAAAAAAATACACAGAAATATGTTTTTTTTAGCATTTAAACACAAAATGAACCAGACAAAACAAGAAAAGCATATACTGTACTAAACACATCTAAGCACATTTATCAAAACAGTCATTTGTAAAGTAAGAAAAT
>JABFEB020000104.1:11628135-11638237 GCA_019775895.2 Stomatorhinus ivindoensis
AGCGCCCCCCCCCCCTGCCGAGAAACACACCGCAAGCTGGGAAACTCACGTGTGGCAACAATACGAAAGCGAAAGCTGACAGGAGTCAACGATGCTGGGAAAACCCAGAATGCAAAGCGGGAAATGTGCTGCCTGTGTCCCGTCCCAAGTATCAAGCAAGACTAACACAATGGGACAAAATGCCCCCCCCCCAGTCACTTTAGTGCTATTGTACCCAGAAGCTACAAGGCCAATCAAGGCCGCACGAGGACAAATGACTAGCGGTTAGGCTGGATTCATTTGTTCTCCCAAAATAAAAAAAATGAGGGAAAACAAGAGGATTGTGCTGGTTTATTGTTTTAGCTAGACTATTCTTTCCCCCATAGCAATTAAGAAACATAATACACACAGGCTAACAGCCCACACACTACACAAACTACCAGCAATTTCTAGTAAGAACCTGCAACATGCCCACTTTACGGGGCCTCAGAAGTTAGTACCCTGCAGTATCCCTTCCTGCTAGACTGAATGTGAACTGTGAAGTGCTGCTGGTCAGTCTCTCTCTCTGACACACAGATGCATGCTCACATCTTTCACTTTGTGCAAACAGGAGCACCAAAAATCAGCAAATACCAGAACGAACATTCTCTGCATGCAGTGATTACATTACAGTGTTTCATTAAAAGTCACAGCAGCTTTTCACCAATAACAACCAAAAAAAAAAAAAAAAAAAAAAAAAAAAAACAATCTTGGGCCACCAAGCATTTGACAGCATTTGTGCGAGTTGACCTGAATGAGTGACAGATGAATAGAAACTCGCTGTACGTGTGGGGAGGGCCTAGTGTCCCAGGGTTTGGTCTCACTAGACCGGGAAGATCTCTTGACCTTGAGCCATTAATGAATGACTTACCATGGTCTTACCATTAACAGGCAACTGAACCACTTCTCTGTACACATATATCCAGATGCCTTTTGTTTGGAAAGGAGAAGGAACCCCTTTGTTTCCATAAAAATCATGCTAACTATAAAAAGAAATAAAATCTACTTTTAAGAGCATGACCCTGGCTTGGATAAGTAACTAGACAGATGGATGGACACTGGTTTATATTTTCTTGTTATTTATAAATGAAATGGAATAATTTACTGAAAACCATCAGTGTTGAGATGTATGGGTACTTCTGTAAACGGTGTCCGGGGTTTATTTTTAGACACGATGACACTCTAACGCGTGCCTTGAGAGAAACGTCACCTTTGACTCAATTAAGAAATTAGACTGGCAAGCCTCTGCCTGAAGCTCCCTACACGGATCCAATGACAGCACGCATCAGTGCGCCACTCCGTTTGCCCCACACGACCCGCTCAGCCCAGACTTCTCCTCTTTCATTCGCTATCATAGCCCCACTTACGCATATTTCTATTACTATGCAATCTAGCACCGAGTTTCTTCATCTGGTCTTGGTCGACCCCCCAGACAGTGCAGGTTTTTGCTCCCTCCCAGCTCGCACTGTCCTCTTCCTTCCCCAACCGGAGAAGCTCCCTTCCAGTTGGGGAATTTTTGCTCCCACGGTGTTTAACCTGATACCTCCGCTGCGCATTCTGACCTCAGGGCCTCTCTCCCCCCCCCCCCAGGCTGTAGGGTCGGAGCGCTGGGGCTTCTGGCATGACTGCAGGTGTCAGCTCCACTGACACTCGCCATGTGGCATGTCCCGGGGGTGCTGGGGGGTGGGGCGCAGTGCGTATCGCAACATGAACTGTGATAATTACAGTGCTGGCTTATGTGCAGCAGGAATCTCAAACCAAAGCGTAATAGGCCTGAAAACAGGCCTGAAACAGTCACAGAAGATTACACACCCCCACTATTATTAAGCTAAAGGGATAAGATGGGCTCACGGCACTATCACATCAGATCTAGTGGCAGCAGAATCTTGGGGGGGGGGGGGCGGGGGGTAATCTTATTAGTATAGTGTGACGGGCAGGATTAGGGCATTAGAGAGGCGGGTAGCCAGAGTGACAGGAAGGTGGGGTATGTCGCAAAAAAGAAAGAAGGGGAATATTGAGGCATTCTGTAGTGACAAAGGGCCACCAAGGCACATGGCAGTGACACGCGGTAGTGAAGAGCGAGTGATTTAGCTTGGTGTGGTGAAGACCGGAGCGGCACGGGCCTCACACTGCAGACGGAGAATAATGAAGGGTCCGGGAGGAGGGGCCGGGAGGAGGGGCCGGGAGGACGGTCGGCTGCGACCCACTAACTCAATTACAGCAGCGTCTGTGTCCCGTCTGACTCTCTGCGGGTCACAGCTGCATCCACACGACTCCTGCATGCTGCAGAAGCACACGCACACACGCAAGTGCCAATACACAGGTATGCACGTACACGCGGAACTGAACATATACAGGTATGCACGCACACGCGGAAATGAACATACACCGGTATGCACGTACACACGCACACGCGGAAATGAACATACACAGGTATGCACATACACACGCACACGCGGAAATGAACATATACAGGTATGCACGTACATAGGTACACACACACGCAAGTACACACATACAATGTATACACGTTTTCAAAGAACTCTGAACGCAGTTTAATTATGGTATTTACACCTGAATTCAATCCCCATTTGCTCTGCCAACAAAGACCAACTACTGTCTGATGTAAAGTGTGCCACAAGAGTGAATTGGGGGTGATTTATTCATAATTATGTTGCGAAAACATTTTTTCCTTTGAAAAAACTGCACAGCACCTCTTATACAAAGGTTGTTGCCAGTTTCAGTTCTAAATGCTTACTTAACACCGTGTGAGCGATTACTCTGGGACATGCATTAAACCATAAGTATTGTCATGTGGAGGGTAGCCCAAGTTTAGTGCTGTCACTATTAAAGCCAGAGCTCTTCAGAATTAAATTAATTTACTTGAAGTAACACTGTAAACAAACACTATTTGAAATAACTGTCAGCTGTTATACAAATATATTATCATTAAGAAAAGATTTAAGGCTTGCGGTTAATATAGCACAAAACAATGTATGGTTAAAACCCTGAGAGATCGTATGAGGACCAGGCATTTATTAAAAGCAAATGAGAGTTCATAATATTGTACAAGCAATGAAAGCGGTGGATGACCTCACACAACAGACAATAAAACCATTTTAAAAGATATTGGCTCAGTCAGAACCGTCACTTGCAACACGAAACCTAACTGGAGTTTATTAGAAGAAACGGGTAGCTCTAAACGGACGCAGGTCTGCTGAAGAAGCGGAGATCCAAGACAAAGACGTAAAATGCCAAACAAAAAGCACAGGGAGGTTGGGGAGGGGAGGTGCTGGCATGTCACACACAGGCGCCACCATCCTCCGCACCCCTCCGGCTCTCTGCCCGTACGCCCCTGCCGCTGGCTTAGGCGACACCACAGATCGCCCAGACCCAGCCTTGTGCTGGCGCTCAGTCGCCGCCAAACACAGAAACCCAGTAATAACTTCAACAGGTGTGAAGCGAGGATCGGCTGTGGTCGGGATCTCGAGGTGTTGCAGGACTTACAGCAGGAGTATCTGCATGTCAGCTCCTACTCACGAGTCTCTCGAAATCCCAGGAAGAGCGAGCGCTAACGGTAAGACAAGGAGGCATTCCATTTATTGGTGACAGATCTGACGGAGATCCAAGAAAATAGCTGGTGTTCAGAGCAGCGTTTCCCAGCTGGTGCTGCTCAGCGGCTCTGGACGGTAAAGAGCCCAGCTGGGCTGGAAGAGCGGACAAAGGAATGGAGGAGGGAGGGGGCAAGATTTTTAGGAGAAGCAAGATATTTCAAGAGATTTTTGTTTAAAAAGCAGTTTCCATGCGGTTCCTAAAATGTCAGGGGAGCCCATGACACGTCGAGGCACATAACGGCAGAACATGTGACGCATCACACTGAACGCATAACACTGAACTAGAGATAAAATCTGATGAAAATGAAAAGGGACCAAAATTGCTCAAACACACTGGCAACAGCACAGACTTAATTACTACATACTGGTAGATTATTAGGCAGCTACAGTGACAGTGGTTCTCACTGGAAAGATACACCTTTTACATGGACCTTATGCTGCCTCACCTGGAGAAGGAGCAGAATAAAAGCACTGGGATGCGTGTTATATTTCAGCATCACTACTTGTGTTTGTAACTCAGCTTCCACCGATGGCAGAATTCCCACCATACCGGACGTGGCCGACGCGGGTCGTACCTCCAGCCGTGCACGCGGAAGCCTGGGCACTGGTCACCGCACCGGTTACAGGGCTGCCCCCAGTCTGGGTCCTCATCTCCTGCCTGCTGGGGTGACAGTGCAGAAGTCCATTAGTCAGTTGGCCACTGCTGGCGTTACCACGGCAGCAGCCAATCGCAGGCCGCTCAGTGGTCCATTACAAACACAATGCAGTGAATCAACAATTCAGATGGAATTCTTTCTTCACAAACAGTATGAATCCAGCTCTTGGGGACAGCATCATAGTCGCTGCTGTACATTGGGCACAATCGACTGCACATAGTCATGACTTAGCTGAAGACAATCAGCCTGTTAAATTGTGTTTTTTATTGATTATGAATGATTTTAGTTATTTTTTATATTTTTATTCCCAAAAACACAGTTATTTGAGTATTTAAGGAGCCAGACCTTCTTCACAATGCACTCTCAAAACCATTAATCCAACACTCCATACAATTATTGTTATTAATACCGTCATACATCGTTTGCTTCAGCAGCTAGAGTAAGACAGACTTGCAACAGGTTAATATACTTTTCCGAGTAAAAAAAAAAAAAAAGCGTAGTCTTTTAAATTTTGAATGCATGGTCAGAAGCTATGAATATGTGCAGACTTAGCTGTGTGGTTCCGTATGTTTGACCTTGCATTAAAAAGGGCAGCAGGGCTCAACTCAAAAATGACATCAGGATGACAAAGAGAAATCCCAAAAAAGCGTTTCTCCCCCTTATCACCTCCGTTAAAAGCCTGCAATGCTTATAGAATGTTTCTGTGTTTTATTACATCCCGCGGCGCCCAAACTGCGCAGAAGGTTCAGCAGCTCGCTGAGCAGTCAAAGGCGAGCCCTGCACACTGTGCCGCTTGTTTCAGCGCCTGTGTGGCGAGCGAGCTGGAAGAGCGGCCTGCCCCATTCGCCTGCCAGGGGATCAGCCGATGAAGAGCTTCGGGGAAAAGCATGACACTTAAGCCAGAAAGCCTCCAGTAATCACAGTGACGGCTAGACTGAAAAATCGCCGTTTAAACATTTGTCAGGGCACTAAAATCAGTGCAACATGATCAGCCTTTGTCCATCCATTTTCCGAAACCGCTTAATCCCAACTGGGGTCGTTGGGGTGGGGGGGGGGTACGTCGCCTGGGCTGTGTGGGAACCAACAGAGTCTCCTGTCTAAACCTGGGGAGTTTGGACACATGGATGCCGGAGCCAGGCTCTGCGTGTCCTGCTGCAAACCGGCCTTTATGCACAGGCAGGAAAAAAACCTCAACAAGCATCGGAAGCAGTAGCCAAATACTGTGACCAAATAATGACATCAAAAGGAGTACATGTTACTTACGCAGAGCTACACAATCTGTATTTTAGTCTTACTGCAAACATGTTAAATGGGGTGTTACCTTTAGTTTGGCTTCAAGACAATGCTGGCGACTTAATGAATATCTACTTAGCATACTGTCAACACAAAACACATGACTTCCCATTTCGATGATTAATTTATGGTGAGAAACAAGTGCTGTCTGGTGTTTTCTACTTCTTTTGTTTTACGGCAAAATTGAAATTGCTATGGAATGAAGGTACATTGCTTCTACCTGACTTTCAGGTTTTCAGGTTTATTCGACCCCAAACATCGTTCACCTCCGCAAAGTAAAGGTGACGTAAGAGACAAATCGGCGCCGCAGGAGGTGAACAGCTGGACCAAATTAAAGTACCTCACTGTCTTCAGATGAATCCTTCAGGCTTTCCAGATGACCTCGCAGTTTTAATCACAAAGCCACAATGGAAGTTCTATCTCAAACCAGAGTCTCACCAAACAGTTCTGACATCCCAGACCTATCCTGCTTGCGAAAAACAACAAGCTGGGTGCTGCAGGATTATAAATCACTCAGAAGAGAGCCTGCTCATACAGGCAGACCCATGACGGCTCAGAGCCGCGCGGAGAAACAGATGGTTGTTACCCTTCTAAAAAGGTATAAATTTTGTGTGACTGGATTGACTGTTCACATCAGGGAGAACTGCAACACTAAAAGTGCACAAAGAAGGTTTCCAGAACTGGATAGGCCAGTTTAAAGTGTGAAAAAACAGACTCTGGTACTCTGTAGAAGTGCTAATATCACCTGGGAAGGTTTAGAAAAACAGATACTACTGCTGACTTTGAAGACCCAACATGAGGAGGTAAATTTGTAAAACAAATATCACACCCTTCTCTCTCCAGCCCACTCTGCACACCCCCAGTTCTGCTTTCAGCCATGGCTTGCCCTCCCCCCTCCGAACAGCGCCACTGAAGCTGGATCTTGTCCCTTTTCTTAAGGGGACAGTCAATGACGATCTGTAAGCAGCCTGTCGGTGCTCCAGTCATGAAACACAAAGGACACTATCTCAACATTGTGCTGCACCACATTATGAAAGAGCATCACTTACATGTGAGCTGCTCAGCTTCTTAATTAGCCTCGTTACCTCGTTATTCCAGACCTTTACAGCCCTCCTGAGCCAGACCTGATGACAAACTAATTCACACTCAAGGTTCAGATGACTGGATGAGTCGTCATATCCTGTACGGCAGCTGCTTAAGGTCCAGCAGGTTGCAATAACTCAGCTGCTGTTTCTGCCGGTTACTGAACAGCTCTGTAGTCGTAAAAATCCCAAATGCTGAAACTTAATTATCCGCGTTCCAAGCCAAGCAGGGGTTTTGTGCTGCCTCACTCACAAACCAAATCATAAATGCGTCAAAGGAAAGTATTTTAACTTTAAAATCACATTTAAATTCAAAATTAAGCAAATTCTCAGAAAACATTTCTGATGGTTTTGATTGAATGATCTGTGGTTCAAGACAAGGCTACCACGCAACAAGAAAATCAGTGGTTTAGAATACAGATGAAAACCGTTGACATTTAACCTTACACACTAAAAAGATGAACACCTTTAAAGCGGTGGGGGAAGCAGGCTGGAATGGAACACTTAAAAATGTGTGAGGTCTTATAAGGAAGGACAGTGAGTCAATGAGATTGTATAATTACCTCTCACACAGTAATTTGATATTAATTGACAAATGAATACTTAAGCATTCTCTTAATTATGAAACACCTCATTACAAACAGACTAAAACTGTATCAAGGCACTCCATAGAAGATGCTACGTCCTTCTCTAGTAATGCAGATGAAATCCACACGCTGACAGCTGTGGCAAGAGGTCTGCAGATTTCTCAAAATTTCAGAATCTTTGCTTAGAAGCCATATTGCATTTTCTTACATTTTGTCAGCAAATTGTCATTTTTTTCCATGCTTAGGAAAAAACTATTTCCAAATCTTAATTTGACTGATTACACTAATTAGCTGGACATTTTCTAAACACTTTAAGAAGTTCATTTAATTGTCCTGCATCTGAGGATCACTGAACAGGCATTTAATCAGAGAACACACCTTCACAACACAGCCACAAGTGATAGATGACATTGCTTCAGTAATTTATACTGAGCAAGGAAAGGTCCACATCTGGAAACTTGCAATGCCTTAAGTCAGTGAGATGCCAGATGTTAAACAGAAATCAACAGCTAAAATATCACGTCTTCTTTCAGTTAAGCCTATAATACATAACCAGGAAATTCAACAATATTTTTATTTATTATTATTGAGGGGGTTGAAAAGGGGGTCCACTACTACGTTCCATGAGCTCTGCAGAGACCCTGCAAGAACTTTTTATTGGGCGAGTGATTTGTTAAGGGCAGTAACTCAACATGACAATATTTCCAGCAGGCCAGTTCCTTTCAGATGAGAGCATGCAAGGTGCACCTGGTGATGCTGAAGACTGCTTTCCAGCATCTAACCTGATAATCCGGAAGCTGAATGGGTCACGCACCGCACTGCTCCATTATAGGAGACATCATGGATCAAACTGGGCCATCTTCCCTCTGATGTTTGGCTTTAATAGTGCTACAGGGTATATCTGGAGCTTGGAAAAAGGCCACACTAGCACAGAGCAGTCTATGAGACAGTGCAAACGAGATGGACTGGCTATCATATCACTATTTCTGTCCATGAATCAAACGCTTAAGGCCTGAATTAGACTTGATTTTTCTGGTAATTGAAAAACTTGTCCACCAATCCATGAATACATTTCTATGGCCACTTTTCCTCTGCAGGGTCATAGGGGCCCAGGGCGTATCCCATAATCTACGAGCACAAAGCAGGAAATGGCCTGCAATTTTTTGTCAATTTCCTTTGTCTTCAAATATTTTAATAATAATTATGTCAGACTTAATGTCTGATCTAAATAAAAATTAATGAGAAAATCTACTTTTGGTATTTTACAAATTAGCAATTAAAAAAAAAATTAAGAAGTGCAAAAACAGGTGCCCTGATCTGATTTTCTTACTTATTACAGGTCTACATGAGTGCTTCTGGGCTGAGCAGCAAGGGGTCAGACATCTTTGTGTGGTGAGTGAGGAGTCACACCCTCAGGCTGCTTCCAAGGTCAGACAGCACCAGAAGGAGAAAAAGCCCCTTGACCAGCTTCAGAGGCTGGGATGTAGAGGAAACAACTTACATCTGTCAGCTGGAGGCTGCTGCTCTTTTTTATGCCCAAGTAAAGAAAAATGCAAGCGTGGAGTGTAATATTAACTATTAGTATGTAAATACGTAATTACATTTTGTTTAGAAATGCTCTTTCAAGTACTTCTATCCAAAAATCTATGCAGATTTTTACGTGATCGTCAGAAAAACGTGTACAACCGTTTATTGAAGAATACCCTTAGCTATATCCAACACTCTGAACTCCGATTAAGTGACTACTTAAGGAGCAATTAAGGCTTCCTAAATGGGAAATAGTCGTTTTTGGGCCGGATATACTGTGGACGTTTTGGATACAAAATGTTCTACAACAAAATCGAGAATG
Source organism: Stomatorhinus ivindoensis (assembly GCA_019775895.2). Classification (NCBI taxonomy): domain Eukaryota; kingdom Metazoa; phylum Chordata; class Actinopteri; order Osteoglossiformes; family Mormyridae; genus Stomatorhinus; species Stomatorhinus ivindoensis. The sequence continues at coordinate 11,637,235 of JABFEB020000104.1, forward strand.
CAGCGGGGAGGGGGCAGCGGAAAGGCGTCCGCCGCGCAGGTGACCGCTTAGGGGAGGGAGAGACGCCCCTCCCTTATCTACATGGTCACAATAGCAGGGCAACTAAACATGATCCAAATGCATACAGGAGAAAAGGGGAAAATGCAGGTTAGGCTGCGGAAAACTGATGGAAGCAACATATATCTGACAAACGTATACATGACCTCCAAACGACCACTCTTCGGACATAATAATAATAATAATAATAATAATAATATGAAGAAGAAGAATCGCATATTCCATAAAGTGGTATGACGTTCGGCTCTTAGAGAGACCTATAATTCAACAGCAAGTTAGCTTTTTAAGTAACATGATTTTCCCGTATTACTATATTGATACTGGTCTACAGATAAGACGCGAATTTTAAAACCAGCATGCAGCTTTCCAAATAATAAAAGTTTAGTGTTTAGTCGTGGTATGTTAAGTGTCTCCGAAGAATTTTCATAATAAATTCTAAAAGTTAATACTAAGACTTATCATACACGATATGATTGTATATTAAAACCAGCGTCATAAAAGTGTATAAGAATGTAAATAAATACTTACCGAACGATTGGAGCGTCTCTTTTTGGATCCACGCGTGAACATGACAGGGGGGCTTCCGAGGACGAGGAGCTGAGCTCGGCTGTTAGCTATCCGGCTAAGTGCTGCACGCTTACCGTCAAAAGTAACACTGCGCCGGTACTAAAGGTGAGAACCGCGCCGAGGAATCAGTCTGATAAAGGGAGAACTACCTGAGATCCATCTGACATTCTGTAAGTAAATAAGGTATGAAATGTAAGAATGTCTGGGGGACAATGGGGGGAAAAGAATCGCCCGGGACTCGCGTATCACCAAGTTGTTTTGGAGTGACTCAGGCACGAAAGTTACACCTATTGTCCGAAGCGGCGTTTTTTTTACAGTGCCGTGCATGACGCTCGGGCCGTGCCCCCGCCCCCCCAGCGCCCCCGGCCCCCCCCCCCCC
>JABFEB020000104.1:11662970-11674911 GCA_019775895.2 Stomatorhinus ivindoensis
ATTTTTTTTCAACATGAATTCCATAATACAACAAAACTGTGAGTTTTTTTTTTATGGTCATAATCATTGTCATCATCATCATACTCATTGTAATCATCATCATTAATTCTAAGGATATATCATACACAAGAAATACAGCACTACCCAGAGGCATTGAGAGGATCACAAGACATACCATACACCACTAACAACAGAGTAATCGAATAGCATATCAGTAAGAGATTGAAAGGAGGGAGAGAAGAATAAAGAGAGAAGGAAATGCATACAGAAAGCCCAGCCCTCCCAAAATATAAAACCTTGATTTGCCAGAAGCAGAAGTGTGCAGTAAAAATGTTGTTTATATCACTCTGAATCTGTGGCCATAGTGATGTCAATCCCATCATGCATTGTATGCTCACTACGACAACTTTTATCTAGAATCCAGAATAATAAGAGTGGCAATACAAACATATATAATCTAGTTAATGTGTAAATCTTTAGAAGGTGATTGCAACGCTGCTGGTAGTCTATAAAGTTCTGTACACTGGATCCTAATCACACTCTTTTCAATGTCTGACACCTGGTGCACAATATGGTCATACTTAAAGAACACAGCAAAGCAGGGTGCATATATTAGATGGTAATTCAGTCAGCAACAATATATTGATTTAAAAAATATACATGGACCAGTCCAACAATCTTTGTAATGCAGCGTAAGACTTAGTATGACAATAAGTGTGAGCTTCAATGATCAAAATGGTGAAATAAATTCTTAGTTTTATGCAGTTAGACTGCAGTAATGATATGCAGCATTGATTACTGATTTAAATTAAATATTTACTTATATTTATTTATGTAAATAATATTTTACACTTTTGCGGTGAAGATTTTTTGACTGTCCATGCAATGTTTAAGGCTATATACCAACCTCACGTAGAAAGACTACAGTATCTTAGTATTGCAACTCCAGGCCTGATCTGCCAATCATAACATTAAAATGATAGAAAATAGAAATATATTTATTACTACATACATTAATAGTTTTTATATACAATTTATGTAGTCCAACTGACTAATGCATGCGCTGGCCACACTTCTTACTCAAAGGAACCACACAGCCATAGTACGTGTTACAGAAATGACAGACCTCTAGACAAGAACTGTCAGAATGTGAAAAAAATTAACTAACTGGATTTCATAACATATTTTAATCATGATCTGTCATTTCAGAAATATGTGCTTGTGAATTCTATGTGTCTCATTTTGATGCGCATCCAATGTTCAAATACTGCAGTAAGGACTTAAAATTCACATAAAGCGAATGTTTATCTTTGTGCATCTCTGCATGTGAGAGTACAGGTATGAGTATTATTTAAACGCCATTTTAGCAGACATGATTTACATCTGATGCTCACACGGTGCAACAAATAAACCAGAAGTCATGGTGTAAAAAAGCTAAAACTATAAATGTAAAAACTGAAATCAAACATCAAAGGTGCAGTCCTAATAAATGCAGCATATTGCAAATTCATGTTAGTCATGGTAAACAAACTCTTATCAGATAACATAATATTAATATAAAAAAGCAAGTGGACAATAGACACAATTTTCCTTTTGAAAATGAATCTGACCTTAGAATAAACAAAGAGAACAGAAAAATAAAACATATGAAACAAGAAGTGCAAATTAGTGAAGTTATTACCAGCGTAAAGTACAGGTAAAGTTCCCAATAGTCATTTAACTGTTTATTATTATGAGTATTTAACAATTATCATTATTAATACCTTTCTCATCCATAATATCTGAGTATTTATGTTATTTTACCATTTTTTTTAATGTATATATTTTTCCACGTGAATACACCACAATAAGAAAGCACAAAGAAAACACCTTTACTCTTCCAATCCCCAATGCCTGTATGATCTCAGCCCCCACCCTTTGTCCCTTCCTCCCTCCCTTCCTCTTTATGTCAACAAAAAAAGCAAATATAGACAAACAGATAGGAGTGTGGAATTATGGGTAAGGTTCGGGCAACACACTCCTCAGGTCACGCTGTCAGCTCCATCTGTGGAAACACAAGGACAGAAAATACGCAAAACATCCAGTTTATTGAAAAGGATAATGTGTGGAAAGGGGATAATTATACAGATATAATATATAAGAGTTATTCAGCCAAACACAATAATGAATTTAAATTACAATGTTACATTTATATACCAAGTGTTAAACTTTTCATTACTGCACTGCTTTCATGTTACATGACCAAGCATCAAGCTGATTCTGTAAACATTTACTCTGACAACCTTGCCAACACTAACACATTTTAAAATATATCACATTTTCATTTGCAAACTAATTTTGTGAGATGAAACCTTAGCTCTGCTGTTAGGCCTCAGATGCCATTACAACCTAATAAAATCTTTATGGAAAATTGTCCTAAATAATATTAATAACTATTGATTAAGGTTTGGATAATGCAGCTTTCATGTGTGTGCTACATACTATACATGTATATGTAAAACCCCTTTATTATTTTGTTTATTATAATATAAAATATATTGTAAAGAAAAAAATTTAATACTGTTGGCAATGCTGGTCCCACTTTCCCAGAGCCCCTAGAAAAAGCTCTATTGGGAGACCAACAGAGTATCCAGAAAACTGATGATTATTTAATTTCCTCCTCAACACAGTTAATTAGGGGGCTAAGGTAACTGCATACCCTGCCTATAGGCGGAGCCGTCCTCGATTGGACAGCAGTCCCCTGATTTACAAAGATAAGGCGTTCCTGAAAAATCTTCTTCATGCTGAAAATTGAATTCCTATTCATTCTATTGGTAATTATACCTAAAGGTTCCAAAATCCCAAGCAATGAGGAGATTTTCTGTACTATCTACCCTAAACATGCAGTTTACCCATGATTTTGTCTTTGTACCAGCTCTTCTTGCGAAATACATGTTGTAACTGCTTACACAAAACAGATTTCCTCAGTCATAACATTTTAATTTACTGTCAGTTACTTGAGTGCTTTAATTCAACCATTAATACAAAACCTTCTATAGGGGGCAAGATTCCATTGATCAATTGATACCACTTTGCATATGACACATGCTGACACACACTGGTAAAAAGTAGTCTTGTGTCACACATTAATATACAGCACATGCCTTCTCTTATGCCATTCATTGGCATAATGATGTACAGCCTATGATTTAGTTATGCAAACGTAACAGTTTCCATGGCTAGTGATAAAAAATGGTTTAACCTGACAAAATCAAATTGGCCTTCCGTTATTAATTAGAAAACTTTCACACATCGATATTGTTGCACTAAAAAGAGACCGGCGTTATAACAAATGTTTGTAGATGGAACATTTGTAAATCAAGGGATGACTGTGGCTAAAATAGAGGCTGTTTATTGCTTACTGGATATGTATTAATCACATGATATCCATTCTGAATCACTTAAAAGACATTTTTAAGACTCTGAGCCCCCCAAATCCGTATTTATCTGCTGAATTTCATTTTCAAAGTTAACCTGAAATCTGATATCTGACAGTGCAAAGCCGCAAATCTTAAGTTGACCTTTTATGTTTATTTTTCCGAAGGTAACTTGAGAATGTTCTAACATGGGCATTGTAAAAATGTAAGCTGCCATTTTACTCACCAGCCACGGGCTGCTGCACTGTTGCCAAGCTCACATCTTGTTGGTAAAGGAGGTTGGCGCCCCCTGCTGGGCATACCCTCCTTGTCCGTAGTCCCCACCCTGAGTGTAGCCTTGCTGGTTGTACTCGGGCTGGTACCCTCCCTGGGAGCCAGCATAGGGATCCTGCTGGGGGTAGCCATCTTGGTCGTATCCTCCTCCCTGCTGGCCAAAAGATTCAGGGGCTGGCTGCTTCTCCTGGGCAGGGGGTTGGCGCATAAAGGGGGCAATAATTCCTGTTTCCTTGAACACAAACCAAAGGTTTCCTCCCCAGAGAATCAAGTTCAGGAAGCCAAACGCCTGTAAAGGGAAGACAATATGTCAGCTTTAACACACTGTCACTTTTATGAATTGTATCTGGATTGGAATGTAAAGAACTAGATCAAAAATAACAAACGGTCATATATTCCAACATCCAGTTTGCTGCCAAAATAAAGTTCTGTACTATCACAAACCAAAATAACACCTTCGGTACACACAGACTCTCTGGAACTTAGTGCTGGAGGAAGGCAATCTCATACCTCCATGGTCATGTTGATATAAATGAAGAAATGCTGTCTCAGGCTCAACTGAACAATGTCTCGGAATTGTACTCTTGGAATTGGTTGAAATTTGGTAACTGGAACCATCAGTTTATGGCATATATGGTTTATGTCATTTTCATGCTGATAAACCCATGTGCGAATCACAATGCACGAATGCATGAGGGCTGACTGTGTTGCAAGCTAACCACTGAATACCCCTCTGTGAAGTTCTTGAAGAACTGCATCAGATGAAGATATGTCTCAGAGTGACATTTTTAGGCAACTGACACCTCATCCACTGGTATCTCAGACTGATGCACAGACATCACAGATGAAGAGTATACATGTAATTTAACCTAGATGATACATCTCCCACACTTCAGTTTAAAGCTCCTGTCAGCATGAATGGGCTCAGGTGGAACTCATGGAACTCAGGCCCATCTGTTCAGCATTCACAGCGGGCAATACAGTACAGATTGTGTGTGATAGGTATGTGTGTGAGAGGTTCAATGAGAGCAAATGTACAAATAGAGGCAAACAGATTGTTCTTTCTCTTTGTTAATTTGGTTTTAGTAATGCCAGAGACCATTTAAAAACTAATAAAAACATGTAGTTGAGTCCGTAGTATGATTATGTCGCTAACCGAATTGTTATGGGACTGACGTCCCTGATTTTCTGTCAGCCCACCCACACTATGATTTCCAGCTCTGCTATTGGTCTAAAGTAGTGTTTCCCAACCCAATCTTTAGGGGAACCCTGGACGGTTCACGTTTTTGCTTCCTCTCTGCTCCCAGTGCACCTGTATCAGGCATTCGGTGTTCCTGACTGGCTGGGAGCTGGGAGGGAGTAAAAACGTGGTCTGTCCGGGGTTCCCCGAGAACTGGGTAGGGAAACATTCGTCTAATGGGTCATACTGACATACTAAATCAAGCAAAAAAATAAACAGATGAACACCATCATATATAAAAATGTGAGCATAATAGGATATTAATTGAGTAATTAACTAGAATCACAAATATTTCCTTCATTTTGGCAGTTGCATACATCCATACTACATGCACAATCAATTTTAAAACCCAGCCTAATGCAATTTTCTCATAATCATTTTAAGATTAATGACATATGTTCAGAAGTAGATGAAAACATTGACTTGGCACCATGATTTCCAGCTTAAATGGGCATTTACCCATGGATTCAGTGTTTGTATGTATTGTTAGCAAAGGCAGAGAGAAAATGGAACAATCAGCAAAAGTGGAAACTTACTACAGAGGTGTTGAGGCCGGACATGACAGGGTCATGGACCTCACGGCAGCGATTCTCTTCTTTTCCACAGGCAGAAATTAGAGTGACGACTCGCTCAGGGTCAGTGGCTGTCTTGACATCAGAGAGCCCTTTGGCCCAGGCTGCCGAACTCACCAGCCACATGAATGTAAATACGCAGGTCACTCCAAAGTCCTAAAACACCATGTAGATGACACACTATCATCTGTTAAGGCACGACATTGTACAGACTTACACACTGACCTCATCTCACAAACAGACGCAATACTTCAGGCGGTGCACCTTTCATCTCTCGAACACACACTGCTAAATACATTTTCACACAGAGGCACAACTCACGATCAAAGGTCCCTTGTTGTTCTCACGGTACTTCTCAAACATGAAGATGTAAATCGCCAAGGCGGCCATTGAGTACAAGAAGGCGAACACACCGATGGTGACAAAAAACTCTGCCGAGGATGAGTAATCACCCACGAGGAAGAGGCGCTCTGGGGGACCTCCTTTGCAGGTTGGGGCATCAAAATACACCTGGTGGAGCCTGAGGTGGAGCGAAGAGGTTTGCTTCTATATGTCATACTGTGAAATCAACCTAAGAACGATCTTTCACATATGAGCATACTAGTTCTGCCAGTCGATTAAAATCATTTAATCGCATATTTGGGTGCAATCAATGATGATTAATCACACATTTATAATACTGTATATCCCATTGTTATGCTGCAATGATAGGTTCATCACTGCAGTGTGCACCCATGTATATACATATAATATTTTGATGTGTTTATTTACTCTGTTTAAAGCAAACGTGCTGTTGACTGTCTGAATCCGTGACATTTTGCTCCACAGTACTCATACCTCTTGCAACTGTGGGAGAAGAAAACTGGGCAATTAAATGAAATTATTTTATTTTTAACGTGTTTAGGTTTTTAATTAATCACATGCATTTACAAGCTGATTTTGACAGCCCTTGAACATCATGTTATCATTTTTGATTGCATCCAAATATGCTATTAAATTATTTTAATCGACTGGCAGAACTGATACGCAACCTATATCTGTGCCTGAGACACGACATGGTGCCACTGACCTGAATGGGTACTCAAACTCCACTGACCTGAATGGGTACTCAAACTCCACTGACCTGAATGGGTTCTCAAACTCCACTGACCTGAATGGGTACTCAAACTCCACTGACCTGAATGGGTACTCAAACTCCACTGACCTGAATGGGTATTCAAACTCCACTGACCTGAATGGGTACTCAAACTCCACTGACCTGAATGGGTACTCAAACTCCACTTCGATGCTGAGGTCACTCTCAGTCCTGTTCTTACACTCCACACTCATTTTAAACATCCCAGAGTAGCTGCCACATGTGGCAAAAGCAAAGATCGAAAACACCTAGCATGAAGAGAGAGAGAGAGAGAGAGATTGTTTGTAGTTCTCTTTTCATTTCATTTAGGAAAACAATATTGCTGAAATGACATTGTCATGGCAATAATATGCTATAGAAAGATATGTAAAATGTGACTGCAGTTTGCAGTGCTTGAAACATTTTCTGTGAAATATTGTTTTCTTCATCACTTCTATCATCACTTTTGTTACTTTTTGGGATTGAAGTAGATCAATTGGCTTGAGAATGGCTGTTTAACAGGTTTTAGTGATGCTCAAATTCAGTTGTACTATAACTACCTTAAAGGCCACTCTACATTGTGAAAATGTGTTACAATTTGGGAATAAATAAACACTCTCAACACATACTCTGAAATTGCCCATTTACTAATATAGGTAGAGAATTGTCCACATTTTAGAAGAAAGGTGAAATTACCCAAAGATATCACTCAAATGTGTGGATTTTCCTGTTCTTGATAATTTTTTGTTGCATGCTTACAGATGATTTGAATATATGTAACACAATGCTAAAGCAATATGGACAAATCAAATTGTGGCTATGATAAAATATCTGCACTTTTTGTTGCAGTCACCATTAGAGTGAAAAAAAACCCAGAATTCTCAGCATCTCCTGAAATCAGCTTGATTTCCTCACACAGATTGGTTCCTGCAACCCACAGTGGCTCCATTTATTAATCTTACTTTGGAGCTGAACCATATGTCACTCTGTATTACTTGATTTACTGCAGCGTTGCCACCCCATACCATGAACATACATTATACTTCTAACACCTCGTGATCAACCGAACAACATTTAAAAAAAACAGAACGTGAAGCACCACAATGCACACAGACATACAGTAAGCGTATCAGCACAATAAATCACTTTTTCCAGAAAACTAAGTATTCAGTCAGAAGGGCTTCACATTTTCACAATACAACTAATGATAATATGAAAGTAACAGGTCATACATAAGTATGTAAAATGATTGCTTTTCAGTTATCTGTTGCCAGGTCCACCTCTCTCTTAAGCAAGAATTAATTAGAGAACCGATAATGAGTCTATGGAGTGTTACTGAAAAAGGATTTGTAGGGTAATAATAATTACTGTTTATATGCATTTATATGGACTGAATATTTTTTTAAAGTGTTATTTCGATGTTATATCACTATTATAAAGGTTTTTAAGAAGAATTAAGTTTGAATTGTACAAATTTTTGTACTTGTTCAAATTCCTCCCAAAACTACATATCACTAAGCACAACATAGTAACAGCAGTATTTACAGTGAAGCCCCATTGCAGTGAAGTTAGACTTTACTTTAAAGAGCAATGGCAATGCTGGATTTCATGCAAGACACCGCAGTGATCTTGAAGCAGTAAAATAGTAAAATACCATCATTCTCGCCTCCAGAGGGTGATAATGTGCAGATATCTCACGCAAGCTCACAAACTCAAACAGCTAATGAATACCGATATATTGAAAATTAAATCAAATGTCAGTAGCACTGTCCTCTAAACTAAATAGCGGAAACGCATGCAAATGCATCCTTCCAATCAACTGTGCCTTCGGTTCCACCAGATCTGTGACTCTATTTTGAACTGACAGCAGGAAATGCATGTAAGCATATCCTACGAGTCACAAGTTACTCACAAGTGAGTCTTTGTTTTATAGATGTGTGACTGCGACTGAAGATGAGCCGCGTCAAAGAACTTATTCAGCTTATCAAGAATCAAAAATTCATCACATTCTTCAGGCACTTTAGTACAAGAACAGCAAATTGCTCAGCCATAAAAGTCACCTGTTCTTGCTACAAAAGGTTGTGAGAGTCCGTCTTAATTTGAAAGAACAGAGTCAATAAGCATTTGAATACTAATGAATAATTCTATGGATATCAGGAGTGTCAGATTTAAAACAAATCAACAAATAAATAATGATAGCGAGGTTATTTTTGTTTTGTATTGTTGTTTGTTTTGTATTGTTGTATTTAAGCTGAAATGTCAGTTGACTATATGGGCTACTGTATGTATAAACGTTTTACAATGGAAATCGGCAAACTAAAGCACTTCTACTTCATGAAGATGGAATATCAATGTGAGAATATTAGCTCAGCGTCCCTTGATTTAATAACAGCCCTTATCCAACTTGTATACTGTCAAAACGGTTCAGAAGCTGTGAGTGTAAAAATACCACCTTATCCTCTGAGCTTTAAGGCTGATGGGAAAATTACTGCTATTTCATTAATCAGTGTGAAAGTGCATGGAATTAAAATCGCTGGCTTCCTCAATTGTGCATGACATGTTAAAGTTCTTGCAGGTTGTAAAGTATCTACTTAACTTCTAAACGGTTTATTCAATACAGGCTACCAAACTTAAATGGGTGTCCCTCTCTTTAAACTGTGTTTGTACAGGAACTAAAAGTATTATATTATGGTAATGTTTTATTAATGCATCCTGATCTTTTGGCTTCCCTTATATGCATACAAATCTCTAGCCAGGGACCTTGACAATCTGTCTGCCTCACTGTGAGGGAAGCCACTCATGCAGTATCAATAATCTGGTTGACGAAATTAAAATACAGCATACAGGAGGCAGCTGTTTCTGAATCGTGCAGTGCCACGGCAGTCGTGGTGGTTTGTGGCCGTCGCGGTTGTTAGTACTAAAACGCTGCTGGGGAATGTTGTTTCAGGCACAGCTCACCCTAATCCAGTGGAGAAGGGGGGATGCAAATCACTGCACAGATTAATGCAGCGATTCTACTGGCTACAGTTGTGCACAGATAAGTACGTTATGTGTTAAGACTGCCAACTAGCTAATCCTGCGGCTGTACCAGACGCGCATCACATGCACCCCCTTGCTTTGATGAAGATCTCCTTTGAAAGAATTAGGATAGACTTCTTTGGGCTACAGGAAAGAAGCTCAGTAGAACATTAGTCAGCGTGGACTTAGTGACACAGTACCTCAGTGCCTCTGTTTTGTATTTCAGACTATTGCAGAGGCACTATTTTGATTTTTCTCTTTTTTTATGAAATGAAAATTTATTTGCAAGGATAATTTAAAAAATGGAACATAAAAGTTACTTTATCTGTTTGGTGACTGGGTGAAGTTATTGTACATGAATTTCTGTGGACCTTATCAAAGAAAAGTGAGGGAGAAGGCTCATGTAAAACTAAAATACAATACACCCTGGACCTCAGGGGAAAACTCCATTCACTAGAGGTAGCATCACAAGAGTATTGACTCAGAACAGACAGAAAAATGCGAACCCAACAGGAGAAAAGTCACTCAATAGACGATGTGTGAAAAGGGAAGTATTGTACAGTAACCCCTTCACATTTACGCATTTGCCATTTGTGGCTCTGGATAGTCACATGTTGGAAGGGAACAATTAAACAGGAATATTTTTGGAACTTGTCAAAAGATTGCAGAAACTTACAGATGATGTACAAGACGAAAACAATAGTGAAAATGATTGTCATGTTCTGCATGCCTGACCCTCCTGTCTCCTCCTTAATGTGGCCTTGATGAGACAGGACTGGTGCTTAGTACCCCTTGGTAGTTCTTGGTACCCTTTCGTAGTCCATGGTACCCCTTGGTAGTCCTTGGTACCCCTTGGTAGTCCTTGGTACCCCTTGGTAGTTCATGGTAGTCCTTGGTATCCCTTGGTAGTTCTTGGTACCTCTTGGTAGTCCTTGGTAGTCCTTGTATGTAAGTCCCTACTTGTCTCGGCATCCTCCAGTCTAGTCACTAACCCTCTTATTTCCTGAGCCATCCCTTGTTCCAGTTCTCCCATTTTGATACCAGTTGTTTGATCTTGGTTGTTTCCAGTTTCTGTTCAATTAACCCCTATTTTGTTTCGCAACAACTCAAATCATGATCAATTGACCAGACTCCACAAATTGCCTAGTGGTTATCCCCAGGAACCGCTTACACTCAGCATGTCTGCCTACATGATTCCCCCTGTACCCAGTCTCCTTTCTCAGCCCGATCCTCTTGTCTGCTCACCTCAGTGGTTCATGGATAATCCACTGATCAACCCACTGAGTGAAATCAACCTTGCGGAGCCTGAGGAGAAGGAAGACCTTGGGGAGTCTCCTGGCGTGCAGGTCGCCCTGCCCATGTGGAGATCATACTTCTCCACGGCAAGGATGACATGCCTGCGTTGATCTCTCTGGAGCCCCATATCTCCGAGGTGGGCTGGTTCGCTGCTTCCCTGCAGCATGAAGCCGCTCTGCTCCCCACCTCTCCACAGCGTGCAAGTGCTCTGCCAAATATCTCCCCAAAACTTGCCACAGATCTGTCTGCTGGATCCCCACAGATCACCACAGCTCCACCCATAGCTTCCAGCCGCAGGAGAAAGAAGCATAGGAAGCGGGCTATACCTGTTGCCTCAGCCTTGTCCTAACCTGGTTCCTCCATAACCCTACCCTGGGGAAGGAACTACAGAGCTTCCCAAGCCCAGTCCGGATAGGGTATATTAGGGTACTGAGGCAGTTATATTTGCCAGTAGTCTGTAGAGGGCGCAGGAATGGAGAAAGCGGTAAAACCACAAATATCCGTGGCAATGTTCGAGAAAGGGGGAAGTTCTAAAACCGCAGATATCAGTGGTAATCTTCAGGAATACGGAAAGTAGTACAACCGTAGATATCAGTGGGAATGGAGAAAGTGGTACAACCGTAGATATCAGCGGGAATGGAGAAAGCAGTACAACCATAGATATCATAGGGGATGGAGAAAGTGGTACAACCATAGATATCAGCGGGAATGGAGAAAGTGGTACAACTGTAGATATCAGTGGGAATGGAGAAAGTGGTACAACCGTAGATATCAGTGGGAATGGAGAAAGTAGTACAACCGTAGATATCGGCGGGAATGGAGAAAGTGGTACAACCGTAGATATCAGTGGGAATGGAGAAAGTGGTACAAACGTAGATATCAGCGGGAATGGAGAAAGCGGTACAACCGTAGATATCAGCGGGAATGGAGAAAGCGGTACAACCGTAGATATCAGTGGGAATGGAGAAAGTGGTACAACCGTAGATATCAGCGGGAATGGAGAAAGTGGTAC
>JABFEB020000104.1:11701267-11714706 GCA_019775895.2 Stomatorhinus ivindoensis
CTTAGTGTGTATACTCAATTAGTGTGTATACTCTTAGTGTGTATACTCAATTAGTGTGTATACTCTTAGTGTGTATAATCAATTAGTGTGTATACTCTTAGAGTGTATACTCAATTAGTGTGTATACTCTTAGTGTGTATACTCAATTAGTGTGTATACTCTTAGTGTGTATATTCAATTAGTGTGTATACTCTTTCCACACACCACATACTTCTTGTGCACACCCTCTCTTTCCTTACTCCTTTTTAGTGTCATCGCAGTCACCTCCCGCCAGATTGTCCACGGCAATGGCCAAGAAGACATTAAGTAGGATGTCTTGCCGATGGTGAAAATCGGAAAATATCTTTCCAGAAAAAGAAACCGAAGACAGGAGAAAGGAAAGGACACTGACAGCCATTGGAGAGCCTAACAACCAAGAGAATGATGGACAAGCGACACTGGGAGCCAGGGAGGAAGGGAGAGAGAGCTGCAGCCTCCATAGGTCAGGGGACCTCCTGCTGACACCTCCTCATGAAGGATACAGTTACCGCAGATGAAGAGGATGACGAAGTAGAGGCAGACAATCATGCCAGGGAAGTGTGGGCCTCCGTAAGCCGTGATCCCGTCATACATCACAACATTCCAGTCCTCTCCTGTGAGAATCTATAGGCAGAGAGCCTACCGATATTCCCATTCCAGTAAGAGCACAAGCATTTTTCAGGATATACACTGATGAGCCAAAACCTTATGATCACCCCTATGTTAAACAGATAATGTTGACCATCTAGTAAAAACAGACTGTGTCAAAGTTTGGGATACATTAGACAGTAAGCTAACATTCCGTACTTGTGGTCAACATGTTGAAAGCAGAAGAAATGGTAATGACAGAGTGCATGGGGCCCTGTTGCCTATCGGGCTACTTTGCCACAGGCTAGGCAGATCGGCCATGCTGACCTCTGCTCACCATCAAAAATGCTCACAATGAGCTTAAAAGTCTCAGAAGTGGAATGTGGAGCAACGAAAGAATGTTGCTGGGCTCGATGATTCCTTGTCGAGGTTGCATCACATGGACGGCTGGGTGCATAGAGAGCAGCTATACAACACACTGGACTGAAGTCCTATCCTTAGCAACACAGCCCTATACACTGCAAGGCTCGAAGCCCTCTCTGTCATCACACAGTGCTCCTGTGATCATCAGAAAAATGTATCCCGGACCTTGACACTCACCATTTTTACAAGATTCAATTCACACTTGAGCGGTCATAATGAGTTATCAGTGTACAAGGAGTGTGTACGACATTGTACAGACAGCAATCAGTGGCAGTAACAATGGCTTTAGTGTGCAAAGTGAAGCCGTTACCTGGAAGCAGGTGAGCAGTGCCTGAGGAAAGGCGTCGAAGGTGCTGCGTTTAGTCTGCGCTTCGTCGAAGTTGAACTTGCCGCCGAAGAGCTGCATGCCCAACAAGGCGAAGATGATGAGGAAGAGGAAGAGCAGCAGCAGCAGGGAGGCGATGGACTTCATGGAGTTCAGCAGGGAGCCCACCAGGTTTGACAGGGCATTCCAGTGTCTCGGGGGAAGATGCAAACACCTTTAAGTACAGCTCACTGGTGGAGTATCATGTCGACACTCAATGATGGGCAACAGTTCCTCTGGGGACTGCTGTACCCTTGGTAAGAGCTGCATAATAACAGATACAGTGGGGGCCAGAGATGAAGGCTTTCCATACCGTGTGACCTTAAATATCCTCAGAAGTCGTACACAGCGTAGCACAGAGATCCCCAGGGGGGGCATGATCTCCAGCTCCACCAGGATGGTCTCCGCGATGCCCCCACACACCACAAAGCAGTCGAAGCGGTTGAAGAAAGCCACGAAGTAGCCCTGCAGCCCAAGACTGTACATCTTCAGCAGCATCTCCATAGTGAAGAGCGAAAGCAGCACTTTGTTGGCGATGTCTGCAGAGGCAGGCAGAAGGTGAGCTGAGCTGCGAGATGGGGTGGCGGGGGCCCTGAAGCGGGGGGCACGCACCTTGGACCTGCGTAAGCCAGTCAGGTTGGTTGTAGTGCTCCGAGGCGCTGGTGACCGTGTTCAGGAACACGAGCAGCAGCACCAGCCAGTAGAAGCTGACGGACTTGACAGCCACACGACAGTTTCTGCGGCATGCGCGGTTCCAGCAACGCAGCGTGCGACTGAGATGAAAGGCGGGGAAACCAAAGGTTCGAAACCATCACTGAGGAAAGCTGCATTAATACTTAACTACTTAGGGAAAGCCTCACAGGAAGGATATACTTCTCTCACAGATACGTATTTCTATTCTATATACTTTTATTTTCCCGTTATCTGTAGCAAAACATTTATTACAAACAAGACTCATCTGACCACTGGCCACTCAACAACGACTGCAGCAAAAGCCTGAGGATCCAGAATATTCCACCCGCAGTTTACTGACACCTCCAGATCAAAAGGAACCAGATCCCGTTTTAACAAACCAATGAGCAAAAACACACATGGTCTTAAGAAATGTATGCTTTATGTCTTACGAAATGTAAGCTTTAAGTACTCACCAGAGACGACTTTTCATTATCTTGGTGCTGAAATATGCACAGACAACAAAGAAAACGTATAGAACCAAAACATTTTTTATTCCACATACATTTTTCCAAAGTTATACAGGACTAATAACCTAATAAATATGTACATATTGCTCTTTTAACTTGCTGATCAGTTCATTACTATCTGTATTTAATTGCAGTGAGAGAGTGAGACAGAGGCCAGGTGATGTGCAGTGAGTTAGTGGGACAGGGGACAGGTGATGTGCGGTGAGAGAGTGAGACAGAGGTCAGGTGATGTGCAGTGAGTTAGTGGGACAGGGGACAGGTGATGTGTGGCGAGAGAGTGAGACAGAGGTCAGGTGATGTGCAGTGAGTTAGTGGGACAGGAGACAGGTGATGTGCAGTGAGAGAGTGAGACAGAGGCTAGATGATGTGCAATGACAAAGTAGAACGGAGGTCAGATGATGTGTGGTGATAGAGTGAGACAGAGGTCAGGTGATGAGCAATGAGACAGTGGAATGGAGGTCAGAAGATGTGCAGTGAGAGTGAGACCATGGTCAGGTGATGTGCAATGAGAGCGAGACAGGGGCCAGGTGATGTGATAGAATGAGACAGACGTCAGGTGACATGCAATGACAGAGTGAAACAGAGGTAAGGTGATGTGCAGCGAGAGAGTCAGATGATGTATGGTGAAAGGTAGAGACAGAGGTCAGATCATGTGTGGTGAAAGAGTGAGAGTATAGTGAGAGGGCAGTATCACCAGCAGGCTGCGCAGCAGTCCCTGTGCTCCTCCTCTATATTTTCTGTGGTCTCAGATGCTGTCTCGCTGGCAGGGAGACTCGCTGAGGGCCATGTACAAAGACAAAAAGGAAGGCAGGCACTGAGCAGCTACTGCTGTACTCAAGCAGATCAAGCATCACCTCAAAAGAGAGGAACTACATTAGAGATGTGTGAACATGCCCTGACTGTCACCGGGCAAACTGTAAATTCGCCTAGAAATGCAAGATGCATTCGAAGGCACAAACGTTGCAATCTATGGAACTCAAAAGGCAAAGAGATAAAAGTGCAGATCCCTGCAGTCACTGAAGGGGGCAAGTTGAATTTAAGAAAACATTCAAATGAAATATTTTCGGGAACCACTAGTCTGAATACAGAGAGAACATTAACAGCCATATAAACAAACAGAAATACAACAAGAAAGTCACAAATACATAACAATTAAAGCATATAGAGATTCATGGGCGCTGCTAGAAATTTTGGAGCCCATGATAGTATGTCATATTGGGCCCCCACCCAATTACATTCCAAATTTCTCAGGGCCCCCTTGGAATCGTCCTTTACGGTGCCTCTGGACAGTCATGACATACCATGAGTTTCACTGGAATGACTGAACCAACCAAATTTTCCTCTCTTCTTGTCAGACAAGTCGCCCAGAGTGACACCTGGGGGGAGAGCTGTGTTATTACAGCGGCACAACAGCAACAACAAGGTGAAAGCAGATGGTCCACAGAATCCACAGACGCAAAGGCACTAGGGCGCCCTTCTTTCTATGCAACTCACGTTTGCTTCCATCCTCGTCCTCCTCGTCGATATCCTCCGCTTGTGTGATCCAGTCCATGTAGCCGCACAGGTCCTCCTCCATCTGCTGTCTCTCCCGCAGCTTCTGGAAGTCTCCACGCGCCTTCGCCTTCTCCCTCTCCTTGGAGAACTCTCTGCGCACATCGCGGACAGGACGTCGGGTCACAAACACACGGAGATAAGCACACACCAGGGGAATCCACGGTTCGCGTTACGGACCCACTGAGCACGCCCAGGACGAGGTTCAGGACGAAGAAGGAACCGAAGATGACCAGGCTGACAAAGTACACCCAGGGTAACTCGAACCCGATGGCGTCATTCATCTGCAGGGAGACAGAAACCACGGCGGGAGCAAAGGAGTGAAGTCCAACTGGAGAAACCAGCACGTTTCACATTCTCAATCGCACAGGCTGTGACATTACCCAGTAAAGCACGTCGGTCCAGCCCTCCATGGTGATGCACTGGAAGACAGTTAACATGGCAAAGAAGAAGTTATCAAAGTTGGTGATCCCCCCGTTGGGGCCTTCCCACTTGCCCCTGCACTCTGAGCTGTTCACCACACACTGTCGGCCGTGGCCAGCAAAGGCACAGGGCACCGGCTCGTCTCCCACGAAGATGTCTGAGGGACAGAGTGTGGGAAGAGCGTTCATGGAATCATCCGGACTGGTACAAAATCAACGCGGCTCATAAACATAAAGCCTTCTGTGGTAATTACAAGCATCACCACCATTCACCTTGCATGCAACATAAACACTTCTCTCACCCGCACTTTTTCACATTTCTTTACTAAAATTCAACTAGAATTTAAAAGAGAATACATACATTATACATCATTTAAAAATACATTTCCATATGTATCCCCTTCTTCATATGTATTTTGAAGCAAAATAAAAATTACTGCATCAAATCCAGAAAATACAGAATCTGGAAGGAATACAAAAGAAAAAGTCTTGTGCTTTACTAATGCAAAGGACGCTCAGAACGTTTATTATAATTCCAACAAATAATATTTAACTTTATTGTTGAAAATATATAATGGTGCATCAGTAAGGAACCCTGGTGAACATCTGGGTGTCGGCCTGACCCCCCTGGCCATCAAACGGCAGTGGACCGTGCCGCCGGTATCTAGCACCTGTGCCGATGTAGTAGCAGGTCCGGTGCATCCTGCCGATGAAGAGCTCCAGCCCGATGATAGCGTAGATGATGATGACGAAGAGGACCAGCAGGGCGATGTGCAGCAGAGGCACCATGGCCTTCATTATGGAGTTCAACACGATCTGGAGACCTACAGAGGTGTGGCCCGTTGGTGGGGGGGGGGGGGACACCGCACACGCATACAGCGATGCACATACACGCAAGCACGTGCCCTGTCATACTCATTCATAAAGACCCACGTGACACCTGCCATGAGAGCCAGCAGCGGCTCAGTGCAGTTTACGGTACATTCTCGTGTAATATCCACATGGATTGTAAACTCATCATGCGTGCAAATGCACTGAATTTTACATACAGCTGTAAACAAATAGTCATGATGTAGATCAGCCTTTCTCAATTTAGGTATGAACAAACACTTAGTGTGATATTTCTGCACAGTTTTACTTGATTTAAGAAGTATCTTGCTCAAATCAAATAACCAATAATCCCCTAAATCCAGTTAGTTGTGTGTATTCTGAAACAGGCTAAAAACAAAGGCACGGTTTTGACAGAATTTCACTACATGATCAAAACAAATGACTCAATATTATTGCACTATTTTATTTATTTTATTTTGCTATGATGCTCCTGTTTTGTCTTGTGTTATAAATCCAACACAGTCCTTTTCAACTAATTTTAAACTGTTACTCAGTTAAATTGTAGAGTTCAAGGAAATCCAAACTGTTAAAAATAAACTCAATAAATGCATACTTCCAAAGTCAATGTGTAATTTTACTATTGACCAAAATGATCATTATTATGTTTTTTGCCATAACTGAGCAGCCCAAATTTTCTTACATTGTTTTTTTTCTGCTATCCTTCTACCTTGTTTGTTGCACTGGAGTAGCAGCAGTTTCACTGCACTGCTGGTGCACCGGTACATTCATGCACGCGACAGACTCAGGCGCCAAACGAAGGCACTGTGTGTTTTCACTTCGGTGATACGGCCTCGTCTGTGGTGCAGTGATCGCCGGCGGCGAGGGCACTCACTGGGCACGCCTGACACCAGCCTGAGGGGCCTAAGCACCCTGAAGGCTCGCAGCGCCTTCACGTCCAGCCCTCCCGGCTTCCCCGCCGTATGGGACACCTCCCCAGGTTTGGGGGTCACCGTCTCCAGGAGCACGCTGAACAGCCTGCCAAGCACACACACTTCTGTGACAGGAACCCGGCCTGGCTCCACACCTGCTTCACACACATCCACGTCTGACCTTGTCCGCAGGGACACTTCGGGCTGCATATTACTCAGACATGTGCCTTAAAAAAATACACCCGAAAATCTGTGTTAAGGACTGAAATTCTCTGGAAACCTCTTGTAGAGCTGACAGGCATGACATGTCCGAGTCCGGTGAATAAAAAAGAACAAGGACGGGTCACTGGCTCTTAAATGCATGTCTGCATGCAAACAGACCATTGTATTATATTGTGTTCATATCTTTGTGGGAGCCGTCCATTCACTTCTATGGGAAAAACCCTAATCACAACATGACACCCTCAACCCCCAACCAGCCCTAACCTTAACCATAAGTAACCCAATAAAAATACGAGATTTTAGGCATTTAAAATTTTTTGTTTACAGCCACAGATTTTTCTAAAATTTAGTTTCCCTTTGGATTTGGGGATGAAAAATGGTCTCCACAAGGTCAAAATAACAGTACACACACACACACACGCACTCACAGACACACACACACACAAATAGAATGACAGTGTGCTTGTGAGAGAACGAGATAGAAAAACAGATTGGTATTTTTCCATGCTGACCAGATCAGATAATCCCAGAGAAAGAGTGTAAAGAGTTGAGGATGGAGCAGAGGATAGGGAGAGGAAAAGGGTGAAGAGGAAGAGGAGATTAAAGTCGCAAACAGTGACAGACGAAGGCAGAGCGAGAAGTGCAGGAATCGAGGGAAGTAAAAAATGCACAAAAGCGGCGGAGAGTGTAAAAGCCGAGAGCGCTCGGGAGCCGGCGTACCCGACGATGACGATGACGAAGTCCAGCAAGTTCCAGCCATTTCGGATGTATGAGCTGGGGTGCATCACTAAGCCGTACGCCAGGATCTTCAAGAAAGTCTCCACTGTGAAGATGATGAGAAACACATACTCCACTTGCTCCTGTATACAGAGACAGACAGAGCAATCGACTGCTAGATACTATTTACTTCACCTATTTCTGTTTAATGCATATTTTAACCAAAAAAAATGATGATTAGGACAATATAAAAACATGCTGACATCACACCAGCTGGTTGCAGGACAGTAACATAGGAATTTAAAGATTATTTGGCAAAATTGACAATGGCACTGATATGTGTTGTATTTCCAAGCACACTGAGTGCACAAACGTGTTTTTACTGCAATTAAACATTTATTTACGTTAACCATGCCAAGACATAGCGCTGAGTGGAATCCAAATCCCAGACTAAGATAGGGAGAGTAACTTGATAGACTGACACAGTTATGTGAAAATCGCATGAGAGCCCAGGGGAATTTTAAATGGGTGAACTGAATTTGTAAGCGTTTCAAAGGATTACAGTGCCAATCTGTCATCATCTTTCACTCCACCACCCTGTACAGATTGGCATGTCGCCCCAGACCTAAAACTCGCGGGCGCACATGCAGACACACACACACACAGACAGAGACACACACAGACATACTCACAGACACATACAGACACACATAGACAGGAAAGACACATCGAAAAGTAACACATAATGGATAAGTAATATTTTATGCACCGGCCTGGGCAGATTATTACAAAATTATGCATACTCATTTAGATATTCATGTTAATTTCACCATAACAAATTTAGCAACTAGTGCTACATTTTAAAATATAGACAAACAAGCCACTGTCATGTTATGTATTGTATATATGGATATGTATATGTATATATGGCCTGCAGAAAGAGTATATTTTAAATGAGAATTACAATGCAACAATGCAATATACAGGCAATATACAGGTAGTAATTACAATGCAATGTTCATGCATAAGTCATTCAACATGAAGCTAAAGAATATATATATATATAGATCATGCTGATGTGTTTATTTGTGTGTGTGTGTGTATAATATACATGAAAATAGACAGGTAACAGACTGGTAATTGCACAAGAGCCACAGGCGTTCTCAAATTTGCAATGAAAATTTGGAAAAATCCTGAAAGTGAAAGGAGAGAGAATACAGCACAGTCACACAGACACAGTGAGAACACAGGCTGACTCAGGCGGAAGAACAACAGAGGCAATCATGAATATTCGGGCATGGGTGCCCCTCCCCCCACGTGCCAGAACTCTACCTTTAAGCACAGTACACATGGTCTCTGGGCGGGGGAGAGAAGGCGGGAAGGGAGAGTGGGGGATGGAGTGTATAAGCTGCTTATCAGGACCCAGAGCATTTAGAGCCCCCGTACAAACAGAAAGAACATTACAGTCTCTTCCAACCTCTCATTTCCTACCTCTTTCTCTATGCTATTTCTGTTACTAATTCATTCTTTCTATTTTTACCGTCTACTCTGACCAGCCCAGCTTACTGGCTCCAAGTCACAGACTTCCAAGCCTTTTGTCTCTCTAGTACACGCCAAGCTGTGGACCAAACCCCATCAAGCAGTCATGCGACCCACTGACTTAGACCCACTGAGGTCATGTCGCTGCGGCGGGAACACTGTCTAGGCAGACAACAGGAATCGAAGGCTGGGCCTTCAGCCCAAAATCATCGGGGGAAACTGCATCAGGGCTCCTCACTGGAGCTCAGTTCCCATACATCAGCAAGAACACGTACACAGACACACAGAACACTGCACGAACACCCCTTTGTGCTAATTTCCTTCTACAAAGAAGGTGTAGAGAAAGACCGAGACAAAAAGAACAGAGTAGGGAGCTTCCAGGGATTCCAAGGACTCATAAAAGATACTTCCCAAGGCGTTTGACAAAGACTCATCATCAATTATGTGTACCGCCAATGGCTAAATAAAGAAACCACTGGATTTAAATAGAGACAATGGCAGCAATTTATAATGGGAAACATTTTCTATTAACACAGTTCTACTAAGGATGTGGGTAAATGGGAGTAAGACCCGAGATCTATAGTCTGCAAAGTGCTCATTCGGTCTCTGTCCATGGTCCTGATTACCCATAACTCAGTGTTCTACCACAACACAAGCATTTATCCCGAGCAGCCTCGAGCACAGTGCAGGGGAATGTCACATGCAGGATACCAGTCTATTGCAGACGCCTCACACGCACAAACTCACCTAAATAATCAGACATTATGGATACTGCCTGGAATAGGCTGCAGGCCCCCATCTCACCAATCTGTACTGGATAAGCGCTTGGAAGATGAATGGATGGACATGGGTTTATCCAGTGAACATAGATATCAGACACACAAAAGCGCACAGTACATGGTGACAGATCTTAGAACAGATTCGACAGATACCTCTTAGGGCACGACGCCAGGGAACACATTTATATTGTGAGGGTGTCATACCAGATGCTAACCCAAACCCACAAACTCACCAGGTCATGGTTAGTTGAGTTGGAGTCATCCTCAGGGAAGGGCTTGGACACACCAAGGGCCACACAGTTGGCAAAGATAGCTAGTAGGATGAATATATCAAAAGGTCTGCATAAGATCGGTTAAAGAACACGCATGGCCCACAAGCGACACTGAAACATACGTGGAGAAGAGGCCAGGAGACTTTTGTCCATTATCTTTGTTTTCTTTATGCTGCATGTGACGTGCACAGTCTCAGACTGAAAAGTGAGAAGAATATGAATAGCCTTTAGTCTGCTGTCACTGAATGCTCAAGTGAGAAGAAGAGGACTCAACATGAAGGCTCTCCACTAAGCAGGAGGACGGCCAACGGAAGCACACATAGATGGAAGTCTGACGCTTGACTAACTATAGGTAAACTCATTTTTGAAATTTGTACAGTTATAAGAAATGATGCAGAGTATTCATTATACAGTAAAAACTGTACAACTATTGTGGTGATAGAAAACGATCATATATGCTTGTGCTGAATATTGAACCTACACATTATGACAGCCATGTATCGATGCTATTTATAACAGAAAACTGTCAAAGAATTGTCCTTATTCTTTGGGTCTAAGTTTAGTCTGTGATCCACTCTGGTGACCCCAAAAACGTGTCACCATTGACAAATCAGGAAAAAAAAACATTTTAAACATTTTTCAAAGCTTTGTGTTTTTTCCACTACAGAGTTTTTTTCTCTTTTTTATCATCTCACTGAAACCTTGTACTATGTGATTTTAACTTAAAACATATTTTTTTTGTCTCTGGCTGTTTTCCATCTACTCCTGATTAATGTTAGCTTTGCGTGCCAGGCCTCCTTTCCAGTGTGAATGTCTGTACTGTGTCCTATGCTGCCTGGGGCAGGTGGGGGCTGTAGCCTTTCAGCACGAGGCATAAGGTGGCGCTGGGGTCCACACTAGTACATCTGAAGGCACACAGACTCACACACTAGGAGCAATTTAAAAATACCCATTAGTGTGTATAACTGCACGACTTTGGACAGCCGGGGGGAATTCATGGGGACGCATACTCCACACACACACACACACACACACACACAGCGCCGAGAAATGAGCCCCCAGCACTGCAGGTGTAGAGTAACAGTGCTGCACACTCAACCACTACGCTGCCAAGTAATAAAACATTTAAAGAAAAGAATATTTTTCAGTGTATGACTGAAAAGCAGTAAACCTATTAAAAACACACAATAAACCAAGCAGCATTCATGTTGTGAAAGAGTTACAACTCGAGGCAGAGTGGCTCTGCAAGGGGAGGATACTTCCACTCTACAATGGACAGGGCGGCCCGCCGGACGGGGTTGCTGAGCCCGAGGCAGAAGAGGGTACGGGGGGCTTGCTGCACTGTATTGCAGCCCTGAATCTGCTTCTTAGCATGCTGGCTTTTCTTGCGCTGGGTGGCTGTGGAGCTACTGGTGGAGTTCAGTGTGTCTGTCCTCTTCATCCTCGTCCCTTCATTCCCCTCCGTGTCATCAGAGTCCTGCCACGGCGAGTCCTTGTCCTTGTCTTCACCTCTGTCCTCTTCTTCCTCCTCCTCTTCCTCTTCGTCCTCCTCCTCCTCCAATCCACCCCCCTCTGCTTCGCTGGGGTTGGAATACTCATCCTGGGTGTCACCTAAGGGACAAAGCGCACTGAAAGTGACTGACATCTGGTGGACTGTTTCAATGAAGCCACACTTATTTACAGGATCAGTACTGATGCTATGGAAGGGGTTTCTCAAACAAAATGGGCAAAACAGTCAGAAAACAGAAAGCCCTAAATTATTTAAGTTTATTGTCTTATGTAACCATGACATCATATACATACATGCAGTTTTAGAACTTCACAGGGCAAACAGACGACAGAGAAACATAACAGAGCATAACAGAGTGCAGAGCGCTGCCCATGTCACGCTTGTGTCTGTCGGCCACTTTAGATTTGAGGTTTAAATGACTATAACATATTATGTTTTTTTTTTCGTTTTCCATCAGAAATATTTTACCAAAATGCCACACATTGCAGAACATTGTCCAGCCATTACAAACTCCCCGTCATGCTGTATATACAAGGCCGACAGGGACAATTTCTTTTTCAAAATAAATACGAATAGTGACTAATTCATATAATTAAACCCCGGAGTTTAAGCATCCACTTTCGCCATTTTGCCCTGTGAACTAGAATCCATGAAATATCACATTAGAAATGGTGAATAACTGAGCTAGTCTCTGACAACATGTACGCTCTGCTAAGAAAAACTAATTTAGAATTCAGAGCAGCTTAGGTGAGCAGACAAATGACTAGACTTTGACGACAGGGCTCCAGGTAAATATATTCAAGGACTGTCATGGTGTGAAGGGGGAAAATAGTAATATTACATCCACCCACCTTGCATGATTGCTTAACCAGAATATGGTCACATTAATATTATTTGTATTTTAATTACTATAAAAACCACTTAAAGCAATTAAAATGTGGAGGAACTCTAGGAAGATGTAAAGGGAAAAAAAAAGTATTAAATGCAGCCCAACGGGAGGAAAACCCGTCCAATGAGGCAGGCGGACAGTTCGGAGAGACGGCTGAGCAGTGGGTGTCTCCGGGGGACACGGCGTTTCAGCGTGGAGGCGAGAGGTGTGGTGCAGCTGGGGGCAGCTGTGACCTACTTCTGCGTGGGAGCGGCAAGGCTGTATTCCGGGCTGGTGTTCTGTGTGTTAGTGCTTGTGGACCCGCTCAGCACCCAGCCCATCAATGGCACCCAGTGGAGCAAAGGCAAGGTTAGAGCAGAAAGACAGAGAGACGATGGCACTGCCCGTTATTAAACGATGGCACTGCCCGTTATTAAACGATGGCATATGGGTTGAGTGGCATCGAGGGGAATCCTTTTATAAAATAATGAAATGATGTCCCGTTAAGACTCTTTAAGGACCATTAATCTAAGTACATGTACAAAAATATTGTCGAGAGTACATTTTTATTGGATCGCTGGGTCTTTACGTAGGAGTTAAAAGTAGCACATGGGTGAACACCTAAGAGTAATGGTGCATTTCCTACCGACTGGACCCATGAGAATGAGGGGAAGTGGGAGGACAGAGGGCTCCGCAGGAGTCAGGAATCATTGATTTACTAGATTTTAAAAGAGTCTTTTTACTAAATGAGGGTGGCATGGTAGCTCAGTGGAGATCTCCAGGGCTGGGGGCTGAAATCCTTCTGCTGCTTTGTGTGTGTGTGTGTTTGCATGTTCTCTGTGCATCATTTCAGTTGCATTTGGCTACACTGGTTTGTACATGGATCATTTGGCTCTTGTGATCCAAAGACAGGTCAGGCTAATTGAGGTCTCTAAACCAATGTTCCTCAGCCCAGTCCTCGAGGAGCCCCCAGATAATCCATGTTTTTGCTCCCTCTCTACCTCAGGAGGGAGCAAAAATGTGAACTGTTCAAGAGAGAGAGAAAAAAGTGGATCGTCTGGAGGGCCCTGAGGACTGGGTTGAGAAACACCAATCTACGCTGCCCATAGTGTATGTAGCATGTGTGTGTGATTGTTGTGTATATACTGTATGTTCTGTCATGGACTGGCGTCCCATCTGCTCTTTGCTGTGTGAAATAAGCTCC
>JABFEB020000104.1:11730329-11740960 GCA_019775895.2 Stomatorhinus ivindoensis
AGCTTGCTGGATAGGGTTAGGGTGACACGGATAATTCCTGTGAAGAAGATGCAAAAAACAACAATGCAAAACAAAAGGATTAGCTACATCTAACCAGTCACAGCATTTTTTATGTGCAGAAAAGAATCTTGTGGGCCACAGTTCTCCATGCTGACTGATTCCATCATATTATTTCTATAGTTAGCATATGGTGTCTGGGTAACAGGTTTAGCTTTCTTGTGAGTAACGCTGTTAACGTTTCTCACATGCTTTCCCTGTTTATGTTTAACCGACTTTTCTTCTCGTTCTCTGACCGTTGCCTCTCCACTCTCTTCCTATTCTCCTTTTGCTTTTCTTTCTCCCCCCCCCCCCTTTTAAAAAAAAATTTCAATCAGTTTTTGCT
Source organism: Stomatorhinus ivindoensis (assembly GCA_019775895.2). Taxonomy (NCBI): domain Eukaryota; kingdom Metazoa; phylum Chordata; class Actinopteri; order Osteoglossiformes; family Mormyridae; genus Stomatorhinus; species Stomatorhinus ivindoensis. The sequence continues at coordinate 11,730,712 of JABFEB020000104.1, forward strand.
TAGGTCGTCATCCAAGAGTAAATGGGGATTATTGTTTATCACACTCGTATCAGATCATTAAAAGTGTGACTGTTTTCCCCCGACATGTCACACGCCTTTCTGATCCAAATATGGCAGCTGTACTATTTTCCCCTGCAGAAACAGAGCTGCTGATAACTCTGGGGTTGTCTGGACTTTAAAAACGCAGAAGTGCCAAATTTTACATAAAGAGTCCTGTGTAGGAGTAAACTGCAGCTTGCGCGCTCTTAGTGAGTCAGCATCTGACTGGGGGTTTGCTCCTCTTAAAGTATTTGTTTCTTACTCTGTCTGCAGAGTATGTGCTACAGAACAGGTTCTGTTTACAGTAAACAAAGTCTCCAGGAGTACTTCAGGGCTGACATGAAACCGGCACAATCAGCCAACTGCACAGCACAGCATAATGGCGGCAGATCTGAAGCAAACAGGCTTCGGTCCATGGTGGAAAGACTGCATTGTATTTTATGTGAAATAAAACTCACACCTATGGGATGGCAGACTTGAATGCTGGACCAGGTTTGTTTGTGGACTTGGTGTGTATTCAAATTGCCTCCTGCAGTTCTGCTTTCATTGGTAATTGGTAACTGTAAAATGCCCAGTGTATGCAAATCACTTGGTGATCGATTGGTTTCCTCTCCAGAGTGCCCCCACCTTACCCTTTATGTTTAGATAGATAGCATGTAATAAATCTTCGCTACATTAACAGTAATCCAGTTAATTACTTAATAAATTGCCTTAATAAACCCATGACATGAACCCTTAGTGAATGATCAACCATCATACATGAACTCCAGCATGCTTCCACATTTTAAGTGCAAGATAGTAGAAATTTAGACTCCTTCTGTGCAGGAATGAGTGTGACTCCCTTTGCTCTACTACAATAGGCATATTTAGAATATATAACATTATATATCATACATATATTCTGCATCATATATATCTTGTAGCATGATTCGTGTGTAGGCGTAAGAAAGGAAAACACTGACCAGTTTCTATATAATGACAACACAGGGGTCAGAATCACTTAAGATACTGCTTTTCCATTTTGAATCTTGAGTTCCATAATGGAAATGTGGTTTGTGTTGAGAGAGAGAGTGTTTTGGTTGTGCAGAACACTGCGCTGACACTCGCATGGCGCTGTGCTGTTGTTAGCAGTATCTTAGGGAGTGCAATGAATCATTAGCTAAGGGGGAAAAACAGTCAGTTAATAAGACTACAAAAGATATTGCTGCATTTGATGGGTAAGCACTCGAAACAAACCCGTTTCTCTTCAGCTATGCGGAAACATGGAAACAAATACAGACGTATCACCTCAAAAAGATTAACATTTTATTGTCACTGTTATATATGGTACTCAGCTTACAATGCGTAAATCGGTTACATCATCCTTTTATGCCCAAGTTATGTCACTCGGCAGCAGTATAATTAAAGCTAGTGAAAAGTAAACACATCTTCATTTATGAAAAAGTAATGATAAAACGAGAGGGGAAAGTGAAATAAACTTAATATTTTCCATATTCCTTATTTTAACCATTCTTTTAGAAAGCCCGCACGATGAAAACCCATTTATCAATTAAACCACGAAACCTTTTAAAATTCCGATCTGAAACATATTTTCCGTTGCACATGGGCAGCCATCGAAGACCTCCTGGCTAAATCCGGCTAGAAGTCACTAGACATACTTAATGAAAAGTCAAAGAGGTGACATTGACGAGCAAAGCAGGGGATGATGTCATACGAAGCCAAAACAAAAGCAAAACTAAGCCATCTTTTCCGTCGCTGCCAAACTGTTGAGTTTGAACCGCTTCCTAATGCTTCATACCATAAAAATTCTCATTTTTGGCCGATTCACCGAAACATTTACAGTTATTTCAGTAGCATTTCAGTTCACCTAAATCGTAAAATGAGAAGGCCACTTTAACATTCCCGAAGGACTAATCTACTAACATGGACAATGCCAGGTAGTAACTCTATTTTATACATATTTCACCATGCGGAGTATAAGGCAAATTCGTGCAGATATGCCGTATAAGCAAATGACACGCTGTCCACTTGTAGGTCATTGTTCCCCCATCGTCCATTGTTCCATATTCAGTCACAAGACCGAAATGAAGGGGGTGAATACGTAATCTGCAGCCGCAAACGAATTAGTACAAATCAGTCAAAGTACGGAGCAAGTCATAAGCCACACACGCTGAATACTACCGCACAACCTCATACGTACAATAGGCGGTCCCCCCTCCCCCTTTTTACANNNATCCCCTCCTCTCCGTAGCCCCCCCCCTCCACCTCCGTCCGTGTTGCTGCCTTTATCACCGTTTCCTTATTGCCACTGCCCGGGAGTATGGCATTGTGCAGTAATGCAATGTGATCGGACCCATGTTCTGTTAAAAAAAAGCAGCTAGAAAAGCATGCCTTCTTCTCTGGACGGTAACGGCGGTAACTAGCACGATGGCATCCCTGGCCAAGTGAAATCAGTTTTCTGCGTTACGCTGTAGTTTCCCTAAGATAGGCTGCCAGCCAACAGCGAAAGCTGCAATAACCTGCAAAACGCCGATAATCAAGCGGTATCAAATCATCATAAAGGACATGCAACGCGGAACAACGTCGAGAGAAAGGCTGAAATTATGAAGGTATGTCATAATAATACCTACCACTACATTTATAACTGTACGTTGTGTGTATTATATTAAAATAGTCGTCATGTTCCGTAAATAGAGTAGGTTAAATACAAAGGTTTGATTTCCAAAAGGCTATACCGTCCTTTTGAAATCACGATTTCTGCAGCCTACCTCGTGGACCCACAGCAAATTGACGGCTTGAGCATTGAGTAAAGACACTGTCAGACTTGTCGTTTTTTCCTCCGATTTTTTTTTTACTCCAAATTCATCTAGGGTCTTGTGGTTCGGCTGTGAAGAGTCCGCCGCAAGCTACACGATATCGAATAAGCCGTCTGAGGTGCGAGTCTCTGCCGCTGGCTCCGGATCGCTAACAAATAACAATAATTATAGCAATAATCACCTATTATCAAACATTTAAATTACGGGTACCAAAGAGTCCGGGTAATAATACAGCAATTCTCGGTCAATTTGTTGCAACAGCACTCTGACAATTTACCCAAAGTCATAATGTTATTAAAGGAAGTTTCAGTGGTGCCAGTGTGTATTGACGTAATAAAACTTATTTTTTCGAGCGATTAAATTTCATGAAAGGAACATGTGCATGTCAACGCCATTGCAGATCAGTATTTTCTGCAAATGTTAACAGTGTGATCGTATATACGATCGTGCATGTGTGCTTCATTAACAGAATGAGAGTGTCAAATCGGGGTCAGAATAGCTTCCCATCCAGATAAAGATATTTCAGTAAAATGCTGATATTGAAATTTAAGTAAAATAACACAGTGAAAGTGGATACTTTCAGCACTGAATCTGCTGCTTTTTCTGTGAAGCGCTTATGTTTTTTTTCTATACTCAGTAAAGATGCCTGATACTTAGTGTAGCGGTACATTTATAACGCGTAGATTTGCCCTACGCTGTCGCCTAATTCTTAGCATATCGGTTGCGTCTAAACATGACAAAGTCCTTTCTGTGTTTAATTTTATGTCGAAGTGAAAATTAGTGTTTTGCCGTGCACTGCCAAAAAAACATCTCGGGAAACTCCTAGAGTTTGAACAAGAAAGCACTAAATGACTAAAAAGCACGTTATTATAGTTTTTTTTAATACTATCTGTTTCTGTGGCCTGCGAAATGTCATTGAAAACATGTTCCAGATTATATTTGCAGTTATTACTTGTATTAATATTTAGAGACTTTTAAATGTGCAATGTGTAGGCTTTGTGTATGAATAAATAGTAGCCACAGTCCAATGTGTAGTAATGGATGAGCTGACCCTGATTTTACACGGCTTTCTGTAAGGTTTGAGTGCAGTCATGGTTGCTGTGGCAATGTCGTTATAAAGCATTAATTAAGTCTAGCCAGAAACAGAATAGATGTGACGTTGGGGAAAGCCTCACTCACTCAATGCCTTCATCTATTCCCAGAACTCTGTCAGTGTGACTCCTGGAAAGTCAGACATTCAGAGTTTTGCTCTCTGCAGTAGACCAGATGGAGTCTGATCACTTTTAGGTACTAATGATTCCCAAACTGAGTCTTGTATGTGATAACAGTGAGGATTTTTTATTGCCCTCTGTATATGTCGCCTCAAAAGGTTTTGACCCCAGCGGTCAGAGAACCGTGAGATAGGAGGTCATCTTGAAGGTTTCCCATTTAGATTACTGTACTGTGAAAGCCAGAGGACCAATGAAGAAGAGCGTTTTATACCACTAACCTAGTGCTTGTTTTCAGTGTCTTTATTGGTCAACGACAAAAAGCATTCTTAAGAACTGTGTTGATTCTAGTAATTTTTTGCATACAAACAAATGAAGAAAAAAAAAGAATATTCTTTAAGTTCAGAAAGCTCAATATGTCTTCGTCTTGCAAAAGCACTGGGAATGGATGCTTTTTAGTTTTGAATCCATTATCTGGTTATGAATTTACTTCACCTGCCCCCCTGCTGGGGGGGGCGACATTCACAAAATAATGTTGATGTGACATAAGCTGGTGTCTTGCAGATGTTCATTTCACACCTCTGAACTTGTGTTCAGTGACACCCCCCCCCCCCCCATTGGCATTTATGATAAGGAGACCTTGGCTGAGCATCTGCCTGAGGAAGCAGGATCATCTGCAGCTGCCACTTTGGTGGATTCAAGTGCTTGATTTGTTATATTCTCCCTTTGTCTCCCTCTCTCCATCTATACGTCATTCCTCCCCAACTTGTCCTGGAGATTGTCGGTGGTTTAACTATTTACTCGGTCCTCCATTTTTATAGGAAATATACTGCCATATTTTTTTAAATGATATTAGTGTACATTTTATGCTTTCAGTCCTTTATGGAGGATTTCCACCTTTTTTGTGGGTTATGGAAAAAAAGCAACAATTTCTGTCATTTATGAATAGATTAAAGAAAGCATGAATATATAAATGCCATTTGGACCTGCGACATTTGAGCCTGTTCCCAATTCATTTAACTGTCTATTTTTTCAAATATTGGTAAACCTATTAAAAAAATGTGGAGAAAAAATGTGAAAATGTTATCCGTTGTTCAAATTTCTAACCTGCGAAGGGGAAAAAATCATGGCTTTTCTGTCATAATGATCACCACTGATACGAAATTCAGTTTCTGCTGAAGAAGAAATTTCACCATGATTTTATGTATCTAGTGCCCAGGCCTATCTGAATAATCTCCTCAAATTTTGCGCAGCACATAAGCACAGAGTGATTTCTTAGAAGTTCCCCCCCACCACACACATATGCATTATTCAAATGCTAAAAAAACTTACATTTTCTTATTGGACTTGCACATACATCTGACCTTATACCAGCTGATGCATATACACATTCCAAACAGGCACAACGCAACGTTTTCACCCAGCATGCGGCAGTTCTGAGCTATTCATCTGAAATTCACATTGACGTATAGGGAATTAATTCCTGGCTGCTTTCCATTGATCCATTCTCAATAACCGCTTATCCAAACGGACTCCTGGTGGTCTGAAGTCACACACCATAAGGCAAGGTATACCTTAGGCGTAATGCCAGTATATAACAAGGAATTTGCATATTCGTGCATATTCACTCATGCAGTCACACATTAAGGCTACTGAAAGACACCAGCTGCATTTTGGACGTGTAGGAGGTGCGTCACCGGGTTGCTAGAAATTTGTCAACTGCTGGGTGGAATGAAATCAAAATGAAATGCTGCCAAGTATTACAGACTGTGTGTATCACCTTCTTTTGTATAGCACACACTTTAATGTCGAATGATAAGCAGTGAATGTGTAGAGGTTTTGATTCAGTGATTCAGTCCCTGTACCCTCATGCTTAAAGAAGAATCCTCATGCCAAATGTTCATCCACTTAGCAATGCAGGGTAGCAGTCAGCCTGGAGCCTACCTCAGGAAGCGCAGGGCGAGCGTGCTGGGCAGTACGCCAAGCCAGTGCAAGGCACGTACCATCATACACTAAGGGCAGCTTACAGACACTCATTAACCCAAAGAATCTATCTTATGGTCTGCGGAGCTAAACCACACAGAAACAGGGAGAGAACAGAGAACATGCACACTGCATGTACTGAGAACCAGGGTGGGACTGAATCCCACATCACTGGGTGTATAAGGACACGATGCTACTCATTGAATCACTCGCCATGAAAAAAATATATATGGTAATCTTGCAATTAATCAATGGAACATCCAGAATATGCAACTTGTGAAATTAATTTCAGTATGTATAAAACTCTCTGTGAACAATTCCGATGATACACAGCATCTACTCTTCCTTCCATCTGTTTGTCCGGTACAGGGTTACAGACCAGTGATTTTTGTCTACGGGCAGTCCTCAGGTCATAAATGAGGTCCATTCCCTAAGTCTGAAGTCAAAAATAATAATATACTACATATAATATAATATAATAGTACATTAATATAGTGGAATAATATAGTACAATAATAAAATAATAATAATAATAATAATAAAATAAGCTACATAGAATACTTTATTGTACCTCGAACTGACAAACTGGTGAAACCACGAACTTCACAAAGTTCTGCGTGCGTTTGTTATCACAAACCATTGTGTTTAAGCGGAGTATTTAATATGACAGGCTTTATGGCAGCCCGCTCATGATGTCAAGGTGCCTGTAAGTTGTCCGTGCTTAAGTCGGGGACTGCCTGTATTATATAGCCGACCGAATGTTATTTTGGGGCCACAATCTGATCGCGGAAGGTGGCAGCGATGGCTCTTATTATTGACATTCTTCAGGACTGTGACTGCCTGCTTCACTTAGACTTGGAAGAAGCTATTTAAGAAACTAGTGAAATTTAAGATCTGGTTCTGGTATTTTGACATTTGTTCATTAGAATTAGTATCGTTAGCGGTGTAAGCTGTACAAGGGCTTTCAGTTTGTGTTGTTCTTGCAGGTCTCAACTTCTTTTGAGATAACGACCGCCGCTCATGTTAGAAAGATGCTGATGCGGTACAGATTTGGTGGGTGTTCCAGCGGGAACCTGCGTTTTGGCTCGGGTTTTAATGTTTTACCCGTGAAGCCAGATATGTCGGATTAAGCGTTAGGTTCTGTGTAACGTGGCATTTTTGCAGGTCTCTCGGGTGTCGTGCTAATTGAAGATTGTCTTGGCAGAAGCGTGTACTGTAAAGTCAGGTGACACTCAATTCTCTGTTTTTCGATTATAAGAAGTTCTTGGACGCTGGCAGAAAGTGCGTCTGACTGCTTGCATGTTAGTTTAATAGCCGATTTTAATCTGTGTCTCCCGGCTTGGCTTGACGTGTCAGATCTCGTGCCTCTCTGTTGCCTGCCGTCTTCCATCTTTTAACTCCCTTTGCTCTGCGAATCCTCTGTTTGTTTGCTCCGGCTACCGCAGATTGCTCTGTGCCCACTTTGGCTCCAGCCAAGCCATTTGGCTCCATTGTCTGCTGGTTGTCACAGTGTGCCTGTTGTCCAGTTCCCGACCCCCGCCGCCTGCATATTGCTATCGGCTGCCCTGCGGCTGGTGTGTTCCGCTGTTCTACAACTGTAGTTTTGACAGCCGGGGAGAAGTCGAAGAAGCTCGGACCTCTCACACTTATCGTTAAGTTTAATTGAAATATATGGCCTGTGCAGAGGCTCGGGTGTTGCCGCTGCAGTCCGACACCTTGGCTGCTCTGAGTTACAATGCTGGACAGCTCTCTGCCTCATGCAGGATCCTTTCATATTGCATGTTGGATGTGTGTGTGTGTGTGTGTGTGTGTGTACGCGCGCTCTGCAGTCGACTGGCATCCTGTCCTGGGTTTCCCCTCCCTTGTGTCCAGTGCTTCCTGGCACAGATTCCAGGTCAATGTGTCTCCATAACTGGATACAAGGTATCGAAAATGAATGGTCAATGAGCTGTATATGTTGTACATTAAGACATCGTGATAATAGTAAAAAGAAGACGTGTTTGGCTGGAGTAAGATGTGAGTAGGGAAGCTTGGGCCCAGAGAGCATGGCCGGCTAGCTCACTGCCCCCCTGGAGCAGTTGGGGTTGAGGATCTAGTCTAACTGATCCTCACTGGCATGACTGCTGTGCTGGCTGAGCCATTTGGACCTGCAGCCTGGGCACAGTTCCCCAGTTCACTGTGCTACACCAATATGTATAGATCCAGTGGAATTAAGCATAGTGACATATCAATTTGGCTGTATTTTATCCACAAATATGCAAGGTATATCATTGCATTATAATGGTATAAAGAATCAATTAAAATGGTAATTGCAATAATTTCATTTAATGTATGTTAATCTCAGTATGGTCGATAAGAGTTGTATAAAGAGAAAATAACTTTTGGCAATTGGTGTAACTGGTAATTTTTAGACTAATAATAATTTTCACATGTTTATATACAGATTCCAAGAAGGGTAAAGTAAGGTTGTCATTATCGATTTGATTTATAATTCGTTGTATCAGTTAATTTGATGATTGATTGAATAATCATTTATATATAATATATTTAAAATATTATATTTATACATTATAAATTGGTATTGGCTCGAGGCAGGAACCATTGCTGGGTGCACAGGGTTGGTGTCTGTTTGGCAGGACGCACATTCACTCACTCACTCACTCACTCACTCACTCACTCATTCACTCACTCACTCATTCACTCACTCACTCACTCACTCACTCATTCATTCATTCACTCACTCGTCAATTTAAGCACTCCCATTAACTTAAGTTGCATGCATTTGGACTGTGGGAAGAAACTGGACGATCTTACTTAAATCCACGCACATGGGGAGAAACAGAAACTCCACACACTCAAAATGACAATTGACAACATATGTTACATGTATATAATTATCACATCGCAAGGACACCATAGTGCACCGGGTTAAGACAAAGTTACGCAAAAACCTTTTCACTCTGTCAAACATAGTGAGTCATAGCAATTTTACTAATAGTTCCTTCTCAAGATTTTCTAGTACGGCGAGTCTCAACCCATGGGTTGTGACCCCGCAGTTTTTGAAAGGGTTGCAAGGCAGAGTTGGAAAAGTAAGCATTTAAAATCCAGCAAGCTCAGATCAAATTACTCAGCCCCAATCCCAGAATTAACCTATTTAAACAGGTCTTGGATCTGCAAAAGCTTAGCGTAAAACTAGTGAACACTCAACCAATCCAGGAACCCAAACCACAGACGCTTAATTTAAAATTCACTGGCACATCCAATCAGACATTGATTGGCATAAATTGATCATGGCGTTAATTTAAACCTATACTTGATATAGGGTCACGATTGAGCTGACTTTGTAAACATTGGGTCGTGTTGCAAAAGTTTCAGTACCACTACTCTAATATATGGTTTAAAAAAATCAGTCTACTGTATTTGCATGAGCATTGCATTCACTCTCTGAGCCAATCATTATCATTTTCGTCCATGCTGTTTAGCTCGCTCATGGCAGTATGGCTTGTTTGTCAGAAATTTAACAAAAATGACTGAGAAGCATAAAACTAAACAACAACTGGCCATCAATAGACATTTGCCTTCCTCTGTATTGAAATATTTAAACCTCTCTTTTTTTTCCTTCCTGAATGTTTATTTCCTTCTTGAGTTGAAATATTTTTGTTTTGACAGTTTGGGGGTGGGGTCATGGCCGTTTCTGTTAGTAAATCCTATTGGCTGACGGCTCCTGGTTTTGTGATTGACTGCGTACTACAAAAAGCTTCTTCAGAAGACAAAGATCATGGTCAGTAGTGATGGGAATTCCGGCTGTGAGCCAGATTATTCATTTGGCTCAGCTCAGCAAAAATAGCCAGCTCTTTCAGCTCCCAAACGGCTCTTCATTTAGTATTGCTTCTGACTTTTATAATTCAGCCAAATTTAGCAATGCAGTTATACTAAACCTTATTATTTCCAGAATACCATTATTTTACATAATGTTTGGTATAAAAACATTAACGTAAAAACATCAAACACTACTACATTTGTATCGAACATCGTAATTTTCTATTTAGCTGCAAACATTACACATTGCATTTGGTCCCGGTGCTTAAATGCATGTTGCAATTCTAAATTAGTGATGGATAATACAATGCCTCATGAACCATGTGCTGTATTTTTGACCCCACTAGGAGGTTCACTTGGTTTGCTTTGGGGGGGGGGGGGGGG
>JABFEB020000104.1:11784774-11804142 GCA_019775895.2 Stomatorhinus ivindoensis
CGTGTGGGCTGATGGAACCTTTCGGTTCCCCCTAACTCTGGCTTGGCATAAAGCAGTGGCTGTCATCTGTGGCAAGCTATGATCCTCTCCTTTTGTTTTATGATTTGCTGACTCTCGTCAAATAAAGGTCATTTTACTGAGGGTGCTGGAGGTGAAATTACACCCTCTACTGGTCAAAAGAAAATTGTAAAGCTTGTGTTAGTCATATCAATGTGTATTTATTTATTCCAAATGTGCTTACTATTTTTTATATAAATTATTCATCGCATAGATGATAAGATTTTTACCACCTGTGTGACTTATAGCACCAGTGAACTATGGCATGCTGTGACATGTCTGTGTGAGCGCCCCCTGTGACACTGAGGACAAGTGTATCAGCCAGTGCCAGGAAGAGGAGTCGAGAGGGTCACTCTGGTCCCCTGGGTGACCCTGCTACTCTCTGCCCTCCTCTGCCACCATCATGTCTAATCAATCAGAAGGTGCTCAACTCCTGCTGAGTGGCTAAGATGGTGGATTTAGGATAAGAAACTTTCAGATTTCAGTCTCTGTGGGATCTGTGGGGGTTTGGTTGTATGTCCACATGGATTTTGCTGATATAATAAATTTGTGTGAGATGTAAGTGCTCATGGATGGACATGGTAGCTGGGGGCCTGAGCTGTCTGTCCTCTTCAGGATGAGCACCTGAGGGATCCAGTTTGTCTCTCTCTCTGTGTCCTCAGCCTCCTCTCTGCTGCCTCACCGGTTTGTGACGGTGCGGAGGGGCAGCCCCGCGGCCCGCAGTGGCCAGATCCGGCCCGGGGACCAGCTGGAGGCGGTGGACGGCCGCTCAGTGGTGGGCTTGCCCCACCGAGACCTGGCCCAGATCCTGCGGCGCGCTGGCAACACGCTGCGCCTCACCATCATCCCGCGCACCAGCAACAGTAGGGCCTCCTGCTTGGATCCTGTACCTTCTCCTGTCTGCTCACTCCTCTGCCTCCTCACTCCCCTGTCTGCTTACTCCTCTGTCTGCTCACTCCTCTGTCTCCTCACTCCCCTGTCTACTTACTCTTCTGTCTCCTCACTTCCCTGTCTGCTTACTCCTCTGCCTCCTCACTCCCCTGTCTGCCTACTCCTCTGTCTGCTCACTCCTCTGTCTCCTCACTCCCCTATCTACTTACTCTTCTGTCTCCTCACTTCCCTGTCTGCTTACTCCTCTGTCTCCTCACTCCCCTGTCTGCTCACTCCTCTGTCTCCTCACTCCCCTCTTTGCTCACTCCTCTGTCTCTTCACTCCCCTCTCTGCTCACTCCTCTGCCTCCTCACACATGTCTTCTCACTCCCCTGTCTCCTCACTCCCTTGTCTGCTCACTCCTCTGTCTCCTCACTTCCCTGTCTGCTTACTCCTCTGTCTGCTCACTCCTCTGTCTCCTCGCTCCCCTGTCTACTTACTCTTCTGTCTCCTCACTTCCCTGTCTGCTTACTCCTCTGTCTGCTCACTCCTCTGTCTCCTCACTCCCCTCTTTGCTCTCTCCTCTGTCTCCTCTGTCCCCTCTCTGCTCACTCCTCTGCCTCCTCACACACTTGTCTTCTCACTCCCCTGTCTTCTCATTCCCCTGTCTCCTCACTCCCCTGTCTACTTACTCCTCTGTCTCTTCACTTCCCTGTCTGCTCACTCCTCTGCCTCCTCACTCCCCTGTATTCTCACTCCTCTGTCTCCTCACTCCCCTCTTTGCTGACTCCTCTGCCTCCTCACACACCTGTCTTCTCACTTCCCTGTTTCCTCACTCCCCTGTCTGCTCAATCCTCTGTCTCCCCATTCCCCTGTTCCTCAATCTCCCGTCATCTCACTCCCCTGTCCCCTCACTCTCCTCTGTATACTCACCCCATTGTCTGGTCACTCCCCTGCTTCTCACTCCTCAGTCTGCTCAGTCCCCTGTCTTCTCACCTTGCTGCGCCCTCTCACCTCCTGCTCCCTATTCTCCCTACTGGCTCCTTCCCTTGGCACCTCTATCCTCTCACCTGGCTCGCTGATCATTTTGGCCTCTCCCAGCAGTTTAGCTTCCTGCATTGTGTGTGTGAGCGCCTGAATCTCTCGGCATAATCACACATTACAGCAGTCAGTCAAATTTTGTTAGGTGAGCTCAGTATGTGATTACCAACATGTAAAGTGTCACTGAACCCAAACTGTCACTCTCAGATGCCCCAGAACCCACAGAATTTGACGCAGACTACAGGACAAGAAAAACCCAGAGAGCACCGCCTAAGGTAAGGTTAGAGTGTCTTGTATGTGTGTGTATGTTTGTTTGCGTGCCTGTGAATGTGTTTGCTGTCTAATTATGAGCTGTGCAGAGACATGGAACCATGCATTCATCTCGTTCCTAGCACATGCACCGCCACCCTGTCTGACCTGATGCCTGTTCTACCTTCAGCTGGACTCCAGGTACTACAGTGTGGATCTGGAGAGGGGTCCCACAGGCTTTGGGTTCAGCCTGCGTGGGGGCAGCGAGTACAACATGGGCCTGTATGTGCTGGGGCTCATGGAAGGAGGACCCGCGTCCCGCAGCCATAAGATGCAGGTGAGGCCTGTGTGCGCAGTCCGTACTCCTGGTCTGCGTCTGACAGCAGCAGCCTCTGTGTTGAGCCGGCATACTGTCGGCACACGTTGCCTGAGACCTGCACTTTACTTCAGACACTGGGCATGGGGGCGTCTTACATCCCTGCTTTTAGTTAAGGGAGAGATCAGTCCAGCTCAGGCACATGTTAAAAAAGGCAGGAGGATTCCCAGAATATTTATTTCTATATCGTCATCTAGATACATTTTCACAGTGGTGTGTGTGTCTGTGTCTCTTTGTGTCTGTGTGTTTCTGTGTGTGTGTGTGTGTGTGTGTGTGTGTGTGTCTGTGTCTCTTTGTGTCTGTGTGTTTCTGTGTGTGTGTGTGTGTGTGTGTGTTCCCTGTGATGGGTTGGTGCCCCGTCCTGGGTTATTTCTTGCTTGGAGCCTGTAGCTTTCAGGATAGGCTCCAGACCCCCCCGTGACCCTACATAGGATAAGTGCTTATTGAAGTTGGACGGATAGATACATTGTCGCATTTCAGTGCCCCCCCCCCCACATTCAGTAAAATTCCAGTGACCCTTTTGAACTTGTGCTTGCACATATCTGTGTGTGTGTCCGTGTGTCTGTGCTGTCTGCATGAAGCCATGTGTGTCCCGCCCCCACTCAGGTGAGCGACCAGCTGGTGGAGATCAACGGCAGCAGCACGGCGGGCATGACCCACAGCCAGGCCGTGGAGCAGATCCGGCGGGGGGGCCACCGCATCCACCTGGTCCTGAAGAAGGGGGACGGATACGTGCCCGACTATGGTGAGGAGGGGGCCGGGACGGACATGTGGGGGGGAGCAAGAAACCAGTATCACGTACAGCTTTTACTTACTGGCGGCTGCCTCGTGCGCTGGGAGGGATTCGCCTCTCTCAATGCTAATTTCTTGCTGATTTCTTCTTTATCAGTAAAAGTTTCTCATTCTCCTGCCTTTTTGGGGTTTTTGCTTTTCCTTGCCTTTTTTTGGGGTCTCTCACTCTTCCTTTGAAGTGGTACTGTTTCTTTTTGGATGGCCACTCTCCTCTTTTCCTCTCTACCCCCTCACTCTCTCCTTCTCTCTTCCTCTCTCTGTCTCCCAGTGGAGCTATCCAGCTTGTCTCTCTGTATGACCAACTCCAAGCTGGGCGAGCCCTGTTTCTATGTCATCGGCCGGACGGAGAGCACGCGGTTGGTACTGGCTTGGGTCGCCTGGCCTTTGCGTTGCCGTTTCCCCCAGCTTACAGCGTGTCATGTGACTGTCTGCCTTCATCCCTTCACACTCCTGCCATTTTTTCAGTACCAGTAGATGGATTTAACATGTTTACACTGCATTATCTTCCTGTTTTGCATCATGGTGTTGTTAAATGTCTACTAAATATAAGTGAAAAAATTGCAGAGGGCAATGTGAACCAGCATTCCTGAATCCTGGCTCATTGCATAAGTACATTCTGCTCCAGCCAGATTCCTGATCAGTCGGCTGGCAATGAGATGCAGCAAACATATACTATACACAAAAGTATATACACAAAAGTATGTGGGACCTGCCGCCTGTTCAGCATCTCATTCTGAAAACATTGGTATTAATATGAAGTTGCAACACCTTTTTTTTGTTGTAATTGCTGGAATAATTTTCTGGGAAACAGTTCCATTCGAAGTTGGGGTTTGCTGCCATTCAGGTTGGGTATTGATGCTGGGTGATCAGATCCCTCCCTGAGCGCTTGTGTGGCCCCCACCTGGTAGCTGAACTTGCACTCTGACATTTTGACCTTCACGATCTCTTAACTTGGCATTGACCAGGGCAGCTGTGGTAGGTGGGGGTGTTCAATTCCAAAAATTTTCGAGATTTCTGATTCTGGTTCCAAGAATTGCAGATCAATTTCAGACAACAGTTTCCTGATTCTTGATTCCAGAGACTTAAAATATAAGAGAAAAAAAGGTCTCATAAAAAGAGAACAAGGCAGAGTAGTATGAATGACACGGGATCTTGATACTTTCCAGTTAATTTTATTAAATGAAAGTACAGTGGTACCTCAGTTCTCAGGCTCATTAGAACTCGAATTTCTTAAAAGTTGAACCAACCAGTTCGAAAAAAATTTACCTAGAGCTCAATCTGAATCTCAGAAGTCAAACCATGACCTAAAATAACTTGTACACATGGGTGGAAACAAAGGGTAACGCTTCAGTCTTAGCCTCACATTCGCTGTGATAGCATCGTGCATGTTTACACTAGCTGAATACATATATTTAGACAGTAAAAATACATTTAGACAACGATAGACAGCAACAGTAATTATTATTATATAATAAAATACATTTTTAAAAAAAGATTTCTTATGAATTATTTTAATATTAATAATAAACCATCAATACATTTAATTATAATAATATTGTCATGCTGAGCGGGGATGGAATGGAGACAAAGACATAGGGTGTCGGGGAATATGGGGTTCAATTACAGGTAAGGCAGACAATATACAGATGGACAATACAATGACCGGACTGGGGAAAGAAACTGAAACGCGGACAAATTGAAAATAGAACAAAGACAACATATCAGATGCTGAAATTGAGAAATTTTATTGTTTTTTGACAAATATATGCTTGTGTTTTTAAAATGGTTGAGACAGGGGTATGTTTACCACGGTGTTGCACCACCTCTTCTTTTAACAACACTCTGTAAACGTTTGGGAGCTGAGGAGACCAATTGCTGGAGTTTTGAAAGTGAAATGTTGTCCCATTCTTGCCTGATATAGGATTTCAGCTGCTCAAAAGTTTAGGGTCTCCTTTGTCACATTTTTAGTGTCATGATGTGCCAAATGTTTTAAATGGGTGAGAGGTCTGGACTGCAGGCAGGACAGTCTAGTACACGGACTCTTCTACTATGGAGCCATGCTGCTGTTATACATGCAGAATACGCTTTAGCATTGTCTTGCTCAAATATATAAAGCCTTCCCTGAAAACGACGTTGTCTGGATGGCAGCATATGTTGCTCCAAAAGCTGTATATATATCGTTCAGCATTAATGGTGCCTTCCCAGATGTACAAGCTACCCAGGCCATGGGCACCAATGCACCCCCATACCATCATGAAAGCTGGCTTTTGAACTGTCTGCTGATAACCAGCTAGATGGTCCTCCTCCTCTTTAGCCCGGAGGACGTGGCGCTCATGTTTTTCAAAAGGAATTTGAAGTTTTGATTTGTCAGACCACAGGACAGTTTTCCATTTTGCCTCAGTGCATCTTAAATGAGCTCATGCCCAGAGAAATCAGTGGTGTTTCTGGATCATGTTTACTGTAGGTTTCCTTCTTTGCATGGTAGCATGTCCTCATGCATTTGTGGATGCAGTGACAAACCGCGTTCAAAGACGATGGTTTTCAGAGGTGTTCCTGAGCCCATGCAGTGATTTCCCATATAGAACTGAGAAACATTACTCTCAAATTGTTTACCCACGCAGTCTTTTACAGAGTCGTGAGCCTCTCCTCGTCTTCACTCTTTTTATACCCAGTCATTTCACTGACCTGTTTTTAGCATTTAAACACAAAATGAACCGGATAAATGAATAAGAGCATATACTGCACTAAACACATCTAAGCACGTTTATCAAAACAGTAATTTGTAAAGTAAGAAAATAAATGTATCCAACAATGTGTAAAGTTAAAAATAAAACAGTGTCCTGCCCCGATCCTCCGCTCCTTCTGCGTGCCACACCCCCTCATTAACCCCGTGTGCCACGCCCCCTCGTTAACCCCGTGTGGAATCCCCATGTGATCAGCTGTTTCTGCTTGTTGTCATTAGCTCTCTGCATTTTGTCCGCGTTTCAGTTTGTTTCCTCAGTCTGGTCATTAGTTGTATTGTCCGTCTGCGTTTTGCCTGCCTTACCTGTAATTAAACCCCGTGAATAAGAAATCCTTATTTTTAAATGTATTTTATTGTATAATAATAGTTACTGTTACTACAGGGTTCGTAGCAACCCCCATTAAAGTCCACAGTATTTCATTCTCTAACCAGTGATCAGGAAGCTCAAAACTGGAAAAAAATTCCAGAGCTGGAGTTGAGCCCAATGCTCAGGAATCCAAGCTGGAGTAGCAGGGCAGAAATGTGGAAGCGGAGTTTGGAAAGATGGTGTCCTATGATAGTGCCACTAAGTCACTAATCTCTCCTGTACAGCCACCCGTTCTGCAGGAGATTGCATGACTGTGTGTCTAAGTATGTCGCGTCAGCAGTGGGCATGGCTTCATTAGGCATTTCCTCTAATTAATAGGTGTGTCCACATACTTTTGGCCATGTAATGAACGGTAGCTGTATTAGAAGATAAATTCAACAGGTCTGTTCTGCTATTAAGCAAGTAGGATAAGCCTCTTTATTTGGTAAATTTGTGCAGTTTGTCGAAGCCCGTACAGATTTACTGTGAAATTGCTATGAGTCATTTATTCACTGATATGCAGCCCTAAATTAAAAACACATTTACATTAATTCATTTTCAGTACAAATGGGGTAGACAAAACCAGCATTGTTTCATTATTATGTGTGCCTGAACAATCTGTCTGAGGGGTCAGGGGTCGTCGCTCAATCAGCAGGCCTGCTGGCTTAAGAGCTGGCTCAGGACAAAAGCTGCATTCACAAAGCTGAGGAGGATGGAGGGAGGATGGAGAGTCCAGTGTAGGCAGTCAGTGCTGTTATCCTCAGCTCCTCGGCCTCCTAAACCACCTCTGAGCCAGCAGGTAGACGCCCCAAGGCATCCTGGTCTGGCTACTGTTCTCCTGGATCTTGGACATCTTTATCCATGACTCATACAGTATGCAATGTTCTCTTCCTCCTCCTCCTCCTCAGTGAGGCAGATGGTTCAGTGCACATCATTTCATTTACATTATGTCACTGTGATAACTGATGTGTTTGTAAGTCAACAAGAAGTGTGTTAGGAAGCAGATCACCTGCCACAGCCATAACCCTGGTGTTTTCTCTCCTCTGTCTCCTTTGTGTCTCCAGGCCGTAAACCCAAAGCAGCCTCCCCGTCCTCCTCACTGTACCAGGAGGACCCGGGAGTGACTGCCGTTGAGGACCCTGACGCTCTTCTCAGGGGGGGTCAATGGTCGAAGGCAGACAAGAGGAAGGGGGTGAGGAAGGGACAACGCAAAAGAAATGGGAGCCAGGGAAGAAGGGGAGGTGAAAAAGGGGGGAAGAGGACACCCGACAGTGATCTGGAGTGGGAGGAGAGGAGTGAAAGGCTAGGTCACCTACGGGGTCAGAGGTCACAGTCTTTGGGGAATAGTGGAAAGGGGAAGGGCAGCCATAGCTTGCCTCAGGATGAGCCAGGCAACTCGGGAGGCAGCAAGGATGACGAGGTTATGGAGAAAGCAGTGGACAGAGAGAAGGAGAAGCGGGAGAGGGGGCGGCAGGCTGCGGGCGAGGAGAGGGATGACAGGAAGGAGAAAACGAGCACAGGGGAGTTGAAGGAGAGAAAAACACACCTCCCCTCAGTCAGCAGGAGACTACCCCAGCCCAGAGCAGAGAGGAGCAGGGGGGATCACAGCAGGGAGCGTCCGCAGCCCTCGGCTGAGACGGAGGGTGGCACCGCACCTGATACAGCTCCCTTCTCCTTCCTCATGTCTCTGGACAGAGACACCGAGTCTGAGTCAGGGGCCAGTCTGTCCGGGACCAGCGTGTCCGGGGCAAGTATTTCGGGGTTCTCTCTCTCAGACACTGGGGTGCCAAGAGAATCCCCCGGCCCCTGGGGTCCCCAGCCCTCACCCGGCTCCCTGCCCCCCGGCCCCTGGCTCCGACCGAGTCGGAATAAGCTCTCTCAGATACTGACAGGCAAGCGGCTGGAGAGAGGGGATGGAGGACTCTGATGCTGACGGGCAGCAGGCTGGCAGAGCAGACATCCAGGCAGCAGACGGAGGCAGAGTGGGACACACGCGAGTCCTCCGTGTATCCGACCTGTCACGATGATGCCTTTTTCCATTTTCACACCGATCCTCCTGCATGACTGATTTGCCACCTGTAAAACTGACTCCAAGTGCCATCTAGAGGACACTAAACCACACAGCAGAAGATGGAGTGCAGTTTTCCTTTGGTTGCACCAGCAATGCTACCCTGTAGTGTTAGAGCCCCACTTGATATGTTTGTTCCTATTTTAACCCTGGCTTTCTATCTTTTTATATTGAGATTTATTCACATTTAAAGCTGGACACGTAAAGAGCTCTGGGACCAATTTAGAAACTCCTCCAGTCACCAGATCCTACAGCAAGCTAGATGCTTCTCTTTTGACAATTGAGGTCTGTCTCAATCTACAATCTACATCTACATATGGTGTAGAGCGGATACAGTCTTCATTAATGGTTGGGGCAGGCGTCAAGTAAAGGTCAGTGTTGAGTTGCCGTTCTGGAAAGTAGCGTGAAAAGTATGTTCTACCAACAAGGGATAAATCAGTCTCTCACTTTGCCTTGTGCCTTTTTCTTCCTGAAACTAAAGTTCAACCAAAAAATATTTATACTGCACAAAATCACACCTCTGCAGACACCTCCATCAGAACACTGTTGGCCATCATCACCCTGATGTCCGAAGAGAAATTAAATTTTATTTATTGCTAAAGAAAATGCAAGTAATATGAAGTGCCTCATTCTTATTTTCAAGCAGGCAGTGGCGTCTGTATAAGATAACCGCAGGTGTCCAGCGTAGAATATCGTTCCATTGTCTGTTCCATGCGGACATCCATCATTTACAGTGACCTCACATCATATTAAATGTCCACACATGTTTTCTTTTTACATTTAAACATCTCGTTGCTATTTTCTTAAGATGTATAGACTTGCCTATACGTTTGTATTATTGGTTCTGTTGTAAAAACACTTCCATTTTTTTCATAACGTGAAACGACCATGGCATTAAGATGCCAATCTCAGTCACTAAATGTCTTCCTTCTACCCTTTTCCTTTTTGGCCCAGTCTTTTCTCCCCTAAATCACATTGTTCAACTTGAGCTTTTTTGTATTCAGGGGACAACAGAGCATTTTCGGCTGGTCTTCTATGCATTTTTGAGGATTCGCTGGTTTTGATTTCTGGTTGCGTTTTAACGAAGGGTGAAAGATGAAATGCAGTCCCTCCCCGATGGGCAGACTAACAGAGTGCTGGGTAAATACAGATGAGAAGGTGTTGTACTGTACATGAATATGCATCCTGCGTATTACCTCACTCCTACGAGCAATAAGAAGCCATTAACCACCACTAGGATGTGTGCACTCCACGTACGCCCTCTCTGCTCGTTAATATGGATCAGTGGTTAATTTCCTAGTGAGTGCCATTGTTCTGGAAGTTGGTATGTGCGTATTTTTAATCTGAACATTTGTGTAAAACTGTAAAGGGAAAGGGGCTCATCTGATTTTTATACTGTTGGCGAAAAAAAAAAAAAAAGATGTTCAGGGATTCATACAAATATCAGTAGATGCCATGCTTTCCGGATCACTTCTTCTAATCATTTGCTCGACAGAAGGATCAGCCCACGGCTACGTATAAACCCAGAGGTCTACACGCTTCCCATTTGCAGTAAAGAGCCAGAAATTTGCTGAAACTAAGTCTTCTGTTTAAGGTTCCAGCAGTCGGAATTATACTGGGAAATGACTGGGCAACCTTTGATCACTAATACGCTTATTCAAACATGACCCCGCAACCAAGCTGACACTGTGGTGGCAGAGTGGAGGTCGCTTGTATTTATGATGTGTTGACGGTCACATCATTTCAGGACCTGCATGTTATGGAAGGGTTACTCTTTCTGGCACCATTAGGTTTCTTCTTCCTGGCGATGTGTCCTTCACATTCCCAGATCTAAGAGTTTGCTTGAACAACAACAGAAAAAAACTACGGTAACGCCTTACTCAAGGGGGCACAAGCAATTTAGTAACTCAGTTACTACTGAAGTACCAATCATGAACATGAACTACATGAAATGTACAAACTGTTATGATTGATTAAGGATGAACCAACAAGGGATCAAAACATAACATTTAATTTCTGGTTAATTAATACATTAAGTAAGACTGTATTACTACATGATTTATGCCCCTCAAGTAAAGTGTTACCAAATCTAGTGTGTCTTACAGAAATGCAGCAGTAAAGCTGTCCCAAAGGAGTGTCACTTTCAGTAATAAGGCTTTTTGTATGAATTCTCATTCTCACAGCAAAACTGGCAGTGTGCTCTGCAATATATTAACGCTGTCGGTCTTGCTGTGACGGGAACTTGCAGCGGATGGTCACTAGTGTAACATCAGATTCATGCTGGGTACTTGTCTCTGTGCTCCAGCCAACCTGTCAACAGTGGATGCAGCTTATAGAAGTGGCACAGTGCTAGTTCAGGAACATACTCATCAGCCAGATGTGCCCAGAGTAGTGATACTGAGCTGTAGAAAATACAAGCACTGCACAAGGGGGCATGTGAGGAATGGGGATATTTGCAAAAGGTATATTTCTCTGGTTCCTCAAACGTCCTACTCAAGCACTTTGCACAATACAGTGCGCATGCACGTACACGCACACACGCACGTACACGCACACACGCACGTACACGCACACACACGTACACGCACACACGCACGTACACGCACACACACACAAAAAACACATCCTGATAACATCATTGCTGCATATTGTAGTGTTGCACGGTGCAGCCCGTCACTGATCTGGTCCATAAATTGCACACTTTCAGCGTCAAACCCACGTCGGTGTTTAGCTGCATGCAGATCAGTCTGTGTCTTGTTCATGTACATACCCTGGCTTTGATATTCATTTAGATATAATTGCAGCCAAAAAAAAGTGCATTGAAAGTAGCCTTGCTTTTGTTCTACGCATATACACAGTATATATGTGTGTGTGTGTGTGTATATGCACACAAACACACACATCATGCTACCTGTCTCACAGACCCTATGAGTGGAATGGAGAGCTGCTAACGGTTTGCCTGCCTGGAGAGGGAACCTGCTGATGGAACTCCTCGTAGCTGGGGAGCCCCTGCGTGGCAGGAGCGGCCTTCCAGCCCCAAAGCACTAGTGTGATGACATGCATACTTCCAAAGTCCATGTTTATGGCTGGGCTGGTTCTGGCCTCAGCAGCCCTGCACCGCTATCGTTTAAGCCGGGAAAGGAGCCTTTAAAAGGAGCCCGACTTTAATGACACCCAACTGTAGTCCAATGTTCCAACAACGGCTAGTCACTATTCTCCTCTGTCTGCTGACTAATGATAAGAATGTTTATTATTAGTTAATGCTATTCACTGTGAACACATTTCTCTCCTTTTATGAATTTTATGGGGGGAAAAAACGACGTGAAAACTAACACCTAATATTTTAATCACATACTAATGCCCTGAAAGTATTGAAATCTGTTTATTCTTTGGCAAGCCAAGCAGAAACCTAATGAAAAATCGCACCTGAGTTTTTAAGAAAGAATGCACTCTCACTTGGTATTAAGAAGTGAAGCACCAACGTTGCACGCAGGTTTAATTGCGTTTGGCTCATAAGTGAAGAGAGTTATGTGACTGTTACGTTTCCCAGCGGAGAATTGGGGAATTCTTTCCTCTAGAGTTATATCTGTACAGGTTTGACCTTGTATTTGAGCCGGTGGTCACATTGACATTGGTGTCTATGGCTGTATGTATATATAAATATCACTATGAATACAGGTGTACAGTTTTGTTCTATGAGTATACTTGTTATATTATTACTGTTATGTTTCTGAATGCTTAAACAGGGAATTTTGAAAACTGACAAGATAAATGCAATTGCTGAAATAAAATAGTTAAAAAGTTCTTTTTTGTGTTTTTTGACCTGTGTCTAGGCTGGAATGTATATACCTGTGCTTGTAACAGTGGTGTTCTGTCCCTTACGTCAACAAATTAAGTCTAAGTACCTTTTTTAAAAAAAATCTGCTGTTCCTTTTTCTGAATTTTATATCCTCCTCTCCAGGGTCAGCCTATTTCATTTTATTTAAAATGTTTACTTAATGTTGAGCTTAGAGTATGTCCGTTTCTTACGTTTGTCATTTTCCAAAATGCCATTTTTAGTGGAAAGGTCTTCCTAAGGGTTTTCTGTAGAAAAGAAGAAAAGCTCACCACCATCCAGCAGAGGGTGCTCTCTGTCCTTGCTAAATATGTGTCATTCTTACTCTGGCAATGTTGACATGTCACTGCGGGATGCTACCGCAAGTTTGTTGAGAAGCACTTAATATATTTGACTTAATCCATACTTTGACATGCATATTTTATCCCCTGCTGTACAAATGAAACCTCAGGTCCTAATTTATGAACATACTTCTGTATTAGTCTAGCAGCTATAGATAATATGCAGCTCATGGGGTCTTAGAAGAGAAATGCTCTAGTCATCAGTACAGGAGAGGAATGAAGACAGAGACGTATGACTGAGATTGATAAGGGGTGATCAGCCTCTGAATCTGCATTGTTCAGTGGACAGGATTCTTGATATTTAGCCCATACCTAGAGTGGGGGAGGGTAAATTGGACCCTGGCCAATAATTACAATGACAAATGGGGAAAGATGACTGAATTTGCCTTGAAAATAAGATACAAGGGAGGAGGGAGCAATGTTACTTTTTATAATAAACATAAATGCACTTTTTATATTATACTGTACCAACGGGAAAAAGAGCAAACATCAAGTACTAGAGAAAATACCGGAATGTTTTCCCCACATACAATAATGTTCTTTGAACTAACAGTCAACAATCTAGACACATTTTTAGCATGTTCATTTGCACAGTGTTAATGGTGTTCAGTAGGTAGACTCGCCCCATTTCTCTTCTAGCAGCTTATCCTGTACTTGGTTGTGTGGGTGGGAAGTTGGGGGGGGGGCTGGAATCTATAGCAGTCAACATAGGGCACAAGGTAGAGTACATTACATTACTGGAAATTTACAGACACTAATTATCCTAAATGTATGTCTTTTGCCTGCTGGAAGGAATTTCAGTATCTATAATGACTGTATGACACCAGGCGGACATACAAGCTCCACCTTCGCACCAACGGACATTTTTCATCAATGTTTCTCATAGCTGCATAGTTTAAATCTGTTAATATGTTTCTCATTCTCTGATATTACTGTTAAAACGTACTGTGGTGGTCACATGAAACTTCATGGAGAAGGTCCAACCAGGGAGCAGAACCAGGACCAAACACAGGGAGCAGAAGCAGGACCAAACACAGGGCAACATTACACCATGACATTTCATAATGGCAGACTGAGGAGCAGGACAAAGGCAGGCACTTAAATACACAAATAATAAGGACTAAAAAAACGCAGGAGTGAATCATCAAGACAATTATCCAATGAGCACAGTACAGGGAAACAGGCCACAGGTGGAGAAACTAACAATTACCAGGCACAAAACTAGGGAACGTTAATACAAAAACTAGGAAACATTAACTACATGCCGGGAAATACACACTAATACAAACACAAGCAGAACAGGATCAAACTGGACAGAAACAGGATAAACAAAACAAGTGAGGCTGACCTCAGTCCCATGACTGCAAGGTTAGAGCCTTGGTGCTACAAGCTCAGCCCAGTGAGCTATGTACTGTAGCAGGCATGGGAAGAGGGAAAACACACTAGAGAGGAGTATGAATACAGAGGGAACAGGACGGCCAGCGACATCTGCTGGCCAAAGGGGGACTGAACTGGGTTGGACAGGCGCTGACCCTGACAGCACTATGTTTAAAATAGCATTAAGGGAAAAAAGCTATGCAAAGTATTGCTATAACCTAAAACCAGAAAAGCTATTCAAATACAACAAGACTATTTCATAGGAGTCAGGCTAAGTGCAAAAAACAAGATCATCCACTAGCAGCAAATTAAACCATTTTACTGAAACAGTCAATGAAGGCGGAGAGCCAGGGAGGGCCGAGATGTTTTCTGAAGGTCATGAGGAACTAACACAGTACAGCTGGATAGCACCATCACCAACCGCAGCAACTTCAGAACCATAGACAGCTCCACATTTTGCCCCAGAATGTCTTAATCTGAGATGCGATGGACAGTCAGGCCCTTCTGTGCAAAGGCCTCTGGTCTTAATGAATAGCTGCAAATTCAGCTCATTAGCACTGTGGAGCACTGAGAGACTTACTGCCTGTAAGAATGCCTTGTGTAGCTCCCAACCACCACTGCATCCGTCTGCATTGGGATTTGTGGACTGTTTTGGGGCTATGCAGTGGATTGGGATTTGTGGACTGTTTTGTGGCTATGCAGTGGATTGGGATTTGTGGACTGTCTTGGGGCTATGCAGTGGATTGGGATTTGTGGACTGTTTTGGGGCTATGCAGTGGATTGGGATTTGTGGACTGGGATTTGTGGACTGTTTTGGGGCTATGCAGTGGATTGGGATTTGTGGACTGTTTCGGGGCTATGCAGTGGATTGCTGAGCTATAGATCTCAGTGATTATGATAAATTGGACTTGGATCAAAATGCTGCTCTGTCCACCGGGACTGACCGATGTCCAGAAGAGGACCTGCCTGCTTTAAAATATTCTACCATTCAAACTATTATGAGACAGGAGCCGTATAATTGGGGGGGGTTGGCTTACTTTTCCCTTTTCCATCTAAATATACCTGCTATTAGCAACATGTGCTGGGGATTATTAATGTCTGCAAAAGCCTGACTTAAATTATAACTGAGTAAAACAGCAAGTTTTTGAACAATTAAGTGTTCTCTGATAACCCTTCAGAAGAAAACGGAACGAAAACGAGATGGTGTCTGGCAATATTGGGGTCCCCCCCTACCCCCCCATTTCTGGACCTCACTATATGTATGTGAGATCCTACTGGACTACAAAAGGGTTAAACCTTGTAGAAATATATTTACATTTCTCTGTTTCCCTTTCCAACAAATAACATTCTGGATCTAAAGCTGGTTCTTGAGGGAAAATTGTCTCAAGATTTTAAGCGTACTCCAGAGACTATAAAAAGATATGAACTGAACTGAATTGCTTCAGGTGGAACTGGTGCCCTCTTGGGCACAGCCCTGTTTTTGAAGGTACTGCACACGGCGTGCAATCAGAAACAATTATTTTTGGATACTGTCAGAAGATTTCTATTTATCTGTAAAAGGCACTTAGTAAGTCATTTTTCTATTGCTCAGGGTATAATTACGATAAATTGTCCACCTACATCCTATCTGCAGATGCTGACTTCCAACATCTATTTGTTTTTTAGCCTGTTGGTGGTTAACGTACGAAATAAAATTAGATAAGAATTCTTTTCTCATTATCTTGAATTTTTTCTCAAATGCAGCAGAAGTTCTGACTATTTGGGAGATGCCCAAATCCTGCTCATCCCCCAGATTCCATCGGAACTTCTGCTGCATTTGAGAACTTTATACAAATACGTCCGAGGCAGGTGATGTAAGTGTCTCAGTGACTGAGTATGTTGCCTGGAGAAGCAAAACACCAGATTCATTGCTTCGTTCTTGTATGCTTTTCACACAAGCTTAACTTCAGTGGGCAATCTCCAGTGCAATTGTTTGCAAGGCAAAAACCTTGGCTTCATTATGTTCTCCAGCTTGAAAATGAATTGAATTTTACGATGACTCTATTATTTAATTATTTTACTATTTTACATTATGCGAACCAGGGATGGAGTGGTCAGCATTGGTCAACCACATGACTGAGTCCAGGGTTCAAGTCCCCATCTGGGTCCTTTCCATGTCATGATGGGGTTTCCTGTACGTATGCCCCCATGCCAAAGACAATTGGAGTCACCAAACATTGTATGTTGACTGATAAACCAAAATAATGCTGCAGTAGACACATCACAACACGATTTTACTCAAATGACTTTTCAGATGGTCCTAGAAAAACCATTTAGCAGTATGCCCTGATTGTCAAGTGCATTTAATTAATTTATGTGGGAGTGTAACACAGAGAAAAGTGAATGTTGCAGTTTCACAGTCTCAGACCAGGCAGTGAATTCCAGATTGCACTGCTTTTTTGGGATAACTGCTAACAGCTGTCTAAATAACACGTAATGGTCCTCTGAGGCTCATGCAGCCCTGTTCTCAGGCTAAAAAAGTATATAATTGGAAGATTAACTGTTGCTGTTTATTTTGTCAGAAGACTAAAGAAGTGTGATGTGATGTGGACTTAAGCCACTGTGGTATTTCTGTTTAATGTACTGCCTCTCGCCCTCCAGCAAAAATAATCATACAGTCAGCAGATCTTGCAACAAAGAAATGAGATATTGAACTGTCTCGCTCTATTTATTACGGGGAAAAGTCGACGCAGATTTATTGTCCGTTTATTTGATTACCCAAAGAAAGCCTTCTTGTACAGCATCTGCAGTAAAACCTTTGTGAGGAGTCAGAATGCATAAACGCTACGTATGACAATATGCGTCACCCACACGTTCACAATCATCACACTCCACGCTCTATTTTTATGGATGACGTGCTGAGAAGTCTCATGGGAGGAACATCCTGCAGAAGAGAAAGGGGACGTCAGTGGCAAATATGCGATGTCTATAAATTGTTTGATCTTCTATTGTATTGATGAAAAAGTTATCACCAAAACATTCACCTGGAAATGATACAGCCCACTATTTGATGCGCTGTTTCATTCGTCTCATCTGGCTCTCTTTCCCTCCCTTTTCTGAAGTTCATATTTCCCTTTAGCGTCTTTGCCTGTATGTCATCCTTTCTCCTCTACATTCTCCTCTTTCTGCTTCACTTATCGGCTCTGGAGATGTAATGGACTCGTTCATGTATAATGCATAAACAGATCGGTTTGCAGTATAGCCCTTAATAACACCTCATAAATCTCCGCAACCGTGACAAATCCTCATTATGTTAAAGCTCGCCGCTGCTAAATAATTTGTTTTACACTATGCCATGTAGGCACTGCAGGAAGATATGCGGAGAAGGTAAAGGAATTAATTTATGGATGGATGTAAAATAAAGTAATTACATGTCATGAAATGGGTAACTTGAGATGAAAATAACTCACACAGTCATATATATGTATGTAATATACATATACAATAAAAGCAGTGATCTTGGATGATATAACAAAAACATGCCCACAGAAATGTGCCCACTCACTCTCACGATCGCATGTGCTGATTTACAGGCCGTCAGGAGAACACAACTCCCTCCAACGATACGAACGTGCATGTGTGAGTTTAATCAACAGCATCCAATATCCACACGCAAACCACACATGTGCCCACACACACGACTTTCGAGCTGCCTGGAGTGTGTCCATTTGCACAGGCAGACGTGCCACATCACCACTTGCAGCCGATCCCAGACACAGCAAACTCCAACAAAGTCACGTCAGGCCTTGCTGACAGGTGGGTCTTTCTCTCCATTCCCAGAGGGCGGGCGTTTCTGTGGTCTGTCTCCCAGGCTGGGCGCAGAAAGCTCACTTTTTCATCGTTGTCTGCACTGGACCCCCTTAATCTTTCGGAGGGGTTCATATTTCCCCAGCTTTTGTTGGAGCGCGTGCAATCTGTGGAAAGACGCAGTGGTGCAGACCTCCGGGTTTTGAAGTGCGTCGCCCACGCAGCATTGCCGTGGAAACACCGTGGCATTAAGTCGAAACTCAGCTCAGCGTTGCTATCGGCCGGTCCTCGTATTTGCCCCCCCATCAGTACCTGGCACACATTCCTCAAAACGTGTGAAAGGAAGCGACGCCCCCATATAGACCGCTGCTAGGGTCTCTATCTCCCAGGGTCGGCTGCAGATTTGTATCTCCTTTTCCTACTGCTAGCTGCTTCCGCTAATTACACTTTGCTAAGACAAGTCCCTGCAGGAGCGGGAGGCTCTTCAGGGGAGCGATGCAGGGAAGTACAGACAGTGCACTGCGCTGGATATATGGCACAGTACAGTGAACTCAGCTGTGGAGGAGGGGGGACACCGCTATGCTCGTAACGAGGTATTTCCTCATCTCACTTCTGGGCCTCTGAACCTCAGATGCCTCGTCAGTCAGTGTACACTTAGAAATGAGAAATAGCATCATCTTATGTTTGCACAAAGTAAACTGGAGCAAGTGGAGTGTGAAAGAGAGTTGAGAAGGGAACGCCAGACCTCCGGAATATGAACCATTAGCACTTATAACCTGCTGGCATGTCTGTGGAACAGCGTAGCGGGATCCACTGCCGCGAAGGGTAGACAGTGCGGCAGGAAACATCAGACCGGCTACAAAAGCGTACAGAATGAAGCCCTGGCAGAATGCCCTCAGATCGGGATGAAGATTCTTACGGTTTCCAGGGTTACAACGTCTACAGTGATCATACACGTCGCATGATGCTGCAAGGGAGTCAGGACAGAAACAAACGGCCTGTTGTGTTGCTCAGAAGACAGGGTGACATCCTCCCCACAGTGTGGTACCCTAATCCCAGGCCGTGTTCTACTGAGCTACAAACCTCCCAGGCTTACCAAGAAAAACTGACAAGCTGGAAATTTGGCCTCCCTAAGGGCTCTCACAGTCCAATGTCCATCTCAGAGTATGTGAGCGGAGTGGAGCGGAGCGGGCGGAATTTAGTCAGAGCGCGGAGCGGTTTTTCAATTAAGACTGGAGCGGTCGCTCTGTCTCGCTGCAATTTCGCTCCTAGACCGCTCACACTACGATTCCGAGGCGTGCCCAAAATCTACCCAGAATTCATCTGTACAATTGTCAAGACTATTACAAGAATTGATGGAATTCGCAAAGAATTTCACAAAGGAAACCGATAGATCATACAAATGTAATGTTCTTATCAAACGTATAGATGACAATAATGTAGAGCAAGAACAACAATGTGGTGAAACTGTTTCAGTGAGTAAAGAT
>JABFEB020000104.1:11841632-11852729 GCA_019775895.2 Stomatorhinus ivindoensis
CCAGTGATGCTGCACACCCACACAGGCACTGCTTTGTGTAACCGAGGCCCCCATGTGATTCTCACTGTGCCCAGTGATGCTGCACACCCACACAGACCACAGATTGCTGTCCACCTGAGTGGCACCACAGCAGCCAGTCCAGTTATCCCCTTTCTGCGGCTTGAAACACTGCACTGTACAGGGTGCCCATTTACGTGACCCACACAAGCTTCAACAAGTCGCATATTCACACACCTATCTACACATTTAGTGATATGAGGAAAGCATGGTCACAATGAGATTCCTTCGGAGCAGTTTGGGTTAGGGGCCTTTCCCAGGGGCTGCTGGTGACGTGCCTGTCAGCTACAGGACTTAAACCGTCCAGACATGCACACTGCTACCGAAACTGCTGAGCTGAAGCCCACCCCATACATACTGATCAGCACATCACGAAACACGCAGAGCATGAACCCACGTGCATACACGTGTCTGAATACTGGACACTAAACCTTTGCACATGCCTCTTTTCACTCAGTTCTTTTTCAGTTCCTGTTCAGTTCTCTGCTGCTGTCAATTTTTGTCATTTTTTCCTCTTTTTGTTCTTCTCTGTCTCTTGCACACCAACCAGCCCTCACATACACACACAGTCCCACTATATCGATTGTGCACCCAGGTGAAATATTCTTTTAAATAAGGAAATACATAATGTTCAAATCCCAGGAGGGCCCCTACCCAACATGTCACCATGCATTTTTTAAGTTTTATTCATTAAAGTACAAAAGCTATGTCATGGAATCTAGTCTTGACTTAAGATTTATATATATTTATATATAAAAGCTGATATATTTGGGTATTCAGATACAATATATAATATAAATAATTTTACATAATATGCAATGATATTAATATAACATGTTTTTAAAAGCTGTTTTTTCTTTTCAATATGTTAAGAGATCGTCCAATAAAACGATGAAGTATTGTTTCACAATTTAAGTCTCTACCTCATATTCCAAGCCTGACATCTGGTGGACAGTTAGTGTAATACATGTCTTTAAATCAAGTTTAACGTTTGAGCTGCCTTCAGATTAATGCAATCTTGTTACTCATCTAATCAATGCTACAGAAATCTCAAAATATGGCCGTTACCTGAAAATGTTTAATTACTCATTTAAAAGTATATATTTTTGCAGTTTTGCATCAAAGTCAATAAGAATAGGCCTTCACAATTAAAATACTATATAAAATTGGTTGCCATCAAATTTAATTAGCATTGAGTGTAAGGGTATACCAGGAACACATTACACAAGACCCTATAATGCCTTAACAAATCAAAATACTCTCCGGCAAATCTTATGTCCCCCATCTTGCTTCCCAGTACCTTCATTACCTTCAGCTCATCCTATTTCTTTCTGTCTGTTCCCCTGTTATCTTTTGTCCACCCTGTATTCCTGTCTCACACACTTCCTGCCTGTCTCTCTCTACCCATCCCTGTATCTCTCTCAGAGAAGTGGAAGATGATGACATCGCCCATCAGTTCTGTTGCCCCGCCTCTGAGTGCAGTAGCCCCTCGTCTAGGTAACCTGCAGATCAGGTGGCCCCCTGAGTCATGTCCCTCCTACACTGCACCAGCGGGGGCACTTTTGGCAACCATCTGGAGAAACAAACGCAGTCACTGAGTAACTTGACTGGACATGTGCTCAGATACACTGGAAGGCTGAGATGGACACTCACTGCACATGTCTTCGTATTAGCATGTCGACTGCAGCCTCGCTTTTCTGTCCAAAATGGATGATGCAAGTTCTTTTTTGTGAGGTTTAAAAATCGTTGACTGTGAACTCTTGCTATGAGAGCATAAGTGGAATATAGAACATCCCAAAAAAGGAGAGCAGGAGTCGGGGGAGGGGCAGTGAGGAGGACGCGGTGCCAGGTTAATATGAACGAGGGGAAAGTGTCACGACCCCCCCGGTTTTTTTTAATTGTGCTTTTGTGTTCGGAACCCCATCGCTGGTCGTCTCTCTCCTGTCTCCCTCGCTGAAATAAAGTCTTTAGCTTCTTCTGCCGCTTTCTGTGAGCAGAAAATCAATATGCTCTACCTCCCTTTTCAAAGAAGTTCCAGTATGTTTACAGCCCTTTTATTTCTGAATGGTTATCCGAAATCATGCTGAATACCATTAATGATGGTGTTAAGAATCATGTTGGTATGTTATGTTATCCGGGATACACATGTAGTAAAAACAGAGCTGTCCTTTTTCATTTTCAGGCTGTTATTCAGAAGCCTTCCCTTTTGCTCCAGGCTTATCCTCACCTCAGAATTTTCTTTCGCCTCATGGGTAGAGTGAGGAAACCTCATTGCACAGGACAACTTGGATTAGTTATGTCTGCCTGAATAGACCCTTTGTTACTGCACTGTTTCATTTCAAGTCTTACTGCTTTCTTTGGCTTTTATTATTGCTGCTATTATTATTATTATTATTACTACTACTACTGCTAAGAAGTAATACTACTGTAATTAAGTAGTACTATTATGAGTTATATTCAAATTTAGTAGTTTAATAATAATAATATTAAGCACATTATTATGACATTAAAAGGAAAATAAGAACGTTTGAATTTAAGAGAAAAAACTGTTTTCATTGGGGACAGCAGGATTTGTGTGTTCAACGTTTTTGTGTAGTAAAAAATATCCAGTGGCTAATGATATCTATGTAGTTGTGAAACGGCGAATGTTGTCAGAGCGGAGATAAGGTACGTTAACCATCTGCATCTGGGGTTCTTTTCTGTAAAATCACTTTATATGATCTGCTTATCTGATCTTAATTTTCAAAAAGAATCTTGCAGGTGTGCATTTATTCGTAAGATGACCTCGTGTTTCGTGCAAGCCGCGTCAGTGCAAGGTTCGCTATTTTGGAGATGATTATGATGAAGACAAAGAATAACGTGTTTCTCAGTGGGTGCTAAATGGAAAACGGTATTTCAAGTGTATGTCAAGGCGATGGGCAATTAAAGCATAATTGTCTTAGATTATTATTGTTAGTAACAACACAGTAGTATTTTGTTTTCGGAATGGTTAGTGTTGCATATTAACTTGCATTATTTAGAGTAACTAAATGTTTTCAAATCGATGAACAGTGTACACGTGGGCCTGGCCCTGGATATTGGTTGGCCCATGACAATAATAATAAGCAGAATGTCCTCATAGATGCACACAAGTCCCATGTATGAAAGTGACATGAAATTTAAACAGCAGATTAACCGAAGCTCCGCTGCATGCTTAAGAAAGCTGTTAACTGCTGCTGCCCTGCCATGGTCATCTTCCGTTTCATTGTGATTAACTGTTTTTTGAAAAAGATGCTCGTGGGGTTAGTTTGTCTCACATTTTGGATGTCAAGACCGAAACTGGACCAGCCTACCCGAGAGTCGCGAGCGGTAACAGGTATTGATCTGTCTGTCTGAGTGAAATCTTCGCGGAGTTTTACTCGTGCTATGGCTGTTAGCTCTGTAACTAATTTTACATATATGCTGTAAATATACATATACATGCATATGTATGTGTATATAATATTATTTACATAAAGAAAATATTATTTTCTATGTAGCAATTCTCCAATGATATATATGACAGTGTTCTATGACCGCTAAAGTACAAATCATATAGCGGTGTATAGGGTGATCTCTGGGGTAGTACTGGTACATACGCGACAATGGCACCCGTTGACAAGGTGAGTCACTCGGTAAGGGCAAACATAGCTCTGCGGTTTACTGGGGCTCTTCTGTGCGTCTGTGACAAGCAGAGGCTACTTTCTGGACCGAAGCTACGACTCACAGGGTATCTGCTTGGAATCGTCGCAGTGCAAACAGGGACAACGGGCGACTCCAAAATGTGAGACTGATAGAAAGGTTGTAATCGCAGTTCGAGACTGTAAACTGGAATTGTAAGATAATGTTTTAAGTCACTGGGAGGGAGGTGGCCGAAAGGGACTCGCCGCGTGACGCGGAGCACCATGGCAGTCAGCACGCGCTGGCTGTACGTGCTGTACGTAGGAAGCTTCACAGTACTGGAAATTATACAGATGTGTGAGATTAAGCATATGATTTAAGAAGCATAAGAAGAATGTTAAGTGTAATGATGACGATGGTAACGAAGACAAATAAATAAAAAAAGATCCTGATCAGACGTAATTTTCGTTTGTGAATCGTATTGATGAACCTTTGTTTTTCTTCACTATACACTAGAACCCAGCTGTGAGTGTGTGTGTGGATTAGGTTTATATTACTTCATGAAGACCAAAATGCTCCCCACAATGTTAAAGAAATCGGGTCCCCACAAAGATCTGAAAAGTAAAAATGCCAAAAGTCTCACATTTTGTTTGCCTAATTATGGTTAAGCTGGGAAGGGGATTAAGGTTGCCATGTTGTGATTAGAAATGAAGACTCCTCACAAAGACTTAACTACGTGGGAAAGAGAGAGGAGGGAATAGTGTCCATGCAAACTGAATTAAGCAGGATACCTTTTTTGTGAATACTCATACTGTACTGACAATAAATGTGTATTCCATTCAAACAGTCCTGTTTAATAGGCATCATATTTTTTTGACATGGGAAGGGAATATCCTGTTACTTGCTGAACTGTTTCTGTCTTTCCATAAGAAATAAGATGAAGTTTGCAGTGTAAATTAGTAGAGGAGAGAGAAGACAAAGCAGAACAATTAGTAGATTGACTTTAGAATGTCTTATAGGAGCAGGGATCAGTAATGCATGTCTCTGTGTTGCGTGTGTGGGTTTGCTAGTGCTGCCTGCTTCACTAAAAGAGAAGGTCACAGAAGGGCCTAATTAAATTAAAGTGATGGGAGAGAGGAGATGACCATCAAGAAGAAGGGGGAGGGAGTGGAGTTTGTCCTGTACTGCAGCTGAGGAGTCTGATGTAGATGCATTAATCACCAGCTGAAACTCACCTATTCACAACACGGTTTTATAATTTCTTACTCTCGCTTTTGATGGCATGCGGCTGTAGGAGTTTTTATGCTGCAGTGTCCGGACTTGACCTGTTACACAGAGGGACCAAGGTCGCTTATCCATAGGGATAGAGGCTGCAGGGTCGCATACAGTGTGTAGACAGGCAGTGGGTCTGAAGGTGAGCCATGCTTGTCCCGTGTCCTACAGAAACGTGCACTGGCGTAGTGCGGTGTTGTTCATTTCCTGGATGTGCCGCTGTGATTGTGTCATTTTGCATTTGATGTTTTTATGAATATAATTTGTGCTTAGATTGCAGTAATGATCAGATTGTGGAAACCTGAATAAGAGTGATCAGTCCTGAACGGAGTGAACTGTAAAGAAGCATACACATACACGTTTAACACGAGCACAGCACGGTTTTCACACTTACATATGAAAATGATGAATCTTATTTATAAATTCAGCAAGGGAGAATGCTTCAGAGATCCAGTTCCATGTCCGTTAGTCTTGTTTCTGTAAAACACGCTGAGGCCTTCTCTGGGTGACAGGGGTCAGATACTGGTGTTTGGAATGTCGTACTGCAGAAGAGTGCAAAGTGCCCAGCCCTGCCCGCTGGAGAATCTGGTCCAGCAGACAAAACAGCCCTAAACCTGAAACAATCCAGCCAACGCCATCAGTCAGGTCGGACCTGTGGCGGCCTGCAGGCACACACAGCTGCGCCTCCTCCACAGGGCTTCCTGGAGAGGCCTGCCAGCCGCTTCTCTCCCTCCTCGCCTCCTTCTGAGCCACAGTTCGGCCTCCACTTTCTTAAGAGGAGCAGGAGCGTTTGCCGCATTATGATGGCGTCATGAATAATCGTGCCTGCTCAGCCTTCTCTACTGTCTTCAGCATCGTGGTGCGGCAGGTAGGCATGGAAACACTTCTGGGAGTGGGGGGGGGGCTCAATTTACCCATGAAGCTTCCCTAAAAGCACAGGGCCCCCCCACAGCTGAACGTCACGCTACCGGCAAAGCACGAGGCAAGTCGCGAGTGACGGCATGTCTGTGAGCGGCGGCGCAGCACGTCTGTCAGTCCGCGGAGGGAAGCGCACCTGGGGGTGGTCTGTTCACGCGCGTCGGTATCCGCGGCCGCCGACGGTGTCTCCCGCACATGGCCCCCGAACGTCAGCACTGCCCTTGGGCCGCGGCCACCGTGCTCGCTGTGAGACAGATTGGGTAGAAAGCTCAGCGTGCTTTCTGCTGGCTTTGGCAGCAGTGTGCTATTATCGTCCTGGCAGCGGATTCCTTTAGGGCTGGAGCAGGGGGGGGCAGGGTCGGCGGGGACGGGGATGAGGGAGTGGCCCGGCGCTCGAGCCGCTCTGGCCTCGGGAGCGTTTGTCGTGTGGCGGAGTCGGAAGCCTCGCTCTGCACGATGCAGCATGCCAGGGCGCCGTGTCGAAAATAGCTCTTTGAGAACCTTCATCCTTCAGCATTGCATTTTGACGGCAGTGCCCAGTAGTATGAGTTATTCCTCCAGGCATTAAATAGCTGCAAAAATGATAATGATGCACACTGGGCTTGGAGACTTAATTGAGTGTGTTTTTGATGATGGTTCTTTCCACCTTGCAGATGCTTTGGGGATTTTGGTATGTAAACTTTATCGGTTTTTATGAAGGCTTGCCTTGTGGCACCATCCTACACGCAGGTAGGCTTACGGCATCATACCACACATAATTTGTCTAAAGCATCATCCTACACAGAGTCACGCCTATATTGTTGTCCCACACGGTCACGCCTGCGGCACTGAGATCCGAGGTGCCAGCTCTGATGTTTGTCTGACTCAGTGTTGGTGTTGCAATCTCCTCGTTAAGCTGCTCCATCTAGCTGAATTCTACAGCCTCCCCCGAGCTTTGAAAGGATTCGGTCGACAGTCTGCAGGCCACATTACGGCCCTGCCTGTTTGTGTGGGATATCTGAGGAGAAGACAGATGAAGGCATCTTTGAGCACCGCTTCCCCTCAGCTGCGAGGGGCATAGCTGCACGGAACCTGCCATCCGTCTCCTCCCGTCCTGCCTGACGCGCCCAAACAGACACCCGGTGCCACTGCGTTCAGTAGCGGCCGACTTTCATCTTTGGAAAAAGACCTCGGGGCTTGTTTGGAAAACATTAACTAATGAGGGGGGAAATATCCCCGTACCTCCGTATGACACCAAATACGTGAGCCCTCTGCGCTTGGGCGCGCCGCGCTGACGAGAGCAATAGGTGACGTTGTGTTTGTGTGTTTGTGTGTGAGAATCTATCAGTGCGTGCAGCAGCGATGAATCAGAGGACCTAATGGGGAAGGTTTTCGAAGAATGCAGCCGCTCCACTCTGAGGTGGGCGGGACTAAATGAGAGAGAGAGAGTGGGTTTCCTATCAGGCCACAGCAATCTGCGAAGGTCTCCTTGGCCATCTCCACGGTAAGGTCTGATGTTTCACGCTACCGCTCAGTCCTTCATCTCTGTCTCAGGAGCAGCTGGGGAGCTCTGCAGCACCCCCTGCTGTCCGCTGAGTCTGACTGCGACACCCCATGTTCTGCGTGCGTGGGTGCACGTGAGCCACGCTGTTGGGCTTTACGGGTTACCCCTCATTGATCCCTCCCCCTCATACCACACTCACCTGGTGCTTCTTACCTTTTTTCTTTGTCACCTGATTCTACAATTGCTAGATTGTACTCTTACCGAACTATCGCCTCCTTTGGCCTCTTTGCCAGTTTGCATATATGGTCACATAGCAGGTAGAAATGCTGGTTTAAGAAACAAACCTGGATCCACCATATGCTGCTATTATCCAGCCAGCCTGGTTTTTCGGTTATACATTATTTAGCAGCAGGTCACTGGAGCCTCCAGTGAAGCTCTGGGTGTGGCTTCATGGAGGGTGTTTTATAAACAGTCATAGGGGAGGTGAAGACCTTTGATGGGACTCACCAATGGTGGGACTGGGTGCTTGGCGGTCTGTGCACGCCAGCGGTCTGTGCACGCCAGCGTGCTCCCTCGTGTATGAAAGGTTGCTGAGATAGCACCAGCCTTCTTGCGATAACTGACAGGACATTGTCTCCCCAGGGATGTGGGGAGAAGGGAGTGAGGTCTCTGAAAGAGGGTGAAAAAGAGACTGAGAGATCTGCATATACATTAAAGTCACAGGGAAGTAGCAAGGATGGGAAAGAGAGAAAAAGCAAAGATTGTGGTAAGGGATTTTGGAGCAGGTTATGCAGAGGGGAGGGGCTCGTGCACAGCGGGGGGGTAGAGCACACACAGAGGTGTATCATGAATAGCAGCAAACTGGGTAGATGTAGGCAAGAGGAAGGCAGTGTAGAATGGAGGTCTAGAGGGAAAGGTGGTCAGTAGAAGAGAATGGAGTGAGCGGTGAAGAGAAGAAAGGTTTCACAGACGAATGAGTGCAGATGCAGTTTGGGAATATCCAGCGAGTCACCGGCAGCTGTGGTGTAGTACACATGGCAAAGGGGGGAGACCAGGGCAGGGACGCTCAGGAAGGAAAGCGCAATAGGCGAGGGGCATTAGTTAATATGGGGGAATACAGGTGCCCGCAGTTAGAATTGTGCAGTGTGTGACTGGGAAAGGAAGGGAAGAGAGGCCAGAGGAAAGATAAGAATGAATGAGAAGAGATGGAGGAAAAAGGTGTGAGAATTTAAAGGAGAACGGAGGTGAGGAAAGCAGGGGAGGAAGCTTGGGAGGAAGGAAAGATGACCTGATGTTCACTGAAGAATGGTTGGATTCTTGGCTTTCTTTCGGAGATTTGGCTGCAGCTGTCACTTCCTGTGGGCCTTGCTACGAAAGCTTTCACTCTTAAGGTAACAATGACCTCATTTCCTAGCGGTAAAAATGTTATGCCTGTGTGCAAGATTTTAACAACGTTTACAAGTTCCTATTTGATCTGATTGGACAAGTCGGTTGACATTTGCAGGGACTAGAGTTGAGTATGTCGGTATCTCATGTCTTTGTCTTTGTTTTGGTGTATGCACTCGTTTGTATCCATGTGGAAAGTATTAGTGTAAATACATAAATCCATTATTGCAGATTTTCTGGAATTATGAGCTTTCCTCTTAAGCTGCAAAGCTATAGAATAATGTATATTTGCATGCTAGATATGTTAAGTTGCCTTGCAGCTAGTTACACAGTAACATCTACCAGGTCAATCCGTAAGTAGAGGGGTATTTCTGTAGACTAACGGTGGCAGGGGAGTGGTACCGCCCGGGACTCCAGACCACCATGTCTCCATATCAAATACACCAGTGTTTCCTCACTGTTTCTCAGGGATCCCCAGACAGTTAGTTTTTGCTCCCTGCCAGACAGTCCACATTTTTGCTCCCTCCCAGCTCCCAGTGGGACCAAAAACATGGACTGTCTGGGAGTCCCCAAGGACTGAGTTGGGAAACGCTGACCTACACCAGCAGTCAGGCCTACTCAATCGCCCCAGTGCCTGTGCCAGTGCTTAATACACCATCTCCTTTGCTCCTTTGGCAAGAATGAGCTGTTTATGACTCTGCTTTCTCGAGCAGACCTCTGGTTTTGTCTGTACTGGAACTAATGAAGACTGAAGATCCATGAAGACTGCAACTAATGAAGACTGAAAACTTGACATACTGCTTATACGTACATACTTAGACCACAATCTTCAGTGCACAGTGGAAAGATATATTTCCTTGCAGTATAGGATCAGCCTGAAACTAGCAGTCAGTGCTTTCCCAGAAACGTGCCTCTGAGGTATGCTGATATTCTTGTTTTTGAAACATTTCATCTCTTAAATGGGTAAATGTATTTATTGTTTAATCCCCTGTCAAACACATAGGCTATGGTGACAAGCTCGAGAGCATGCTGTGCTCGTCAGTATTCTAGCAGAATGAAGAACATGGAGTTTTGAATGAATATGTCAGTGATGTCTGTAATGACTCTTTTGCAGTTACGCCTCACGCTGCGCACTTACAGTAAGCGGCTCGCACCTCACACGTGTTTCACCTTGATGAATGAGCCATGAACTGCAGCCCCTTAAATGCATTTTGTGCTATAAAGATGTAAAACTGTTATGGAAACACTTGTACACCAGACAAACATGTTGCAAGCATCCGCACTAAAACGAATGTGTTGCGGCACTTCACTACAGCCCAGCGTAACGCTGTACTGGATTAGTGGATATAGAAAATGGATCAATAGATGGATGGACTTCATTAGAATTTGTCATCATCTGATATAGAATGATTGTCAGGTGCATCTGAGCATGTTATTGCTGTTTGACTGGCTCATTTTCACGGAGGATTTGTGGGCCTGTTCTTCATGAAAGGGAACCTTTAGTGGCTGCTTTTGTGTCCTGTACCGTGGTTTTTCTTGCCTTTGCCCACATACTTACTGGCAGCTCAGACGAAGCAGCATATAAGAAAGCAGGTTTTTAAGACTGCAGTTCACTATTCTACTTCTATAGAAAGTAATCAGGCTGCATATTTTTTTTCTTGTTACGTGTGCTAATGGAGAAGTGGTCTGTTGCGTGTAGTACAGCGGAAATTCTGCATTAAATCATTACATAAGAACATAAGAAATTTACAAATGAGAGGGGGTCATTGATTGGGAGTGAGATATTGTGTTGAAATCTTTAAATACTGTATAACTTGACATACCTGATATATGAATAAATATGATAAAGTTTCATATGTGCAGGATAACATTATATTCGAGGAAATGTATGCTGCATTGACAGTTTCATTTATTCCTGAATAATCAACTCAGTTTTATACTGTGGTGTCAGATTGCATGTATCCTTATCTGTGCGACAGAGGTTATTTGCCTCACGTGTTGTGTTGTTCTCGCTGAAATTCTGCATCTGCTATGTAATTTCTCAGATTGGGTGACAACCTCTGTTATCTGTGAGCTTTTACTTTTATGGTCACAACTTGTGTAATACCCCCAATAGTACTGTGAAGGAGAAAAGAGCAGTCAAGGTGTGTAGTAGGATCGAAAGGGTACAGGGAATAGAGCAGTCAAGGTGTGCGGGAGGATCGAAAGGGTACAGGGAAAAGAGCTGTCAAGGTGTGCGGGAGGATCGAAAGGGTACAGGGAAAAGAGCAGTCAAGGTGTGCGGGAGGATCGAAAGGGTAGAGGGAAAAGAGCTGTCAGGGTGTGCGGGAGGATCGAAAGGG
>JABFEB020000104.1:11852829-11862861 GCA_019775895.2 Stomatorhinus ivindoensis
TACAGGGAAAAGAGCAGTCAAGGTGTGCGGGAGGATCGAAAGGGTACAGGGAAAAGAGCAGTCAAGGTGTGCGGGAGGATCGAAAGGGTACAGGGAAAAGAGCAGTCAAGGTGTGCGGGAGTATCGAAAGGGTACAGGGAAAAGAGCAGTCAAGGTGTGCGGGAGGATTGAAAGGGTACAGGGAAACAGGCAGTCAAGGTGTGCGGGAGAATCGAAAGGGTACAGGGAAAAGAGCATTCAAGGTGTGCGGGAGGATTAAAAAGGCACAGGGAGAAGTGCTGTCAGGGTGTGCGGGAGGATTAAAAGCCAGGCTAAAGTTATCCATCATTTACTGAAATAGCCTTTGGCTTTGGCAACTTTTGAAAGTTCTCTGGAGAGCTGGGGAGGCATTGCAGCTAATGGAGTGTGTGCAGGGATCAATGTGTCATGGAGAGGGCTAGGGCTAGGGCTAGGGAGAGCCAGAGCCTTGCTGCTATGATTTAGAGGGATGACGACTGGGGGCGTTGGTCTGCATTGGTTGGGCAAAAGATGATAGAAGCAACAGAAGGAGAAAAAAAGTTTCCTTTCATTATGTCTGCTTTTCTATCCACTGCTTCGTGCCATCCATCATGCTTCATCCCTTCCCTCCTGTGGTGGCGAGGGACTTAGCACATAATTGGAATTAATATTGGACATGCTCTCCATTTTGCCACACTTCCTGGAACAGCAGAAAGAATATGTTATCGTGCTGCCAGGCAGAGTGATTCGCTGGCCGCCTGCCTTATGTGTGCAGATGCGGCGCCAATAAGTGTCCAAGTGGTGAGTCCACCTGACTATATTAGTCTGCTGAAACTTTAATCAGCTGTCAGTTCTTTATTTATGACCTTTTTTGTAATGCCTGCATGTGAAGATGTGAATGTATGGGTAATTAACTGGAACCAAAATAGAACAAGATGCACTTCAAGTAGGCAAGCCCCACAGCAATGACACTTGTGAAAACAAGTTGAACCAGTGTCTGGAACTTTAAATATAACCGCACGATGTAATCTCACGCTGCATTTACTTACTGGCAGTACTAAGCAGGTGATAGGCATATTAGGCAGTTCATAAATGCACACAGCTAAGGTACACCATATGTGTGCATTTCCGGATTGCAGTGCACACGCTGCAAGATTATAAATCTCATTCCAACCACCACTCCTATTTTTTTTCTAAGCCGAGGGAGACAGTGTGAAACCTTGGTTGCCATGGAAACACTGCTCTTGACTCCAATTGCCTTCCCTCCCACATTGGTCTCTTAGCAACTGTCTCCAAGCAACCCTCTCCTCCCTTCCACTGTATTTGGTCTCTCTATGCGGCTCGACTTGAGCATTACAGTGACTAGGGGGAGTAGGGAGAAAAGGAAAGGGGGGGGAGGCAGGATATAAATGAAAAGAAAAAGAGTGTGAGAAATAATGAGATGGGGTGCATGAAGGAGTAAAGATGCTGAAGTAGGAATTGCATTGCATTGGATTAAAGCCGTGAGAGAATTGCTGTAGGATGCTTGGAAACAACGGGATAATCAGGAGAAGAAAAGGAGATTTTCTTTCCATTATTTATGATCTGCATTTTGTGTCTCTCCATGTCAATGGGTGTTTTTGGCACAGTTCTCTGTCTTGAGTGGCCTCACTTGCATTGACTGGTCCTGCACCAGTATTGCCCCAGAGTGCTGCCACCTTAGTGAGACCTGTGAGAGGTGCCCCTCGTACCTGGCAGCCGGCGTGCAGATGGCCGTCGGCTCGCTGTACCCGCCTGCACCGCAAGGCTTCTTCACTTCCTGAGTTTCATTTTGCAAAGAGACTGTGTGCTTTTGCTAGGCTTACATGTCAGTTTTTTGCTTCTTCTTCTGTGTCACATATGAATGACTGTCATTTCCCCATCAGCTAGGAAATGTATTTTTTATTAAATACTATCTTTAGTTAAATACTGTGTATCTATGTACAACATGCACAAACACTCGGGGGACTAAAAATGTCATGTCTTTCAGCTTTATAAAAACACAGGTTTTCCTAACTTAGTCTAAACTTCCATAGAGGAGACTGTTGGGCGATGCTGTTGTT
The DNA here is from genome assembly GCA_019775895.2 of Stomatorhinus ivindoensis. Taxonomy (NCBI): domain Eukaryota; kingdom Metazoa; phylum Chordata; class Actinopteri; order Osteoglossiformes; family Mormyridae; genus Stomatorhinus; species Stomatorhinus ivindoensis. The sequence goes on from JABFEB020000104.1 coordinate 11,854,908, forward strand.
GCCCTCACCTTGGCTGTACGGTTGAGAGATGTGGTGTCCAGACATCAAGGTGCCCTTCCTTAAGGGGGCTCATCCAAAACATCTGTCTCTGCTTGTTAGCTCAGGTCAGGCAGCTACTGTCCGTGTGGAACCCCAGCCCCCGTCAAACTGAGCGTGTTCAGTTACAGGATCCGGTTTTTAGAGAGTATATTTAGAGGGCTTCCTGGTCTGATAATCCTGGGTGACAGTCTCACATATTAACATGTTTTGCTTTGGTATTGATGAGTAAACAAACACGAAAGGAGGATATCTTGCTGAGAGGGTAAATTAAGGACAGAGGGGCTGTAATGGAAACTCAGTAGTATGACTGCTTTAGCCATGAGTAGCTATGTCACCTGCAGTTTGGACTAGGTAATCCATCTGAAGCTAAGTGGGTTTGGGCCTGGTTGGGATTTGGATGGGAGACTGGGTTGCTGCTGGAAGAGGTGTTGGTGTTGTCAACAAGTCAGTCTGTCCTGAGGTCCGTGTGAATCCCAGTGCAGTGATGGGGGCACTATAAAAATGGTGTTGTCCTTTAGATGAGTCTGAGGTCATAAAAGATCCCTGGGCAGCCTTCAAAGGAGTAGGGGTTGTACCCTGATGCCCTGGCTAAAATTGTCCTCGGTGGCTGTTATGAGATTTGCACGGAGATTTCCGTGCGTCTCTTTCAGCTTTGTTTGGCGGATTAACTGTGGTGGGGAAGGTCTGTGTAATCGGGATTAGTATGGCTACGTTTGACCTGCTTGAGTTTACCCTGAGCCCCACACAGGAACAGTTTGATACTTGCAGGAAGTCAGAACTGGTAGCCATCGCGGTTTCTTTAATGTGGTGGTCCCTGTCGGTGCCTCAAAGCGGGAGATCAAGCAGGTCCTGCAGGACGAGTTGGTCACGCAGAGAATCCTGCCGGAGCCTGGTGATCTCTCGGGTGCTGCACCCCGCCCAGCCCAGCCCGCCTACGACGGCGGAAGCCGGAGGCCCGGCGTCTCGGCCACGCATGGATCCCAGGGATCCCGGCTCGCCCAAGGAGAACACCCTCCTTGGGGAGCTCGAAGTGGAGATTAAGAGGCAGGATTGCCAGACCCAAGTCCCGCGGATAAGGGCTTCGGAGATGGAAGCAGAGCGGGATGCTGCGTGTAAAAGGCGAGGGTGGCCCAGCCACAACCTATTCCTCAGCCTCGTAAGGTAAGCTCGCCCCTTGGAGCTGCTCGCTCCGCCGCTTCCTTGGCACGTGCCAGTGCTCGTCCGCCAGACGATACTTCGTATCCTTGCACTCAGTCTCCGTCAGTTCCAACCCAGTCCCCTGAGAGGGAGAATCTCGGATTTGATGTGAGTCGCCATATTGGATTCGTGCCCATATTTAGAGAAAACGAAGTAGATGCCTATTTCCCCATCTTTGAGCGCGTCGCGACCACTCTGAATTGGCCCAGGCACCTTTGGTCGCTTTTGCTGTAGTGCAAACTCGTGAGGAAAAGCTCAAGAGGTTTGTTCTGCTCTTGGTTTGGAACAGAGCCTTGATTCTGATGTTGTGAGCGCTACTGTCTTGAGGGCATACGAGACTTTATTTACACGCGACAGACACAGAACAAATAAAGTTCAAAAGGACTCAGGAGTGATTATAACCAAAATAGCAATCAGAATGCCCAACTAACTAATTTAGTATCTATCTATATATGACATTCTCCCAAATGTTCGTTTAATAAAAATATTACTTTCATAATATATATATATATATATATGAGATGATCCATTAATAAATAATATGAAATGAGCTGAGAATAGGTGTGCAAAGTGTGAGAGAGGCCACGTGTACGAAGGGGAATGCTTTGGGAAGCAGGGAGATTAGCGATGAGGGAGTGATCACAGTGAGCAGTGGAGACGCGCGGACGGCTTTATCGTGATGCTGTCTCTTATAGAACTTTTCCAAGTCAGTTTCGAGTGCACAGAGGGACAGGAGGGAGATGCGATTCCCGAGTGAGTGGCTCAGTCTGTGCTCTCAGTGACTATACACCTATACACATGGGACACTGTCCACTGTTTGACACCTACTGTATATACGCATTGTGTATATGTGTGTTTGTTTGTGTGTGTATGTGTGTGCTTGATGTGCATGTATATGTGTGTATGTGTACGTGTATGTATGAGTGTGTGTGTTTTGGTTGTTTGTTTTTCGACTTGCCATCAGCATCCATGATCCTTTGCCTTGCATACCTCCCCTTTATTACTTCACATGTCATTCTGTCTCGGTAATCCCTTCACTTAAAAAGCCGATCTCTAAATTAAAGACAACCTGCTCGACATCAGATGTCTGAGTAATTCTCTGCGGTCTGACCCCGTGAGAGATAATTTATAATGGCGCTTCCTCAGTACGTTAAGTGCCGGGACGGCGCTCTTCCCAGGTTCCCTTCAAAACACGGATTCGCTGAGACGCGCTCGCTCAGGCTGAGTTTAACGCCAGACTAACTATGAGCGCCGACTTGGCTTTAGAGGGTTAATCAGAGGGGAGATCGCGGTTGTTGTTGTTGTTGCCGTGACTGCTGTGTCACGCTGGCTCCGGCAGCTTGAAGGAAAAAATATCTGCACTTTGAGATCCAACAGAAAGAGGGAGGGAGGATGGAGAGAATGACATAGGGACGGGAAAGGATGAGAAGGCGCCGCGTCCGCGGAATTTCTCTCTTGCTGTTATTCGCGACCGGACAGCTGATTAGTAATAGATGCTATCGCGAATCATATGGGATAAAATGAGTGTGGCACAAGCCCCCAGCTGAACCTGTCTCACTTACCAACTAATAAGGCAAAGGCGGTAGCAGTAACAGGCAGCTAGCGAGAGAAGTGTTTTGTCAACAATGTGGTGTATTAATTGCGCCTCGGAAAAGACTCCAGCCATCCTGCACAACAAGCTGGTATACTGGTAAGCTTTTCCCTTCTTTCTGTTTCTTTGCTCACAATAATTAGCTGTGACGAGCAGTTATCGCTTAACTGTATCTAACATGTTATTTAACTGGTTAGTCCTTTTAAATGGTTTGAAGCATATTGCTTTGTTGGCATGCGTGCAACCATGAATTATTAACGATTTTATGAGTAATGTGGTTATTTATTAATAGCCGGACATACTATTACTTATTCATGTTAAATTTAACTAACATCAGCGCGGAATGCTACGTTTCGTGAGGCAGCGAAACATGTGTCGGTGGGAGCGTAACCAGAAGTGCTTCAGCCAGCCGGAGCGCTGCGCTAGACGAACCAAAAGACTTGGTTAATTTGTTAATGCGTCCGCAGAAATAAACTGCTGTGACGCACAAGGGGGATCGTGTGGGCAAAAGGGGTTATTTCCACTGCCAAACTGTGCTGTGGACGATGGGGGAAATGATTCAGTTCCTTCGGCTTTATATGTGATTTTATTATTATTTTGATAGCGACGGAGCTGAGACAGTCCGATCGTGCCATGCGGACTTCAGTCCACAGTGCTGTGTACAATTAGGGGTTCATGCCGCCATATGTTACATAAGTAGTTAAAATTTTTGCCTTTCCGTTAAAAAGGCAAGCAAAGAATGGAAATGCTTCAGAGCTCTTGTTACCTGTTAGTATTACATTTTTGCTCATGCATACTCACCTTCCCTTTTTGCAATGTGCAGGACCTGAGCTATGTGGTAATTGCAATATAGCCTTGCGATTTCTGCTGGTTTTAACATTTGCCGTTTAATTTTTATGCGGTGCTGCAGTTTTTTTTTGTCATTTTTAGCCTAAAGTTATGTGTTTGTGTGGTGGCTCTGTGTGCTGCAAAATCACTGTCCCAGGTTTGGGGGTTCAATTTATTATTATTTTATTTATTGTGTGTGTATGAGGGGGGGAGGAGTTAGCATGTCACATCTGTGTTATTTGGGCTTCAAACATGTACTATTAAGGAATAGGGGTTTGTGTATGTACCTTGAGATGAACTGGCATCCCATCCAGGGTGCTCTGTGGTGCTGGAGACCAGTTCCAGCCCCCCCTGTGACCCTGACCAGATCAGGTGCATGAATCTGTGGTTATCAGCCTGTGGCCTGTATCACCAAGCAGAATTTCTTGCTTAGCCTAACTTTTCAAAATGAAGGTTTAAATGGACATTATCTTCATTCCTTTACATTCAACCCAGTCTATGTTAAATCTGGCAAGTTATTTGGCTAAGCATGAAATCTATCGTGATAACACAGGCTCCTAGTGCTGAGGTGCCCTTGTCTGTCATTGCCAGGGTAGTAATGTGAGTTTTGTGCAGACAGCACTGTAGGGTGGTTTTAGTCTGCGTTTGTAGCTTTTTTCAGCTAAGGGAAAAAAAGTTAGATATTTACAAAATGTGGTGATTTCTGCAGAAGCATCCAACTCATTTAAATATGCTAATCAAAACTCTTCAAAATACATTTTTTTCTCTAAAGAAAATGAAAAACAGGAAATGTTTTTTTTTTTTAAATGCATTTAGCAGTTTGGTAAAAAGAATTAGCATCAGTCTTTGATGCGAACAGGCAAGCAGCTCTTCGTGTTACTGAAACAATTTAGGCTGTTTATCCCTTGGGGGGGGGTAGTCTGTGTCAGTTTTTACAGGTTTATCAAGCCAGCTAGTTTCCCTCGCTTCTTGAGGCACGGGTCCCAGCCTGGCTCTGCACTGCTCACTTCTCCACATCTTCAGCACTACATCTCCCAGTGTCCTCTACTCAGCGGAAACAGGCCGGCGCCGCTTGGCACTTCTGTCCGCTTGTCGCCTTCTTTCCCCTACCTTTCCCCCGAAGATGAATAAATAATCTGCGCATGGCCTTTTATTCCTTGAATACCTGAGAATGGAAGTAGGAGGCCCTGGGGGGGGTCTGCCTGAGTTTCCACCTTGATGCACACTTTCCCCAGCTCCTTGGGCCAGCAGACTAGCATGCGTCCGTACCAATCAACAGGGATGATAATATAATCTGAATCCGGATTATACTGTTAGGTCATTGGAAATACAATCAGCCACTTTTTCATAGCTGGGAATATTAACCCTCGGCCGCTTTGCTGCACCAATATGTTGCCATTTCAAATAGCAGGGAACATGGACGCATGAAAACTGTAGCTCTGCACTGAATAGCTGTGCCTCTGAAAGTAATATGATTATCTGATCACTTCCTTCAAGTTAGGGTGCTGTCATAGTCGTAGTGGCAGCTACCCTCCACATTCAAAGTATATTGCCTGAAAAATCCTCCCTTTTTATGTTAAAGTATTTAATTATTGATTTTGTATGTATAATGTCCTGGCTGTTTTCATGGCTCATTTTGCTAACTATTACATTTTATGATTTTAATGTTAATGATTTGTTAATCTTAGTCCAGTCTGGGAGAGAGGGGGAATGTTAAACAAAGAAAAAGATGAAAAAATGGATTTACCCTGTTAGTGTTAACCTGTACTTGTGCAATAAAAAGAAGGTTAGAAAAAGAAAGTAATATGAGTTAAGCAAATAGATAAGCAAGTTTGGTTAGTTTTTCCCCCCCCACATAGAGGAGATTTTGTCTCCAACTAATAAACTGCATATCTGCCCTGGAAGCACCACACCTGTCAAGTCAAGAAACAAACATTAATTTTTACAATACAGACGTTGCCAAGTGTCACGCGATGCTTCACTGTGGTATCTGTGTGCATCTCATCCTCTTAGAGGTGGTTAACTCTTAGTCCCTTTACGCTTGTGGCACTAGATAGATTGGGGCTGACTTTGTCCTTCCTCTGAATACTCAGTGCTGGTGATGAGTTTATGTGTTTGTGTTTGTGCATTTCCTTCTGTTTATGGAGTAACTGGCTCATGGGGTGATCAACAGAGGAACAGTCGGCAGGTGCTGCTGGATAATCACAGAAAGAGCCCTTACTTTATTCTCTCTCGCTTCTCTCACTAGACACGGAATGATTTTCCGTCCTCCTCCCGCCATGACTTCTGCAGTTTGCTTTGTCTGCATCATTAGTTTGAGTGTCATCTCCTATCAGGGTTTCATCCATTCTTTACTAGTATGAAGATAGAAGCTTAAATACAGAGAAACATGAGAGGCTGTTATCAGAATTAAGAACAGTATGTAACTCCAGTATTATTCAGTTATATTTGTATAGTGCTTTTGCACAACGTTACATTGTGAAGCCCTTCACAAAATCCCTGCCCAAAGCCCCCAGTGAATCAACGCGGTTGTGATGTTCCTGCCAGACGGCTCGACTGACAAGGTCCCAGCCTTTTAATAAACAACCATTCGGTTAATTACACTGATTTATTACTGACATCAATCACTGACCCTCGTGTCCTTGTGGATCGCCCCCAGCACTAGCACACGCTTCGACTGGTGACCCAGTTTAACATCCTCTAATCTGGGGATCACGCAACAAAACATCAGACTGGGACGGGACGGGGGGGGGGGGGGGCAACGTCGGATGAAATGCGACATCAGGCTGTGTGTGTATTGTTTTCACGTGCTGCAGCAGGAGCTGAGGAGCATTCATCTCCGCATCAACCTTGCTCTCTGCTTTCTTCTTTTACTCTTCTCCCTATCCTTATCTGTGCTATTAGTGCAATTTCCTGTGGAAATTGCAGGAAATCACACTGGAAGAAAGGAATGGGGAAAGGCAGGAGAAGAGGAGCAGAGAGGATGAGTGAATGTCCAGTGGACTGGGGCAACATGGGAGAGCACTGTGGGTGAAGCAGCACATGGTCCTCGGAGATCTCCTAGAGTGTTGCACATCTTGTCTTACTTACAGCTTTGTGCGGCATGTAGTTTAGCTGAGCAGGATGATGGGGCACTGAACACTATAAAAGTCTAGATGGACAACTATAAACGATTCTCTGGAGCGATCTGTCCCCAACTCTTTGAGGGGGAACACCAACGCGTGGGCATAAGCAGTCAGACAAGCAGCTGACCTCTTGGGACATGTTCAAGCTGGAATGGGAGGAATTTCCTGGTTGCCGGAAGGGGAGTGAGGAATCAATTCCGTGCTAAATGACATAGTGACAGTGTTGAGTCTTAAACACAGCCTGGTCTGGGCCTAGCCGGGGTGACTTGGGCCCACATTTTCCTGGCTGGCTTTAGCCTCTGTTCTGCCTGCGTTTTGACTCATTTTCCCACTCCTGCCCTGAGGAGACACTCATTCCCCCGGCAGTCCCTGATGGATGAGGTGTTCCTTTGAGTGAACCCCCAGAAGGGCCGACCGGGTGTTCTCGGAGCTGCCCCCATTGCTCCTCATGGCCTGCCCACACACTCCTGCCCCCCTGTCCTGCAGAAGGAAGTTGGGCTGGAGGGCATTTGGCCTCTGTGGTGAAGGGGGGGGTCCGTGTGGGTATCCGCTTGTACGATAAAAAGGTGGCTTGCATGTGTGTGTGTGTGTGTGTGTATGGGGTTGCAAATCTGCATTTGTTTTTGCTGAGAGTGTGGCTCTTTTACCTAAATATACTTCACATACCAGCTGTTGTTCCTGTACATCCTGTGCCAGTCATCCTGTTCCAGCAAAAACTGCCGCTCCTCGTGTCATCATTGTTTTTTCGTTTATATGATTAATATTAATAATGATAACAATTACTATCACAATGTAAAATGCTCCTCGGTGTAGCTGTGGAGGAGTGGGAAGGCCTGCTTGCATTGATGCTCGCCCCCTGTGTGTTAGTGGTTGTCACACCCAGCAGCACCCACTGCATTGTCTCCAAGCCTCCACCTCCAGCTTCCTGTGCCTTGCCGGAGTAGAGATGGGGGGCATAGGACTGCGCCACAGTGCATTAACCTTGTATCATAATGTTAATGGGGGGGCTGAGTGACCTGACTAAGCACAGGCTGCTTTACGTCGTGCCACACTCACGCACACAGATTCAATGATTATTCAGACCTTGAGAGTAAGCAGCACAGTGAAGCAGAGAGGGATTGTGCAGAGCCAGAGAGTAAGCAGCACAGTGAAGCAGAGAGGGATTGTGCAGAGC
>JABFEB020000104.1:11876068-11891127 GCA_019775895.2 Stomatorhinus ivindoensis
TTCATCCCCCCTTACCCCGCTTACGCCTCTCTCCCCTCACCCCCCCCAGCACCCGGGGCAGCCACAGCAGTCGGGCCAGCAGGTCGGCCACGCCGGAGGTGCCGTGAGCGGAGGCACCGGCCCGGCAGGCAGCTCCAAGTCCAAGCCTATCAACCGTATCAGTACTGTGGTATGAGAGGGGCGCAAGGCTGGGGCCGCAGGACCAGGGGGGCCCGGGGGGTGCCGTGGTGGAGGCCAGCGGAGGCGAGCCGGGTCCGCAGGAGGCAGAGGCGGAGGCGACGTCGGAGGGCTGGCCGCCGCAAAAAGCGCAGCCTGCTCCGCCTCTGCTACTTTCATATCCGCTTCCCGCGCGTGTAGCTAGTGAGCGAGCGAGATGCGTGTGCTGCAGAAATGGCCCGGCGCTCACGCTCACGCGCACCGCCTCTTCCACATTCCCCAAACCTGACGTTTACTGGGAGTCCAGCAAGGACGGCTGCGTGTGTGAGGCGACGGCGGGGCCAGATAGGGACGAGCGGGTTGCTTTTCAGAAGTGAATGTTTGTGCTTTGCAAATAAAGGGCTTCTGTTTCCTGATTGTAACAGAAGTTACACGAACTTCATGCAGCCGCCAAACACGGGATTCACTAATTGGGTTGCCAAACTTCTAGTCAGGGATCGACAGCATTACGGTTCCATTTTGCTCCATTTCACAGCGACTCGGCGGAGGAATTTTGTATCGATCAGAGAATGAACAGATGCCTTTGTTTCTCTGATTAAGCTCAACTGAAAGAAAGTGGACTGAAAAAGTTAAGTGACAAAAAAACAGAAGATAAAGGAAGATGTTATACCGCTGCTCAGGTTTCAACAGAGCGATGCTGGGTATGATCGATAGGACAGTTGGGCGTTGAGTCGGCATGCACACACTGACGGTGATATTTAGGATAACAGAAGCACATGCCTGCAGTCCTGTATATATACACTCATGGGCAGAAGGTCAAACAGTGACAGACTGTATTCACCCAATAGGGGAAGCTAGATACACTTTGAACAGTAGCAATCACAAAGCCTGACGTCCAGTGACTCTTTGGATGGGTGCAGCCTGGACAGGCTGCTGACTGCTTCAGACAGCTGCCAGACGGACAGATTTACAAAGCTTAACCTGAAGGGTTTCAGGGGGAACTAGGCAACGGGACTGGAAACATTATTCAGTGATGCCTTTGCGATTTGGCTCTTCATCAGTGATGATCCAGCCAAATCAGCATCCAGAAAGTGTTCTTGTTTAAAGTCAACATAAATTTTCATAACAGCATTTCATAGCAGTTTTTTTTTAAATATGTATATACCATTTTTATCCATTGTCCATCCAGGTATAGAATGCCATTTTGGACAGTTCCCAGAAGCCTGTGGGGCAGAATTTACTCTCCTCTGAAACACTCCCTGTCAAGCCGATGGCTTTTTTTTTTTTTTTTAAATAAAAACATACTGCAGGTCACATGACAGCAAACAGGCAGCTAAAGGCAGTGTCTGTGGGGCTCTGACTGGTCTGTGGCAAGTCCTGCTGGCTTAAAATCATTCCCCCATGCTGAATCAATGCCAATTACCCTCCTGCCTCCTCAGATCTCTGCGTCTGAAAAAACACAAGACACATTCGCTGTACTCATTCACTGGTAAAAGTATCTTCATGTTTCTATTTTTCTATTTGAAATCGGTGGATTTGTCATCTGTAAACTATAATGCAATCTAAGTATAACGAAAAGATGTTTAATTTTACCATCCTATTTGTACATTCCAAAACTCACTACTATTCTGGATGGTGGAGATGGTGGGTAATCCTATTTGATCTGCTGTACAGGCAAAAAAATTGTAGTCAGATTGTCGTTCCATTTTCATTCTATTTTAACTGTTATCATGGGCATATGGGAGTCTGCAACATCTTACAACAATTTTTTGAGAGATTATTTAAAACCTGCAGGGAAAAGGACAATCTGAACCATTTAGGTTTTTCACTTTTATTTTTTAGTCAGTCAGTGAATAGCCATAATACTTTAAATATATTTTTTCTTCTTTTTCTTCCGGGAATAAGCCAGCAAAGTAGTTGAGAACCAAAGTGGAACCCTGCAGATGTTTCAATTAGAGTTTACATACTTCGCATTCAGATTTGTAATTCTTCGCATATCCATCCATGTGTGAAGAAGCCACTTCTAAAATAACTAGACCTGAATAAGCTCTGGAATGGGTTTATTTAGTCCTTCTGAGTTATCAAGCCACCATTTTTTTTCCAGTACCAAAAGAATGTTTAACATACATAGAAGTATGTATCAGTAACATTCCATAACATGAGAAACGTGGCATTTAAAAGACCCAAATAAGCTGATTGGTGCTGCCATTGTGACTGGTGTAAAGCAGAGAGCAGAGAGACCAATGGACAGACAGAAGGGAGACAATTTGCTCAGTCTGTTGGGATTTATATGCATTTCCCTTCAAGTATTTTTACATTTCTGTTATTACTAATTTTTATTTGCAAACTTTAGTCTATTTTTGCTGGTATCAGTGTTAAATTGATCATTCCTATTATGAATATGCTCTTTGTAGAAATACTAATTTTTACTAACAATTGCAGTCCTATGATGAACGAGCAAGAAAAATGTTATAAATACTCTAGCTATGGAAATCCCTCTCAGACTTTGATTGTACAGGAGAGCCTGATGCTGTGTGTGTTTGAGATTGATGATTATAATGTCACTTATTACTAATATTGTTGAAATTGTTGTTAATGGTGTAACTGCTATTATTGATATTATTAATTATTGTTTCTAGCAGAACAGTTTTTCTATAATTTTTATATTGTCTTCTAAAGGAGTCACACGATATGCTTGTGTGTTTGCGCGCATCTGAAACACTAAATTTATAGGAGCAATCATTTGATTTATTTTAAGAAAGTGATGATATGAGTTGTTTTATTTCAGTTGCATCATAAAAAAATTCGCCATGACATCTGACCTATATTGTTATATTAAATTACACACTTTATTGCAGAGGATACTGTATCTACAGGTGCATATATTCATGGGAAAATATAGCATGTCACGTTATCTGTGCATACACAGAAACAGCAAATCAACATTGTTTATTTCAACAGCATCACAGTGTTAAGGTGCCGCTTTTTGGATACATTTTTGTAGTTTTGCACACAGTGAGTACACTGTTGAGCCCCATTCCTCTTGCCATCACCCTGGCCTCTTCTTTCGTCCCCGTGTCCCTAGTACCTCAGCTTAAGTGTGCTTCACGCTGCCTTGGACTTGGCTGTATTATACTACGTACTATATCACATTAACAGAAGGGAGCGGGTGAAAGATGCACTTACTGGCTGATGAAGCTCTACTGCACTGTAACGTGCTTCTTCGTGCTGCTTCGGACTTGACTGAGCTGTACAACATAATCGGCATTAATGTCGGCTGGGGTACCCATTGATTAACAGACAGCCGAACCTCTCTTGTTGGTTTACTTTTATGCATCAAAGATACTGCATTTGCCCTCTTTTCTCTCTTTTATAAAAATTTGAGCCCTCCTGTACCGAGGATTGCGAGTCTCCTCGAATGAAAGCTGAATGATAAAACAAACCCAAGACATGACTAGTGAGGAAGGGGAATATGGGAGAGAGAGGAGAGGACCTCTGCTGGTGTCTTTGGCTTCGTGTGTTGGCCATCACTGACCCCAGTCAGAACTGCCAGTGTCTTCCCATTGTGATTCATGTTGCATGTGTATCTGCACTTACTGAATGAAGCTGTACAGACCTGAATGTACATATTATCTTATATAAATAATCAACATTGACTATGGAATGGATTGTATCATGTTTCTGTAATTCAGGGGATTTGGCAGAATTAATATTGTTTTTATCTGGGTTGGGAATGAGGGAAAAATGTAACTGTAAAGTATTAGTATGTGTGTGTCAGAGGTCTTAATATTATTTTAAACAGACCAGAAATATATATGGAATTTTATTTGTATATATATGAGGTTTTAACTGAACAAATACAGAGAAATTACATGTGAATATTTATTGCTTCTAATACTATAAAACGTTCTTGCTGTGGAAAACGTGGTGAGTTCCTTAGTCTTTATTTTTAAGGTATATTTACGAATTATTTGAATTATACTGTTTACTTGTTAATTGTAGTAGAAATGAGAAGCAAGACAGAACAAGTTGTGTATATTTTTACCACAGCATGATAGCACAAATCAAAACATAATACTTTACCACAATACTCCAAATAAGCCTTCATATGAACTGTAAAATGTAAAGAAAAACATGTCATTTAAATATTTAGGGACCAGACTGTGTGGTCAGGGTTGTTTTTTTCGATATAGCCCCAATTTTCTACGCACTATCCAGTTAACCTTCCTCTTGCTGCAGTAGTAAAGTTGCCTTTTTCCCGTAACTAGCGTTGCAGTCCCCCCATTTACGTTGCGTGTCTGCTATTAGCGGGCTACACTTGACTGCGCTACTGCGTAAGGCAACAGACACAGCGCATTTCCCCGTGCAAATAGACCAAAACCGAAGACGCCATTCACCTACGGCAAAACATGCAGGTAAGTAAAATTTATTTCGATAAACCCGCCCTTTACGTACCATGGACCAATGAAAATGCCACTTTGTTTTATAAACCAATGAAAACGTGGCTCCATGCACAGCGCTGGGTGTGCGTACTTGTGGAGTATATTAAATAATTTATGTACACATACACGAATTTATTATTTTTCAACATTGGAAATGTCTACTGACATATGTGTAAATCAGCCGTTCAAAAATATAAGATAAATGTACATGTATCTGGACCACGGAATGTGTTACACATAATATATTCAGCGATGTAAATATACCCGAGTAGATTATGTTCTCTGGCGTATATACCAGTAGCATGGCGTTGGGTCCCAGCAAATTACTGGTGTGAGATATGAACTTGTGTGTTTACAACCAATACAGCAAGAACATCCTCCTAGAAAGCAAAAAACTATTAGTCGACCCTAACTTTTGTGGGAGCGCTGTATGGGGGGCACCGTATGACAAGTGAAGAGCGATAGACAGCCCAGCGAGACCGCCGAGCGGCTAAACAAACAGGGGCTGTGTGGCAGCGGCCAGCGGCGAAGGGCAGGGAGATGTCAGCGCGTCGTCTGCGGCGGCTTGGGACTCTGTGGAAGCTACACGTTGACGAATACGTTATAGGAGTTAAAAGGCATTAAGCCGGAGGAATCCCACGGAGCGCGGTTCGCTGTAGCCCCGACACCGGACACGCTAGGATGGGCTGAGAAATGGAGGCCGGACTGTCGTTTCTACACGCAGAAGGACAGACGCGGTCCAGACGACAGACAAGTGGGGTTATCAGCCTGGGCCCGGAAGACTCCGCTCCTTCTAACTGACAGTCGCCACACAGCCAAACTCCTCGGACCGGCCATTAAATTGTCCGGCGCGGTATAAAGGGATGTGGATGGAAGCGTGTTCATTAGCGAGTTAGCCGCCGGTCTGTAGCCTTTCCATTCACCCGAAAGCGTCCAAAGTGCGAACCTGCCGGCTACTTTAAAGCCAACAAGCCGGCGGGCTCGTAGATACTTATAAGAGCGGCTCACTGGACTAGAGGTCACACATTTACCGGAGCGTAAGTGGATATTATAAATAAATATTAGCCGTTCACCACAGGCATCAGAACATACTCCAGTGTTACACACCAACGGGAGGCCATTGTTTGTAACCGTCTAGCTGTCGCTAGCATGTGCAAAAGATTATTTATTTCCGTCAATGTATTATATGTGAGTCTTATTTTAGTTTAACATTTTATTAGCAAGCAAAGAATTTCCACTACCAGTTAGTATTTACTGTAGCGTTATAACGTTGCTAAAACGATGTACCACGAAGTACGTCGCTAGCTGAAATTCTTACAATATAGCTGCTTGCTGGCAACTTACCTTTAATGTAATAAAACAATCGTAGGTCTATGAGAGTTTGTAATTTAGGTCCGCTTAACGCGGTTAATGCCTTAACCGGCCAGGTGTAGAGTACCGTGCCGCCTCACGTAGCCATGGCCGCCTCGGGCGGCTGCGGGGTTTATTCAGACAGCGACATTATTTATTGAAGTGATAGTTAATTTAGAGAGTCATCCACTAAAATAAACTATTTGTTGAATAAAGTTTTACGACCGACACAAACGGATAAAAGTTCAACCCTATACTGTCCGTAAATATACCTTATGGATGTTGCTAGGTAAGTATTACAGTTAACCTATTTTTGTTAATCCACGGTATAAACTAAGTAATTTTACATTTCTTGGAGGAGGCGATAGGGGTACCAACGAAAGTAGTAGGAAAGACTGGATATAAAATAGGATTCCCAGACCACCCCTGATTACTTAATGCTACATGCTGCCGATTTTGGATCAGGGTGATCCCACGCATATTCTTCTCAAAAATCACACAATATATGGGCCAAACTGACTTCGGATCAGTCGCCGAGCGTGTGATGCATTTACGCCTCCCATGCGTCCTTTTCTGTGATCCGAGAGGAGGCGCTAGGGAGGCCTGCGTGGAACGGAATATTACAGTGGTTCCACACTGGGACTGGGAGAAAGAGTAGGGACTAAAGGGGTTACATTGTGGCTGGTGCATTTGTTGTCTTGTATGTAACTGTGATGGTAATGGATTAGTACATATACATATTTTACTTCGAGTGGTAGTGAAATCTGGTTGTTGCTGCATTGCAAGGAGGAGTATTTGGTCTGGCTCACTTAGCCTGAGCCGAGGACAGAGGTGGGCCTGCATTGTTTTTGGTGTGGTCGTTTAAGCACCTCGATGTGTTTGATCGTCGTCGTTGATGTTACGGACGTCGAATGTACCGGTCACCAGTCACGCTTACACACGCGTGTTTATTAAAGGGCATTTGCTTAAGTCTCCGGTGTGACTAGCAGTGTGATAAGGCTTCCTTTTCGTCGCCAGTGCCAGTGTTCGTCGGCTATCCTAGAAATGTGAGCTTGTAGAGCACGGCGACTAGAGGCCAAACGGAAATGGTTTGTGTACGTGCGTGAGCGAGCATACCTCGTCTCCATCTTAATGGTCCGAATAGCAGCACGCTTTGATGCAGTTAAACATACTGGTTTTGTTTATGTATGTGAACCGACATTGTAAATGCCGACGTGTGAAGTGACACAGTAAAAGTCGTTGGGGGCTCACATCTGCACAGCAATTAAATCTCTTGCGAAATGTGATGCAAGTTTGCATTGTGCCAACGTGCTGAGGCTTCGGTCTCCTTATTTCTTTCTAGAAATGGACGGGGAGGATTTCTTGCCACCGCCTGAATGCCCCGTTTTTGAACCGTCGTGGGAGGAGTTCGCAGATCCATTGGGTTACATAGCCAAAATCCGTCCCATCGCCGAGAAATCCGGAATTTGCAAGATCCGCCCTCCTCCGGTAAGAAGTGGTACAGTTTTATTGGCGATGTGCCTTCCTGTGTCTTTCATAACGATGGTTTCTGTGATGAATTCTAGAACAATCAATCCCGTGAGATCTGCTTCTCAGTTTAGTTTTATATGTTATTTGTTTCTGGAAACAAGTCAAAGATATTATATAGTTTTTATTTTCTTGTATGTGTGATACTTAAATGGCAACTTATTAAATGAAATTTGATAAATTAAGTTTTACTTTGTTTTAAAGAGTATTCACTTGAATATAATGACATTTTTTTGCGGCAGTCGTAGTGTAAGGAAGATTCTTATGTCTAGTGATAATTTAAATCATGCAATCAGTGTGTAGACTCACTGGTGCTTATTGTCTGCATGACATCACCTAAGATACAGGTAGTTAGTGTATTTCATTAGGTCACGTGGGTAAACTAGCAAAATATTATATTGCTTTTGCAGCGTATTATAACACCGTAAATGTTCAGATTGAACCGGACATGTGTATTTTATACTTGATGAACCTCAGTTGGTTAGATTTTATGAAAGATACAGATGAATTAAAACTTTTGATATTCAGTTTACATTAGGTGTTTACATTAGAAAAGCCAGCTAAAGACTGGTGTATTCATTTTCTGTAGTTTTTATGAGAAGTAATTTTAAAAGTCAGAAAAAATAGCAGTGGTATAAAACAGTTTTACATTTTTGAGAGCATACTTGTGTAGCTGAATCCCAGCTGGAAGCCTACAGTGCAGCTGGCCTGAAGTGTGGTTTGAAAAGCCACGTTGTCTCTGTCATCCTTAAGAACATCAGCAGAGGTCGAAAGGAGATACAAACTTGATTTCAGACATTTCATGAAGTGGTAGGGTGCACGTGCTGTTACAGTGGAGCATAATGACCTACACCTGCGTCTGACGATATGTGAAGTTCAGAAGATGTAGATGTGCCAGTTGCTTGGCAGCCTTGAATGCTGATGCCGTGTGTTTGACCTTGGTAAGTGGATTTTAACTGGCAGCTGATGGGTTAAGGCGAGGAAGGATAAAATGCAAATAATTCAGAAGGTCAAACACCAAGACATGCATTGTCATTTTGAATGAGCCTAGTGGTCTAATGATGGCTGCGGTAATGTGATACAGGGATGATGGACCATGCCAGCATCTGCTATACGGCACTGTGAAGCAGGCCCAGGTTCCCCAGATATTATGCACAAAGCATCTGCGGAAGTTGCGTCAGTGCTGTGGGCTGGTTGGGAGCAAAGCTGTCACTGAGTGTCGAGTCAAGGTCCTTTGGTGTCTTTTATGGCGCTGCAGTCCTATTGTTCAGAGTAATTGTACGGGCAGCCATGGAAAGTGTGTTCATGATGGCAGCACTGTATTTCAAAATGAACTTTACCGTATCAGAGTGGTTAATCTATAAGCAACCTTACCGGCTGTGACAATGTCAATGATGATATCGCGAACATCAGTTTTGTCACAGTCACTTTCCATGACACATTATATTTCTATTTTATTTACTGTATTTTTTAATATCTTTATTTTTAATTCCATTCATTTAACTTGCTTGTTATATCTTCATATCGCACGTTTCTTCACCTGTTGTGTCTTGATCTGCAGACTGTGGCAAATGAGCAACAGGAAGTATCCAGTTCAGTATGAATTTGTTTTTTTTTGTAACACTGATTCATTTTGGAACGGCTTTGTAAGAGCTTGGTCTATTTTGTCATCCTATGGCTTTTACGGTAAAAAACCCTTTGGCCTTGTTTTGGTGTGTAGAATGACCTCCCCGTTCCAGTGGGCCTGTTCAGTTTGAGGTGCATTTAGGAATGAAGTGGAATGCATTTTCTCATGGTTGTCTTGGCACAGAATAGCATCTGTGAAAACCTGAATGCAGAGCTTTGGAGGAAGATATTAATTGGCATGTTGCTTCTTTACGTATTACAGCAATACCGTGCACATTAATTTGTTTTTCTGGAATAGGAATGACATGTAAATGCACACTTTAATGTAGCTGGGGATGGATGGTAGACTGAATAGTAAAATCCCGGTTAGCCTAATATCTGTTTAACGTCCTTTCTCAGCATTAGTTTAATGTTTGTTTATAGTATTTGAGCTCTCATTCAGGATACTATTTGTGTAAGTATATGTAGTTTCTACAGTGGGCTTTATGCAGTACAGTAAAACCTCCCTTATCCGGGCAGAATGGGACTGAGGGGTAACTGCAACAAATGGCCGTAACTTACAAATGCATGTACAGTACAACATACGTGTACACATACAAACTGCGTGATATTTGCCACGGGTAACAGTGCTTCTTTGTTAATGCAGGATTAGAGCTAGCTGTCACACGCTTCTTTTTCGTTCGGTCCCGGCTTCTTTCTGTGTGGAGTTTGCAGGCTCCCCCCGTGTTCGCGTGGGTTTTTAGCCGGGGGCTCCAGTTTCCTCCCACGGTCCAAAAGCGTGCAGGATAGGATGATTGGTGTATCTAAATTGGCCCTGTAATTGTGTGTGTGTGTGTGTGTGTGTGTGTGCGCCCTTTGGTGTGTTGGCAATTGCACAGGGTTGGTTCCCGCCAGCGCCCATTGTTCCCTAGGCTCTGGTGCCCCCCCATGACCCCAGTCGGGATTAAGTCGCTTCAGAAAAGGAATGGATATAGACTTAGCCACTCCAAAATGGTCTGCAGCAACTCTGTGTGATCTTCCTTGTCGCATCTGTGTAATGATTTCGAGCTTTTGGAGGGACATGGCACTACGCTTCCTTTTTGAAGCCATGGACTTTGCACAGCTGCTGGTTGCATAAGATTAATCTGCGCATGCGCATGCCTAGAGCTGCCTGGTACAGGGAGGTGCCCATATATTGCAGATCTGGATAAGGGAGGTTTGGCTGTATATAGAAATGCATGTATGAGTCATTTACTTTTACTGTTCATAAAGTGAGCTTTCTATGGTGGTGCCCTTAAATGTTGTCTATATGGAGTCAAGTACAGCAGTTAAAAATGATCAAGTTTTATGCAAGTTTTCCCTCAGTATATGTTTGTTGTATCTGTTGATGCGAGTGGTGCACAAATAATTCATAAGTTATCTCGCTGCACTCTTTATTTTTCATTTATTTACTTTTTACAAAGTGCATGTGTTGCTAAGTTCAGAATTTATTTGAAAATAATGTCAGTGACCCAGGCTTATATATTTTGCCTTGTTTCTCAGTGCACTTTCCTCTAATTTTCCATTAATTAATTGTTTTTTTTAATCCTCAGGACTGGCAGCCCCCATTTGCTGTTGAGGTGGATAACTTCCACTTCACCCCCAGAATCCAGAGGCTCAATGAGTTGGAGGTCTGTCCTCTGTACAGTTTAGTTGGAGTGTGTTATGTAGTGCTATATTGTGTGAGTAGTTCAACCAGATTTATTCCATTAGGAGTCCTTGTTCATCATTGACTGATTTTTCTGCTGAAATGTCCATTTCCATGTTTAGGCGGAGACCCGTGTGAAGTTAAACTATTTGGATCGCATTGCCAAGTTCTGGGAGATCCAGGGCTCCTCCCTCAAAATCCCTAACATCGAGAGACGGATATTGGACCTTTTTGGCTTGTCCAAGGTCTGGAGACGGACTCGCTCTCTCTGACACACACACACACACACACACACACACATCAGTGTTGTCAACTGTTTGTCAGCGCTGTAATTTCACTGAGTGAGATATGCATTATTGCACCAACTATAAGCATTGCATTAATGGGCTTTGTTAGAAATGTTGACATGTTTTTACTGAAAGTCTGCTGAGGTTCTTGTGAGCCAAAAATCCATTCCTTGTGTGTGCCGTTTTGCCACCATAAGCTTCCCGAAAAGCATTCTGATTTTACTGTCCCATTATGATGCTGATATTAAATGACTTCATAAGAGTAAAAACTGAATGATGGTCCTTATTCAAGTAGCGCGAACCTTTTTACAACTTAAATAATTATGTCATGACAGACGTACCACGCTTTGCCTTTTTCCTGATGGCCGTGGAGCTGGTCACACTTCGTATGCTCGAAAGTGGGATAGAATCTCTTGGTCACCTGGTACCAGCGAGTATTGACTGTAGTTATGGTGTGTTACAGATTGTGGCTGAAGAAGGAGGCTTTGAGTCTGTCAGTAAGGAGAGGCGATGGGCTCGTGTGGCCCAGAAGTTGGGGTACCCACCGGGGAAGAACATCGGCTCCCTGCTGCGCTCTCACTATGAGAGGATCATATACCCCTTTGAAGTGTTCCAGTCAGGCGCCATTTTGCCTGTGAAGGTCCTATAATCTTCCACTATTCCTCTACAGAATTATCAATGTCCTGGTTGCCTTTAAATGATAGAAACGTCTGGCCCGGCAAGTCGACTATGGCTCTGCATGCTAGTCTGTGTAAACCAGAGGACCCTGGTTACTCCCATATGAGTGTGCTATGCTGTTCGTCACGGTGGCTAACATCATTCTCCTCTCTCCTTCAGCAGTGCAAACCAAGGCCATATGACAGTGAGGAGGTCGATAAGGAGTATAAGCCTCACTCCATCCCCCTCCGCCAGTCAGTCCAGCCCTCCAAGATCAGCAGCTATGGGCGCCGAGCCAATCGCTTACAGCCAGATGTGAGTGATTCTGTCCTTGATGTGCCCCGCTGTTGCCAATTGCAGGTCATCTGCAGCACATTGTACATAAGTCCTTGTAAGGGCTAATCCTTTCAGCTAGCACTGCTGTCTGACTGACCTTTTTATTCCGGATATTTGGGCATTTCAGTACTTTTTCAACTGACTGATTATTGTAAACAATTGGGGAAAAAAAATCGATTTTCTATGGTATACTGTGTAGATTGCACTGCCATTGCATTTCAAAGCACGTTTTTTTTCTTTTGTTTTTCTTATAATAAACACGATGAAGCAGCTATTAAGAGATGGAATGTGGTAAAGCAGATTTTCCTCATTGCAGTGTTCCCTGGGTGTTGAATTTGTCTGGCTGCCAGGGCAATGGAACACTGAACAATAGTTTGCAGGCTACCTTCAGAAAGATTGCAGACTGCACGCTGAAGGGAAATGAAGGGCACATAGGTGGTGGCATTTGTAGATGCTTTTTTCATGGTCTGACGAAAAAGTGCATCAAAGGAGAGTGACAGGTGTACCAGAGGCATGAAAAGGGTCAGCTGGCTGATACAAGAGCCTTGTAGGTTCCTGTTATGCTGGTATATGCTACAGAGATTAAAACTTTCTATTTCATGCATTATCCAAGTCATTTGCCTATATGGGTGCTGTAGCAGTATTCTAGAGCGCATGTATGATAGCTTTGTCCTCTGTCGAAAAGGTGCAGCTTGGGCTTTGCATCAGGGAACTGCTCTTTGGGTTTTACAGGAACCTGGTTTGCGGTTGAGTGGGTGGTTCTCAGTCCACCTTGCCACGGTACCACCCCCACACCGCCTCAAGGCGTGCTGACCGCTTCAAATTGGGGGTTTTCGATTTTACCAATAGAAGGGCTATCTACTTAATTTGGGCATTATTGACACATCGGGCATTATTCAGTAGCATAACCTCTGCTCAGACTAAAGCCTGTTAAGAAAACAAAATAATTTGTGAATTTCACAAATCACTTTTTTTCTGTTATAGTCATTCTGTTTGAAATGCGCTTGAAGCGTGTAATAAATCCATACCCCTAAGTACAAGCAGGTGTTTAAGCTGATCATTAAACCTCACTTCCTGTGTCACTGGGGCCTGCTTCCAAGCTAGTTGAAGTTGACATCAAATTATACATTTTTAAACAAAGCTAGCCCATCAAAAATAGTGATTGGAGTTGACATGTTTTCCCAGTTGTTCCCTTAAGCAGTGTTTTAATGATATAACACACCTTCATTTTCCATCTGTGTTCACAGTCTCCTCACTTGGCGTGGGGACATTGTAGAGGGTTTTACTCTCCCCGGGGAGCGAGTTGATTGTTGGCTGAGATCATCACTTAGGAAGAAATTGGGGCATCTAAACAGTTTGGTATGAGACCTGATATGGCTGCCAAGTCAGATGCCTGTCACCTGCTGCTGATTATGCTACCCGATCGCTGTTTATCCCAATGAACAATGTGCTGCAGTCCTGTCCGATTGTGGGCCTCCTTCTTCCACACTGTCCCTATATACATGTCCTCCACCTTTTATATGTCTATTATGTATTTTTTGCCTTTGCTCAGCTTTGGAGAGATGGGCATGAAGCACAAATAAGCCAATTAAAAATGACACCGACAAACTGATATGCTTTTTGTTTGAAGCAGTTCTGCTTTCAGTTTTTATTTATGAGCAAGTGCTGTTCTCTAGTCTTCCCTTTTAATTAATTGTATTGAATTGCTGAAGTTATCCAAAGTTAACTGCAGTTGTGCCCTAGTTATACAACTATAGTTTGCCGCGATTTGAGTTAAGTACTGCTTAAGTACTATACTCCACTCCATACATTGACTGTAAAAGTGAGTTTCATTCAGAAATGAAATTTTTAGATCCACTTGCACTTTAAGTGGCTACCCTGCTGATTAGTTTAATGATTAGTTATTAACATATCGTACATAAAGCTTCTTTACACTTATTTTACGTGTCAAAACGTACTTTGAGCAGATTGACCTCACAGAAGTATGTGGCTTCCTGCTTTGTGTAACTTTTTGATATGTTCTGGCTTACGTAATAACTTTTATTGCAAGAAGTAGATGGTCAGGCCAGTGTTCATTTCACAATGTACTAACTTCTAATCTTTTTTGTTGCTGTGACATATCGGGAGTAATTGTGACTAATGCATCAAGTTCCATGTGAATTCTGAAAACAAACAATTATGCTTCTGAAATCAGTGGGCTTCAGTGTTGATTTTTAGCGACTGGTATATGATGACAAATCTCCATTCCAACCCACTTCAATTAGTTTTCCTCACCTCCTATGACCTGTCCCCTCGCCAGTCCGTCTTAACCCCGTCCGCCGCCATTTTGCCATCCTTGTGTTCCTCCTCTTCACCCATGTGTCCCATTGCTGTGTCCCTCCTGTCGGAGCCCCGCCTCCCTCAGTCCATTGTTGCTGTTGTCTCCCCATGCAGGGTCCCGACGACTTGTCCTCCCACACTCTCTCTGCCGGCTCCCGACTCACTTCGGTATTGCCTCTCTCCCGCGGTCCTCCTCTCCCCTCACACGCCGTCTCCATTCCCCATCTCCATCACGGCTTTCCGGGTGCCTTTCGGGAACCCTCTCTGTCTCCCTGCCTCTGTTCCTCCCTCCACCTTTCTCAAGGCCAGCCGGGATCTGTCTGCTTATTGCCGTTCCGGGGCTTTGGCTGACTGCCCCCCATTGAGGCTGCATGTTTGTGGGCCCTGTTCAGTGCGTCTCTTGCCTGCACATGCTGAGCGCAGGAGCACAGACTCTCGCAGGTTATCTGCTCCCCCTCTATCCCCGGGCAGAATTAGAGAAGGGCAGTTCACATCAGTGCTGTAAAAACAGAGAAAACGCACAATACAGACACACACCTGTTAGACAGCCCTAGCTAATGGGCTGCAGGGACGGAAGCCAATGGCGGTGGGGCCCTGCTGCCTCTCATTGGCGGTTGGGGCCCTGCTGCCTCTCATTGGCGGTCGGGGCCCTGCTGCCTCTCATTGGCGGTCGGGGCCCTGCTGCCTCTCATT
>JABFEB020000104.1:11907745-11926642 GCA_019775895.2 Stomatorhinus ivindoensis
GGGGGCCCGTCTCAATCCAGCCTCCTACACCTGTGTTGTGCTGTGGCCCCCCACCCCAGCCCCGCCCCCGCCCGCCCCTGCCCCGCGACCCAGCATCAGCAGCGCGTTCCCGTTCTTCTCATAGTGACACTTGATCTCCAGGAGCTCGCGGTACCTCTCACACTCCTCCTCCGTCAGCCCCGGCATCATCAGCGCGGGATCGTGGCTGTAGCTTCCCCCGCCGCCGCCCTCCAGCCCCAGGAGCGAGTCGGCGCTGAAGTGAAGCTCCCGGGAGTGAAGCAGGGGCGGGGTGTCCCCCCTGCCGCCAATAAACTTGCGCATGCTTCCGGGCGTGTTGGTGGCATTGGTGTTGGAGGCGCTGGTGTGGTCGTCCCCAAGGAGGTCGTGCTCCGAGGACTCCTCGTTCCTGGTGCTCTCGTCCGTGCGGCCCACGCCGCTGTCCAGCTCCTGGCTGTTGCTGAGGGGGTTGGGGCTCAGGGCTGGCGTCTCCCTGTAGGGGCTCCTGCTGCAGCCCACCGCCTCACCATACCGGCTCGGCTGCCCCCCGGCCCAGTGTGTGCCAGCTTTTCTCAGCCTTTGGGGGCTGCCCAGGTGGGAGGCGTTGTCCAGGGCTTGGACTTCCACGCTCATTGCAGCTTGCTTGTCCAAGTTCGGCTCGTCTGCATCTAACTGGTTGTCATTCTGCAGTCGGTGTTGTTTGAATAATTGAATTGGATTTTCCATCAGAAGTGTGAGGTGTTGGTGTCAGACACATTGTAGATTATGATCCGGGGACAAAAAGCAGAGAGAGGAAAAAAAATATGATTATGTTTCCGCCGACTAATATTAGCATACACCTGTGAATAAGCGCTGTTGATGATTTTATATGGACACTAGATGGCGACATAACCCAGCAGAAAGTTAACTGGATTTTCATTATGGGTCAAAGTACATTATTTACAAAGAAATATAGAGGTAATATGAATTATTTTTAACTGATACACACTTTCATTCATTATATCATTCAATAGGCAGGCCTTAAATTTCCATTACCTAATAAAAGAACTATAAAAAATTGTGTTCAAAGCAGAAACGGTCAATCAAGCATCACATGATGTGCATGGTAAAGCACCTGGACAGGAAGAATTCAGGAGACCGAGAGACCAGCTGAATCCCCTCTGTGTCTCACCCTAACACTGTGCCATTTATGTGATCCGTGCAGCAGAGCGGCTGAACGCCTGCCTGCATGTCGGCCAAACGCGTAGACTGCTCTTCCAGGCCTCCTGAACCTCATGTGGTGACACCCACCCCATAACTGCATGCACCTTTGCACCTCTTCATTCATCATGGTGCATTGATTGGCCCTTAATTGGGATGGTTCTCAGGTTCCCACACAGGAGCACATCGATCGTCTCCGTCTCATCTGGATTCCAGAAGCCCTCTCCCCCATGCAGCGCTCTTCGCCAGCCAATGCGCTGAGCCTCTTTTGTCCACATTTTAGCTTGTCTGCCTGTCATTTTATGTCTTCTCTCTTCTGATATTTGTCGCCCTCCGCCCCGCACCTCATTTCCCAGCGCTATATGTATTGGCAGAAAGCAATATCATGAAAACCAACAGAACACGAGACCTTTCCAAACAAACACGTGCTATTAAACTGCAGTTCCACAGATCTTCTCAGTATACTCCGCGAATCCATGACTGGAACTTCCATGTATGTATAAGCTATTTCTCTGTGTCTGTAAATATTATCATGTTTGTGCATTGTTCTCTGGATTGCCTCTATCCGTGTCCCTCTACTGTAGAGCGTCCCTTTGTGTCACACGGCTGAATCCGCTGCCCGTTGTCGTGTGCGGTATTACTCTGCCACGACCTTGAGCCAACAAAGCGCAGCGTGCTGGCACGCTCGTCCTCCTCTCTCCATCCGTCCGTCCATCTCTCTCTCTCCCTCCACACTCTCTCCCTAACCGCACCCCTGCTTTCCCCTCCCTCTCACTCCTGTTAAGCTCCTCTCCCCAGCATCTCCTGATATTTCTATGTAGAAAAAAAGACGACTTGGTACTGCATAACCTATTCGTTATTATCTCCACGCGGAGACCTAGCAGTAAAACTGTCAGGAATGGGAGATTGCCTTCACTATGATGTATTAACTACACAGTGAATGATCGCTGGATCTTGGCCTCGTCCCGTTTTATTTTTGGTCAGCAAAATCAGTCTGCACTATTATACCATCTCTGTGATAGAAATGGTTTATGCTGCATCGCATCTGTCCTGAAAGCGTCACCGTATCCATTGTCTCAATCCACAATACACACTTGCTGCTACCAACAGCAGTCTTCCTGTAAACCTGCGTCCTGATCAAGGATACAGCAGATGCCAGCAATCATCCCAGTGCGTGTGGGATTTGCCCAAGTCCCTGAACACTGTCACTGCCTGCCATTCTGTCCAATTTATCTAGTGTCTGTCCTCCAAAAAGCCCCAGGCAGATGTAGGCCACTGTGAATGTGAGGGACGAAGGGCAGACTAAGGGGTGGCGCTGGGTGGGGGATCTCGGTGCTTCCTATGAAAATACAAAGTGACCCTTCAAACAGATTAAATCCTGCTGGTCTGTCTGCAGCAGACTGGATTGTGCTACTTTGGAGGGTGGCCAAATCATTCATGTCAGGGAGGATATTTTGAGTTAAGACCGGATTCGCGAACTACCACTCCAATCAGAAGAACCTGAATTCTTGCTGTGTGCCGCTTGCTCAGTCTCCTATAATCACGCAATAATCACTAATGTTAATGTGAAACAGCTGGATAAGACTTTAAATCATGGAAACAAACCAGTCAAAGCACAGGATCAACTGAACTAAGCCAATCATAGGAGCCTTTCAGTTTTGAAGTAGTTTGTAAAACCTGAAGTAGCTCATAGTGTCCGTCCTGACATGGAATATCTGGTCACTGTTTTGTTTACCACGTGCTTTTGTAGGTTTACATATGTTTGGGGGAAGTGAGTCAGTGTCAGTCTCAATGGTCTGTTTTTGTTTCTTTCTTTTTTTGTTGTTTTTTCTTTTTTTAACACACTGGCTTAATGAGTGACAGGCTCCTGTTTGATGTTACCTCCATGTCAGGTCGAGCGAGCAGCAGGGAGATGTTGGTGCTGTCCTCTCGGGTCAAGATCGCTACTGCCTCCTCCCTGTTTTGTACGTCCACTCCATTGATCTGGGGGGGGGGGGGTCAAAGTGCTTCATTAATGCACCCTGATAAATAGCACCTCTGCAGTGACATGCTGATGGAACAAGGCTGTTTTCATGATCGGGCGGCCATAGCAGCCGCCGCAGAATGATAATACCCTTCTTTCATTTTTCTTTAACAGCTGTGTCGTATGAATGTGGTCATGTGATTGTGCCCCTTTGGTCAGATCAGCTGGGCCAGTTAAACATGGCAGCAATGTGCAGAACTATGGTATTATATGTCTGAATTGCAATTACTTGTCCTTTCCTAGGTCGAAATATTTGCTTTAAATTTGCATGAGTACCGTATTTTGAAGGAGTGCAAACCATGACTAATAAAGCGAAGCAGCAATTTGTCTGGCTGCCAAGTATAATTTTAGCACGGCTGCTAAACTGGAGAATGGGATTTTCAGCTCTGTTTAAATCATACTGTAATGATCCCTATTCAAATGAATACATTTAATGTTTTGATTTAATATATTCTTGCGCCCCAGACTGTCCTGTATGGGCTGATGCAGCAAACTTGTCACATTTAGAAATGTTCTGTAAATTCAGTAAAATGAAAGTCATGAAAAGCAAGCTGCATTTTATCAAAATATAGATTTGTAATTTAACTGAAGCCTTACAATTTAGAACTCCTTTCATACAATGTGATTATTAAAATCGGAAATGTAAATATGCTGCTTCGAGGGGCGACACCTGCACCCCTATTCAGTGCCGAAATTTCAAACGCGGGTTTCTTTTTCCAGCAGGGCTCTAAGACCTCCAGTTGCCCTAATTTACTCTTTTTAGTCTGCAATTTTAATTCAAAACAGGCAATTTCTAGCTTATTGTTGAAGCTCTGTAGGGAGTGATTTTCATTTAGAGGGGGCAGATGAACAGGTTGCAGGTATCTCATTCATGTCCCCAGGAGACCATCCTGGTATATCCCAAGGTAGAACAGGCAGCTAAAGATCTGAGTCATAATAGAAAAACTTTTCATACACAAACTTCCTGGTTTTGTTAATGAATTTTAGACAGATTTACATGATCTATGGTTGACTAGACGCAACCTGTCAAGTGCATCCTGTGATGCAGGCCGTATCGTAGCCATCCACCACGCAGACCGAAAACGAGAAGAGGCATGGCGTTTCATGATGAATTGGCTGTTTCTCTTGCAGTTCTTCAAACCCTTGGTTAGGGATTAGATGATGAGAATTATGCCATACATGATGTATACCTGCATGTAACACATATCACGCCAGCAGAGATATACATAAAGGCCCAGGAAAAGGAATGGTTGATTTTCCAAAACTGAAAGCTCTGGAATGTGCCCTTCACAGTATATTTCCCAGGAAAAATGATCGCTCATACAACACAGTCATATATGTATTGAGTCCATCCCTTCCTTGGCCAATGATGTTCTCTAGCTATGTGCCGTGATTGATGATTTTGTGTCGATTCCTGACAACGTTCAACACGATGTCGAAATGTACCACATGACTGGAAATAACCTGTCAGGTACAAACCCCATTGGAATGGGATGATGAAGTCACTGAAATAGATCAACACCCTAAAACAGCAGCCACTGGAGGCTGCACTGCTGAATTCTGAATGTCATTCTACCTGTGAAGGATCACACAGGCCTGCGGGACAATATGATTGTGATATCTGTCCCCTGGGAAGGAGCGGTATGTCAACCCAGTCATTGTGCTTCTGGGCAACAGCTGTGAACCGGCCCACAAAGCAGAAGTAATTACAGCTAACAGAAAAATGATCAAACATTATTGTGCTGAAACGTGGGCTGTCTGCTTACTAATGCTAGATCAAAACAAATTCCTGACAAAAACCTTTTAGATTATGTAACTGAGCAAGAAAACAAATTCTCCAAGCCTGTAAGAATGACACAGATGGTGGTGACCCAAGATGAATCATAGCATCACATTTTTACAAGAGATGTAAAGTCCAAAGTGAAGTTGGACTATAAGCCATGGTGCCAAACACCAAGAATATGCTTACAGGTGGATTTCATCAGACCAATTGTTTGTCGTAGACATTTTCAAATAATGGATGAAAGCCTTCCTGTGCTAGAATAACTCAGCTGACACAGCAGCCAAACCACTAACACCTGTTCCCCCAGGTCTCTTAAAGAGATCAGACCTTCTAGTGAAGGTGCTTACTTGACTTGAAACCATTATGGTACTGTTGGGACACATATAGGAGTTTCATATTCTGTGGTATTCTCATAGCTCAGAAGAGGTGAAAATCATAAACCATCAAAACACAACTGTGAAAATGGCTGAGGAAATGGGCTACAGATGGTTTCAAATGCTGCCAAATGTGTTGTGTGGACTTAAACCGTCCAAAAGTTCAATAATAGGAGCAAATACCTGGACATAACTCATCAGGTCATGGGAGTGTTCACTAAAATGCTTCCTGAAGACACCCAAGGCAGCACACATTTCTGAGGTGGAAAGTTCCGGTTCTGAATGTATAAATCCAGGCCAAGATTTTGCTTCAACTAATCAGTTGAGTTTAAAGAGTCACATTCACAGAGTTCCCAACTTGTTGGCTGGAACAAAATCTTGTACTTTCTGGACCTGAACTTTCCACTGCTGCACTTTTTCAGGGTATTTAAGGGTATTAGACAGGTCGACTGGGAGCAACTTCCAACAGAGCAAGAATGAAATCAAGAAATACGTGAGAAATGATAAGACCCTGATAGATGAAAACACAGAACAAATGGCAAGAGATCTAAATGCAGGATGGAAGGGCTTTTTCCAGGACTTGCTGATGTTAGATACCTCAGCACAATGTGGGAACCACCACTGGATCAGAGTCAAACCTGCCTGTCACAAGGAGGATTAGGGAAAAAGGGAGACACGGTGATAAAAGGATTTAACTCACAGTTCGGTTTGCTTGAGGATTTTTCTGGGGGAGCATAATTT
The DNA here is from genome assembly GCA_019775895.2 of Stomatorhinus ivindoensis. NCBI lineage: Eukaryota > Metazoa > Chordata > Actinopteri > Osteoglossiformes > Mormyridae > Stomatorhinus > Stomatorhinus ivindoensis. Next base: position 11,913,864 of record JABFEB020000104.1, read on the forward strand.
TAAATTTGTGAGAGAGTACAATTGAGAACATATGCGGCAAAATTCTTAAATGGGTTCTACTACTGGTCGAATAGATACTAGACACTGGTAGCCAAAATAACAGTTTGCTCAGCCGCCCAGAATTCTTTTGGGTAAAGCCGTCTTGGAACATGAAGAAAATCAAGCACTTAAAAAAACTCCAGCTGAAGGGTTTATCAAAAAAGTTCTTGTAGATGCCGACTGCAGGCCCAGTGATATTGCTGAGAAGCTCCCATTCATCTGGGGGACGTAACTGGAATCAGGAAGCTAGGAAGTCCCCCTTGGGACAAGCTTAAGTCCAGCCCTGGAAAAAGGGCAGTTTGAATTTACGGGCTGAGAATGTAGATGTACTGACCCTGGATATGCATTGCTTCCCATACACACACCAAGTACCTTTATGTTGGAACAACATTAGAGAATTGTGCAGTTATCTTGTACAATGGGAAATGCAAGAGGGGACCCTACTATACTTTTCAAAGGAGCAAACAACATACATTGCAGCAAGCATAGTGAGGCTGATTTCTCTGCAACACATTTAGTATCATTGACATCTTGAGACATCTCCTGGGCAGGGTTCTCACACGGTCGAGGGCAACAGGAAAACCAGTGACGTTGTGCTGTGTATCACACTTACTCTACTTTAAGCATGTTGTGCTGTGTATCACACTTACTCTACTTTAAGCATGTTGTGCTGTGTATCACACTTACTCTACTTTAAGCATTTAAGCACAATGCCCATACTACAGCTCCACGTCTGCACTGTAGAGATCTCTGCTAACATGCAGCTTACCTACCTGCCTGCGCCAGACCTGGTTCACGTCTTTTACTTCAACAGTGCCATTGACGGAAAGATTCGTAATTATTACTAATCTCTGGCCTACAGCATGTGCCTTGCCTGGCAGGTATTGGCCAGAGGTGGAGATTTCAGGTCCAGAGAATACAAATCCAGGCCAAGATTTTGCTTCAACCAACCACTTCAGTACTCTGTGACTGTGACTCTTTATACTCAACTGGCTGGTTGAAACAAAATCTTGGTCTGGATTTGTACTCTCTGGACCTGAAATCATCTCTGGGTATGGCTCAATTTTATAATCCATACCTGGAGTATTCGATCTCCTTCTCGGATACGGCCGTCCTTTGCAGCTATGCTATTGGGATTGACCTGTACAAACAAGGAAGAAGGAAACCATTACAAGTGCTGGTATAGATAGTCCAGGAAGAGCTCCTCCGAACTCTCACCTCTCCAACATATATCCCCAAATCCTCCTCATCGTCAGTGCGGTAGCACACAGTCAAGCCCAGCTTGTCCTGTTGACAGGACTTGTACAGCTCTACCTCCTGGTAATGAGAGAGGTATGAGAGTGACTGTGACATATGACAGGCAGTCACTCAGTGTGAACAGAAATGAGAGAACCAAGCTAACCTCATATTCAAACTCATCCTGTCTGTCAACCTCGTGGTGAGAGCTGTCAAAGTAGTCATTGGGGTCATAGTAGTCCTGCTGTAGGGGGGGACTGAAAGGAAAAGAGATGTTGAAAATAGGACAATTTTTTAGCAATGTTGTCGGGCAATTGCCAGCCAGGTGAGACACGGGGCAACTCATCTATGTCTGGATGAATGTGAAAAGTTGCCCACTGCTGGTCACAGTTTTTCAAATAGAAGTTTCAAATTGTACATTTTATAATAATTGTAAACATTTTATTACAATAGTAAAACAGTGCTCAGCAACACTGCGCAAGAAGTTGCCCAGTGTATTGTCACCCTTAGATGGAGGGCCAAGCTGACACCAGCACACTCATGTTGGCATTCGTACGTACAGCTCATTCAGCAGGTACGGCTCCAGGACAGGACGGAGTGGAGGAGAAGGAGGAGAAGGAGGAGGCGCAGCGTGGGTGTGACCTGCTCTGCCCACACTCTGCATGTGCTGGAAGCTGATGTCGGTCTGGGTGCTGCTGTCCGCGCAGTCGCTCACCGTCGCCGCCCCGGTGGTGACCATCGGCCCCCCGCTGCCCAATTTTCTCCTGGGCCCCCTGCGTACCACCTGGATGAGGAGAGGGTCCCGCGTGGCACGTAGGCTCCCAGCGGGCGGCTCTTGCGATAGCCGGGACAGCTCCTTCCCGTTAACCTGCAGACGGTCGGAGAACAGGGCAAGAGAAAAGAGGGGAGGAGGTAAAGAGGCGACCGGGGTCATGGAACAATCAGCAGGTAGTGCATGAGGAGAAGACAGGTCCATGTGGGGAGACCTTACCATGGAACAAAACATGAAAATATGAGGAAAAAGAAGATGGAAGCAGCACCGAAAAAACAACAAATGGATGGGTAAGAGAGGAACATCCAAAACGATGTAAAATGACTGATATTAGGCAGCAAATTCAAATGAAAGGAGAAGGAGGATGAGTAAGGGGCTGCAGAAGCATCAGCGCAGCGCTAATACACAGAAGAGGTTCTATCATTTGTTAGTATTATTCACTGCACCAAAATAAAGAGGGAATAATGGACACAGAGGTTAGTAGATAAAGAGCACCCAAAAAGTATGGCGGGGCCAACAAGAAAAAGAGACGCAAACAGACAGACTGTCGTAAGAGGTCATTATCGCACACAAGCACTACTCGATCCTAAGAGCAGAAAATTACACACGCGCCATGGAGATGGAAGGGAGAGAAGTGGCCGTGCACACAGAGATGGGCCCAGAGAGTATCAACAGCACTCTGGGCCTGTTAAGCAGGACAATGTCAGTGCTCTCCTATAGCCCATTAAGAGTTCGTTAAGCCCCGAATGGCACAGTAAAGCCTCCATTCAGCAGAAGGGGGAATGCTGCTTATGAAGGTTTCCTGTAAGGAGAGACGCAGGAAAAAGCTCTGAATGAGATATAGGCACTGATCAGCCATAATATCATAATATTGTGTAGGTCCTCCTCATGACCTGTCAAGGCATGGACTCCTCAGGACCTCTGAAGGTGTCCTGTGGTATCTAACACAAAGATGTTCACAGCAGATCCTTTAAGTCCTGGAACTTGCAAGGTGGGGCCTCCGTGGATCAAATGTTTGTCCAGCAGATCCCAGAGATGCTCGATCAGATTGAGATCTGTGGAATTTGGAGGCTGTCAACACCTTGATCTCTTTCCTGTTCTTCAAACGATTCCTGAACATTTTTTGTACTGTGGTAGGGAGCATTGTCCTGCTGATAGAGGCCATTGCCATGAGGGAATACCATTGCCATGAAGGGGCATGAAGGTCTGCAGTAATGTTTAGGTAGATTGTATGTGTCAAAGTAATATCCACATGAATACCTGGACCTAAAGTTCCCAACACCCCATGTGTATCAATGAGCCTTGGCCCATGACCTTATCACCGGTTCACCAGTTGGCCTTTCTTGGACCATTTTGGACCACTACATAGCCCACAAGATTTTGGAGATGCCCAGTCGTCTAGCCATCGCAATTTGGCTTTTGTTAAAGTTGCTCAGATCCTTATGCTTACCCTGCTTTCAGTCCATCAGCTTTAAGAACTGACTGTTCACTTGCTTAGTATCTAATGTCACCCTTGATGTGTGCCACATTAACACGATGGTCGGGGTTATTCACTTCACCTGCCAGTCATGGCTGATCAGTGTACTGTCGCCCTCCGTATGCACAACTTCTGTATCTGAAATCGGTTACTGCCAATGATTTTGTCATTTTAGCTAATCTGCTTCCTGGCAGTTTTCCTTAAAATCTGTTGTCCATCTATAATTAGTCACTGTTTACTGTGAGTCCACTTTTTTCTAGACTACAAACTCACATAAATCTTCATGTCTGAGATGAAAACAACAAACTGATAAAAGGTGCAAGATAATTTGCTGATTGGGACTGCAGGCTGCATGTGTGTCTATAGCATTAGTGTCACAATGTCAGGAGATATTTTTTGCTATTGTGATTCTACTGCTTTTCTAAGGTTCCCCTCAACTGTCGTGTATGGTCTCCAGTCCCCTCATACGTCCTTCAAGCATCCCCATACCCCTTGCCCATCCTTTAAGTTCCCTGTTCTCCTCACCTGTCCTTTAAGGTCCCCTTCCCTTTGTCCATCCTTTAAGGCTCCTATTCCCCAGAACTGTCCTTTAAGGGCTCCATTCCCCTGGCCCCTTTAGGGTCCCCATTCCCTTCGCCCATCCTGTAAGCTCACCGTTCCTTTCCTGTCCTGTAAGGTCCCCGTTCCCCTCGTCCATCCTGTAAGCTCCCCATTCCCCTTTCCTGTCCTCTAAGGTCCCCGTTCCTCTCATACATCCTGTAAGCTCCCCATTCCCCTTGCCTGTCCTGTAAGCTCCCCATTCCCCTTGCCTGTCCTGTAAGCTCCCCATTCCCCTTGCCTGTCCTGTAAGCTCCCCATACCCCTTGCCCATCCTTTAAGTTCCCTGTTCTCCTCACCTGTCCTTTAAGGTCCCCTTCCCTTTGTCCATCCTTTAAGGCTCCTATTCCCCAGAACTGTCCTTTAAGGGCTCTATTCCCCTGGCCCCTTTAGGGTCCCCATTCCCTTCGCCCATCCTGTAAGCTCCCGGTTCCTTTCCTGTCTTGTATGGTCCCCGTTCCCCTCGTCCATCCTCCAAGGTCCCCGTTCCCCTCCTGCATCCTTTAAGCTCCCCGTTCCTCTTGTCTGTCCTGCAAGGTTCCTGGTCCCCTCACACGTCCTTTAAGGTCCCCTTCCCTTTGACCATCCTTTAAGACCCCGTTCTACTTGCCTGTCCATTAAGGTTCCTATTCCACTCATCTATACTTTAAGGGCTCTATTCCCCTTGGTCGTCTTTTAAAGTCCCTGTACCCCTCGTCCGTCCTTTAATCTTTAATATTTCTAAATCCTATCTGTCCCCCTCCTCTTTTTTGTCTGTATGGAACAAGAAGCAAAAAGCAAGCTTTTTAATTAAGGATTTAGTGAGTGCTAGTCTGCCTGAGCAATCTCATTAAAACAGCCGGGAGACACTGACATGGTCTGACACACATGCACACACATAGCACTCAGAGAAAGAGATAGACAGTCTGGCTTATTCAGATGCTCAGTGAAACATAATAATTATAAAATAATTCATAATTATAAGTAAAAATCATCCAAGGTATATGGCAGCAAAAGCTGCGTCCATACCCTGCTTTTCAGATACAAGCGGTCAGCACACAGGTTCCTAGACAGGCAAATATTCCTATTATAATTTAGCAAATGCATTGGAGATATGATTGCAAATCAACATATATTTCACCATTGTATATTTTTCGATTTTTTTTGTTTTGATTTAACCCTGTGCACCAGCAAACAATGGTTGTCTGAGGAAGAGATGGTTATGCAAATAAATAGATAAGGGCACAGCATCTGGAAAAATAACAGAATACTTTCTGCCTGACCATGCATGAATGTGTGCATGGGCATGTGTATGGGTGTGTGGATGAAAGTTTGCATGACCGTGTGCATGAGTGTGTGCATGAAAGTATGCATGACTTTGTGTATGAGTGTGTGCGTGAATGTGTATATGGGTACATGCATGGGGGTGTGCATGAATGTATACATGTGTGTGTGCATGCAGGACTCATAAACTACTGCAATATAACAGTGCATGTATAATATCGATACTCCAGTCATTTGTTAGCTGCATGATAGCAAGGAGGAGTTACATCATCTCAGAGCACGGACTGTGCCACGTCCCCCCACAGCTGCCACTGGCCTTTTGAAATGACTGAATTTTAAATTAACGCTCTTCTGTGCAGTCGACCAAAAAAAATGGATTTCAGCTTCTTCTGTCCACCGTCTTTGTTTTCATCTTCCTCGATTTCAAAGGCTGGCATTTCGACTGAAATATAGAGAGATTGGCTTGAATTTCATCTCAGTGCAAAACCTTTTTCAAAGTGTCCATCAAACAGCGAGAGAGAACTGCACAAATGTGACACCTAAGTAGAGTAACATTTAGAGCAAGAAACTCTTAAATTAGGGAACAATTACTCAAATTATTGTTATTTGTTTTGCCGCATGATTTCATCCCACTGTGTACTAATGACAATCAAGTGTTTGGAAAAGTTCCAGGTCTGTTTCTGACTCCAGCTTTACTTCCAAAGGACTTTAAATCCAGTATAATCAAAGCCCCCCATTCCCCCTTCCCCCCGCTATCACTTTTGGAATAGCTCCTACCTCCATGCCAATAGATGCTCCTTCATTGTTTTTAAAGCAAAAACAAGTCATTTCTTAGTGACTGACTGGCTTAGGACAGGATGTGGCGCTTCATCTGTTCCCATCGCCCCCCAGGCTGGCCAGAGCCTGCTATCCCAGCATTTCCCCCTTGTTACCTTGCGGTACAGCAAAATTTCTGCACTTCAGCTGTTTCTCTTGATCTTTTCACCATAACAGTCTGTTTTTATTCGAATCACAGCTTCTGTTCAGCAGGAAGCAGTTTGCGTCAGTAAATCGCGCTTTCGCGGTCGCCGCTGATGTTGCCGTGCCCTGTGTCCGCGGAACTCCATGTAGGCCAAGGCCGGAAATATCAGAATTTGTAGTCCTCCGCCTCAGTGTTTCCCAGTCTGGTCCTTGGGATCCACAGACGACTTCCAGTAGGGAGCAGAGACAGGGACTGTCTGCAGACCCCGTAGGGCCAGGTTGAGAAACACTTCTCTACCTTAGTTTTCTCAGTGCTTTCAGTGCTTTTCATAATTTCCGAACGCATTTCCAATTTCAATTTAGCCTGAAAATTATGTAGAAATAAAACAACTAGCTACCAAACGTGCATTACATTCGCAGCGGGCACTGGCCCCGTGGCCTGTATCAGGCTCGCGTCCTGTAACCAGGCACAGCGCAGCCCTCAGGCCTCTCCCGACACTGTGTATCATTCCCTGCTGCTCTCTTCACGCAGCCGCTGAGATACGATCACAGAGGTGATGATGTCTTTGCACTCAGGAGTAGCAGTAACGAGATATCAGTGTTCATTGTTACAGCTACGGCTAATCATGATCAAAATATGCTTAGTAATGTGCTGTCGCCAGGTTTACAGGGCATGATAGCGAAGGCGTCAGAGGGGCATCGATACCCTGCCAGATTCAGGGGGCCCAAGACTTGACAGGGCCACTAAGAATACGTAAAATTAAATGCAAAATTTAACAAGGGGGGGGGGGGGGCATGTTAACATTTTGTCTGGAGGCCCAGGGTTTTAGGTACACTCTTGTATCGTAGAGCAGAGTCAGTGGTAAGATATTAAATATTACTGACACCATGGCTGAACAAAAGTACAGGATGTTCTCTGTATAATGTGCTTAACGGGCAGCAAAATTCTGCAGGCATTTTGCAGAATGTATGGCCTTGGAAGAGGTGACAGGCATATTTTAATATTTCTGTCATACTTTAATATTCAGAAATGCATAGCAAGAGAGCAGCAGGAGAGGCAGGGGAGATGAAGACGGCCGGATGAAAGACAGGTAAGTTGTTCAAAGGGGGGAAGGGGGCAGGGATGGCGGGGGGTGGAGGTAATGGCAGAATGAGAGGGGGGGTGCAGGATAAAAGGCGGCACAGGAGTGTAGCTCCGCATTTCCATGTTGTGTTATCATTCTAACCTGCAGAACTTAAATGACTGTGACGTCCCATCGGTGGGTGGAAAGGTGTGAGGGAGGCAGACCTTAACTGGAGAAAGAGGAGCTGACTTGGAAGAGAGGGGATTCTTGTTTTCTATCCATCATTAGCTGGTTAAGCCACACCTTACATTCCGGTTTTATTATTTTGCGTTAATCATTAACGTTTGCATCGTCGTACTTTAACAGTACAGTTTCATAAAGTGGACATTAATACCTTCAAACGTGTCCAGTAATATTTCTGCCAGTAGTTGTAGGCCTGAAATGCTGCAGTGTTTCCATGGTTGCGCAGCGGCACAAGCGTTCACCACCTTCTCCTGCTCTTTCATCCGCTCCTCCCTCTGCTCTCCTTTGCTCATCACTATTTCCAGCTTGTATCTTCCCAGCTCCACTACCAGCCAGCCCTCTCGTCTATCCCCGCGTGTCCCCATTCACCCGCTGGTGCAGCTTGCCAGGTCTCAGAGATCTCTTCGGCATAAGGCGCATGCCATCGATGCCTGAGCCTTTCAGGGACTTTCTCGTAAGTGCGGAGTCTAAACGCAGATACGTGACAAAGCATTAGGTGGGAATTTCGGTTATGCGACAACTGCAGTTAAGCACTGCACAGGAAGGGTGGAAAGTGGCAGTATCTTTAAGCAGTGTTACCTGGAAATTAGATAACGCTCCATGTGATTATGTGATTTTTATCACTTCTGTGGAAACCAAAATAGAATAATACCTAAGAAAATTTCATTTCTTCAAAATGTTATTGCGTAATTATGGTCTATCTGTTCTTAGACCATGACGAACACCTGTGCATTCTCACAGTCCAGTGACCCCCTTCCTCATTTTGCCCCTGCAGTCCCAGAGCCTCACCCGCACAGCCTCACCCCACGGCCTCACCCCCACACTCTCACCCCCACACTCTCACACCACAGCCTCACCTCTCTGATAACTGACAATAGATGACAGGAACTCAATCCTAACCTCATAAAAATGTAATGCTGCTTGCGCACGATCCGGTTTGACCCAGGCCAGACCCTAATCTTTGCTGGAGATGCTAGGAGGGTGACTGGTGACAATCTTGGCAAATGAGTGTCACATAAGCCACTAAGAGGTTCTAGAGATTAATACCCGGGGGGGGGGTAGATATGGGAATAGATGTTATATCTCTGTATCTCTAGAAGCCACCTGGATGTGATTGTGTCATACATGTCAGAGACTCGGAAAGAGCTGCATATAAGTGTACGAGGCCTGGGTACCAGTGACAGACAGAACATACCTACTTCTTCAGCACCTTGTGAAGGAATTCTCGCATAAATAATTCCCACAAGATCATACAAGCATTGTTTCTGTTTTATCCTCATGTTGCTGTGGGTGTGTGCGCCTTTTAACACGTTCACAGGGGGCGCATATCAGTGACCGTCACACAGTCGCCCTTTGACTGTGGGTGTGTGCATCTGTGTGTAAACACTGAATCGGTGTGTGTCAGTATGGCAAAGCACATTAGTCTTGCTTAATGACTTCAGTTGCTGTGGTAACAGCATCCCATTGAGACAAATTTGACAGCCTGTGGTGGGAGCGAGAGAGGGTGAGGCCGCTGGAGAATAATGCTGGGGGGTTTAAGCACGGAAAAAGGTAACACAACGGAGGAAGTGTAAGAACCTCTGTGCCGTGTGGCCAGGCTGGTGTTCTGGAGCTTCTGAACCACTCCACAGTAGGCAGGGAGTCGGTGGTCAGCGTAGTGGTTCAGGTCTGATCTTCCATCTTAAAAGTCATTTGCAGGGACACCCAGGATGCACACGCTGTAGGACCTGTACAGCAGCATGATCTCCTGACAAATGGATTTTTTTTGCAAATTCAGTTACTTTTAAGCTAAATTAAACTGTGGAGCATATTTAGAAAAGTTGCAGAGAAAATGGGTTGGCATAAAATGTGCATTCAGCAAAACTATCCTATTAATTTCCTTCTGGGTTTGAAGAACACATCATCGGTTTCTTTCAAACTACTGCATTTGCGGGGGGGGGGGAGGATGCCAGATGTTTTTTTAGCACCTATGTGTCACTGGATAATGCACGGGACCATCTGTTTTTTCATTCTTTATCTAGACACAAACAAGACATTTCAGTATATAACTGTAGCTTAACAACAAAATGTCTCCTTTATGTGGGAATAAAATCCTGTAAAGAGCAACTTGATATTTATACGATTTCTCAGACTCACAATTGAAATTCACCTTGAGGACTCCACTGTAGTAAGCTCATCTATAACAACACAGACAGATGAAGGCAGAGGAGAGAATTCAGCAGAAAGATAAATAAAAAAATTATGAACAGCAATGTGAGAGGCGGGTGAACGGCTGTGGCTACTTTCATTAGCGACACCTCCCAGAGCTGCTCTATTGAAAACCTCTATAATACATTCATATAATATGCATCATATATTAATATTTCTATGAATGTTACTGCTCTTGGTAAAGGAACACGTGATATTCAGGTGTTCCTAGGTGACCTACAATCTAAAATTAAGCACAGTCTAGTATAACCATGATTCTATAATTCAGTGGTTTTCAATCCTGTTCCTGGCCCATCCTCCCTGACAGAATGTTTTTATTCCAACCCTACCTTAATCAGGTTTACATGGTGCCTAATAGGCTGATAATGGATGTGGCAGGTTGAAAGCAGTGTGGGTTGGAATGAAAACATTCGGGAGGGTGGAGGGGGTGTGTGTGTCAGGAACAGGATTGAGAACTACAATATCACTGCTATAAACACACATGTACAGTATATGGTCAGTCCCATTGCATAGGTTCATTTGCAGGCGGTTAAGGGCTGTGTGGGGAGGGTCCTCTGCTCCGCTGGTTTGTCATGGACACAGGTTCTTCTATAGCCAGTGCAGAGATTCCCATGGGAAGGCCATAGAGCACCCCCGCAATCCCTCCAAAAGGCAGCCCCCGTCCATGGGCTTTTCAGTGCAGCTCTGTGATCGGTCGTTGCCGGCGGAAACACTGTGGACTGTTTCGTTTTCTTTGCACTTGTTTTGTGACACTTCGCGCACCGGTGAGCACAGAGGAGGTACGCTCGCATGAGTATGTAGAATCGGTTGAGGAACATCAAGAACAAGCAGTTTAGACGTGTTGTGCGCTAGGTTACATCCTGCACCCATCCCCCATGCTGGAATACTGCGGTACCAATTCAAATTCCAATTACTATACCTGATAAAGGAGAACAGACAGGGACAGACACAGTGCCTGCCAACAAACACTCCTGTATCTCAAACAGTGGTTCACAGACTGTTTCATTTCAAAGTATAATCTGTGAAATGTTTTCCTCAAGACGAAAATGTCTAAAAAGCAGACGCACATTTAAATTTTTCCTTCTCTTAGCATCTGCTGCAAGACCTGTAACCGTGGCAACGTAACTCTCTTGCTCTCCACTGCGTCGCAGACAAATGGAAGGAGAGAGAGGTAAAATATGGGCAATTTGAAAGTCTGCTCTCTACTACTCATTCCCCCTTAATCATTCTATAACCTCTGAGTGTACCACAACAGGTATTTTGTGAACGCCACACTAGCTACGCACGAGAAGTTCAGCCATATAGTTCCTGACAGACTCCAGACACTTTTTGTTACACCATACCGGATTGCCTGTCTACAAAGATCAGGTAGAACCTCTATCGACTCCTATACACCAGTCAATTGTTGTCGCATATTGGCCTCGGTATGCTAATGAACCCTAATTAATTAAGGCCTATTTCAGAAACACTTTTCCTCCACTTGTAGTTGCATGCACACAGAAAGATGAGATGTTCTTGGGTGTTTCTTGTATCTGTACTGGAAGCTGCACATTGTGTCCAGACCTGATTAGGCTTGTTGCCCTCGGAGACGAAGCCACTCCCCTTCTGAGCAGCACCTACGTTTAACTTCAGCTGCGGCTCCTGACCCTTATTTTACGTCAAGATATCAGCACTCTGACTATTTCCTCGACTGAATACACACACAGGGCATGTAATGGGATTGTGCAAGGGCACAACCTTGTAGTAATTATGACAATGGCTACACCAGTACTGAATCCATTGCCAATCATAGGATATAGCCACTTTTGCTACCTGGCATGTAATATATCTACTGGTATGTATGATTTTTTAGGCTTTTTAATTTGCATGTTACTGTCAGCAAGCAACTTTCATACAATAAATCATAATTAGTCCTATTGTGAATACGTTTAATTATGGTGATTAATATGTGCTCACTAATCCATGTAATTTATTTTCATGTTAGGACAACTGGTTAGACACCACCAGACTGCAGTAGACATTTTCATCTGAGACACTTTGAAGAAATACAGAGAAGTCTGTTGTGTTAATTTGATACACTACATGGCCGTGTAGTGGTTATAAATAGCATGAAAGTGCAGAAACTTGTTATTTTCAGTGCAGTAATTCTCAGAGAAAGCCTACATGCCACACTGTGCTTTTTCTTGTAGGAATGTTTTATTAGTTTTTTTGAGCCATGACTCATCAATGACTGATGTTAATAATATAGGATGCATCCAAAATTGTGTGTGTAAACAGTATACTGAATATTGTTAGAAGACTACTACTTGATTGTCGATGTAGTACATACTGTGTGTATGCATGAGGATAGTATGCATGCATTTGGACATATCGTGGTCGCCAAATTACGTAACACGATTGTTTACCAATAATGTAGCATGACCCCATGAAAGTTAATAAATGTTAAAAATATCAATTCAAGTCAACTTATGCAACTGGGTATTGTTTTCTACTTAAATTTGTACAGGGATTCCACTTCCTCCATCATCTAGGCAAAAATATCTCAGCAAGTGACTTTGACTCTGATTCTAGCTCCAGTGGCCCGGGATAGCATAGTGACCATTGGTTGCTGACTTTGTGATCTTCCAGAATGTAATATGCCATTGAGGTACCAATCGCCTATCATCTCATCCATACTGAGGATTCAGGCATACTGCTCACTTTGCATACTAGATTATGCCTATTACATAGCAAAAAGCTATGTGATTTTGCATGCAGTCATAGGCTGTTGTGTCTGATTCTGTGACTGTTATGACATTGTGACTAGCAGGATTGGTCCTGCTGTGATACCTGTATACAGGGAAGGATTACGGACCGGGCCAGCGGGGCCGCTGCCCAGGGGCCCTTGGGGTGCAGGGGGCCCATGGGGCCCCTAGCCCAA
>JABFEB020000104.1:11926742-11942554 GCA_019775895.2 Stomatorhinus ivindoensis
GGGCCTCTGATGGAAACATGGAGGGAGGGCGTTTGGCTGCCAAGGGCCCTTGAATTGTGGTGGTGGTGCTGGTGGTGCTGGTGGTGGGGGGGCCTCGCGAACGTTTTGCCCAGGGGCCACACAACCCATAATCCGTCCCTGCCTGTATGAAAGGCACATATTCCGAATTTATCTGAAACATTTTGGCAGGTAACACATGAAACCAAGTAAGCTGCTTTTCATAAAGGCATTCGCTAAGAAAAATAATTAAGCAGTCCCAGTGCCTCTAAGCTGGACACTGGGGATTTGTGCTGCTGTCTAGAGCCTTTAAGGAGCCTGTGTTTGGCTGTTAATCCAGCAGTATTAGTTTGCTCTGAAGAGACCTTTTAGTGTCTCAGTAAATCACTGACAATGCATTTCCACTGTACGATTGCTCATGCAAACTGAAAGAGAAATCGATTTCAAAGCTGTGATGACATCACGGAAGCAATGCAGTAAATGATTGCGGCATAAAAAACGAACTGCTTGATCACGACGACGGCACAGATCCTAAGAGCAAATCAAAATTTGTGATGTGTTGTGTGTTCATTGCATGCTGTTGATCCTTGAAATTAGTTAAGGTGTAAATATTTTTCAAATAAGGTGATCTTCCTGATAAAACGTTATACATTGTAGAATGCACTTTCCTCATTTCCATATTTTGGAGTATAGAATTTGCATTTTTCTGTTTACACTCAAATTATGAAGCATAATTTATGAGATACAGAATACTTATTCGTGCATGATTAGATGCATCGCAGAAGAGTGGATTTGAGTAGGAACACTTCAGTTACTACGTATATGAAGTATACATTATACTATATGGGCAAAAGTATGTGGACACACCTAGTAATTAGAGGAATTGCCTAATTAAGCCATTATGGCCATTGCTGTCACAGGTGTATAATCAAGCACAGTCACCCAATCTCCTGCAGTAAACATTAGTTACAGAATGGGTTTTTGTACAGAAGAGGTTAGTGACTTTTCACTTGGCATCATCATAGGACACCATCTTTCCAACAAATCAGGTCACCACATTGCAGTCCTGGTCAACAACGAGTGTTGTGATCATGAGTGAAGGTCAGAATGTCTGGGAGCATGTTCAGATTGAAGTGATCAGCCACACAAACTCACAGAAAAGGACCTGATAACCTACCATCAATACCCAACCTGAATGGCAGCAGATCCCACCAGAAATATTCCAGCGTCTAATGGAAAGCCTTCCCAGAATAGTTAGGCCGTCATAACAGCAACTGGCCAATCAGCTTCATCCTTCATATGAGTACCCTTGGTTTCAGAATGAGATGTTAGACAAGCCGGTTTCACATACTTTTGGCAATATAGTCGTGGGAAGGAATGGAGGACGTAAAGAGAGGGCTACTACAAACCTTGTTAACGGCAAACGAGTAAATCATTAAGAATGTGAAGGACTAACATGCGAGGAGGTAAGTGTTGACAGATGTAGTGTTGCAAAGAATGGGACGATTTCAGGCTGGGGCTGGTGTCCGACCGAACGTCGAAGAAGAAAACGACACTGACCTGGAACATGACTCTGTACTGCTCCTCCGGCTTCTGCATCACACACATGTTACACCCCATTGTGCCTTGAAGCCGGTGCAGTTCAAACCAGACTAGAGATATGGATCCTCTGCTTTCTTCCTCTTCAAAGACAAGAGTCCTCCAATTCACTCATTAAAGTCCATAAAATTTCCAGGCCTGCAAGTAATCCAGTCGTGCACTGTAAATCTCTCCCGGAACCCGGGTCACAACTGCGGGGGTGTGATGAGTGAGTTTGTCTTCACCCCAAAATTAAACAATATCCCACCAAAAGTGATTTGCCACTGTCCTTGTTATTGTGCTCCACCGTTGTCCATCTTCTGTCCTCTGACAGCCACTTATGTCTTGTTTCGTACTGAAGAATAGTCATCAAATTGAAACTGTTTCGAAAAGTGTTCACATAATCTGCGTATTAATTAACATAATGGAAACTGTAATTCTGTGTCGTTAATTTCCCAGTCCCTTAGCTGGTGTCTTAAGTAGTCCTGGAGCTTAAATTTAAATACAAATACTTATCGAAATACAAGATATGAGAAAGAGATGCGGCTAATGAGAATGACGTCTTTAGCTGGGAGGAGCTCCAGCATTATCATGGTGTTTGTGTCTGCATAAAGCCGACTTCCTTCACTGGGATAAACACAGCAACGCGCTGCTTGCATTTCACACATGTGGATCTGCGTTTAATTAGTTTTAGACGTCCGTTTGCTGGCTTTGGTTTGAAAAAAAGTGTGGAGAAATTTATGGATGAGAAAGTGGTAGAAAATGAAAGAGTGAGGATATTGGAGAGGTGGATTCAGACTGAGACACAGGTGGGCTCACAGATCAGCCAAAGCTTTACGTATTTACATTTCCCACAGTCCCAGCTCCATTTCCCGAAGCTCATATACTTATTCAAATGTGACCATTTAAGACTTTCAATGCTCGTTCATATATTTTGATACATTTGGTCTTCAGACCCTTACAATCTGGCGAGCAAAATATTCACATTGCTTTACAACTGCATATAGTAATGTCACTGGGCTATACTACAGTAGACTGTACCCCTGTTATCTGAATACACTAGTGATTTGCAGGACTGAGTGATATTCTCATTTAGCGCCTTAGTGATGGCTTTCTGCAAACAAACAGCCACTGTTTGGATTTCCTCTGTCGGATTAAGAGTAAATCAACAGAGAAACAATCCGTCAAATGTTTGTTCTTCACCCGCTGCTTCATTTGCTAAAAATACAAAATTTTCATAAAATGTCACATTTGTTTTTCTGTGTTGTAATGTTCTAGAGTCACTGTTGCTGTGGTTCCTTTTAATCTTTAATTAGACCAATTAAGCAGGTACTTAGCCATTTACCATCTATATGTTTTTCTCTCGGTGCAATGGTTAAAATCATTGTAGCTCTTGAATTTAAACATCACTTTACATGATCACAGTCAGAAAGGCTTTTACTTTATTTAACGTTAGTGTACATTTAACTCCTGTCCCACTGCAATTCACTGTGCTCTGTTGAACCTACTCAGTCCTCTACTCAAGTGCTTACATATGTTTAACTCGATGTTTTCCAAATCAATATTCCAGATGAAGTGTACATTTCATATCAGCAGCAGTGACTTATTGCCCTGACTGTAATTGAATCACGCTTTAACTTGTAGCTTGTATGTGTCAGTTTAATCAGCCGAAAACCCATCAGCTAGAACCTCTTATGAATTATTCAATCTGTCAATGACAGAATCAAAATCCAGGAAAATATATGGTCATAACAAAATAAGCACTTGCTACGTGTGGCTGTCATGATGTAAAATCCGTTATCTCAGGCTAAATAGGAAAGCCTGCCACTTGATTTCTGCTTACCAGAGAAACACAATGTACACCCAAGTCATGGCATTGATCCAGGAGGGTTAAAACAATCCCTTGTCTGATAAAACTAACAGAATATGTTAAAAGAACCATTTGCGTGCTTGCTTCTAATCACAGAATAACACGAACTACTAAAAAAATATTTTGCTTGCTTGTTGATCGGTTTATTTTACCTGTAAAATCTGTATTTAACCCAGTGATAATATTTATGTTTATGTGCTATATGTCTGTTCTGGTTTGTCTTTTTTCTTTTGACTCATGTATTTATTATCCACAATGCCTCAATTTAAATCTATTCCAAAACAACAGTTTTAACTTTCTAATCTGCACTGGCATTTATGTTTTAATCCACGTAAAAGGGTGTAAAGCAGAATAAAGTATATTTCTCTGTCGTGTGCAAAGCTTCTGCAGCCTAACCTGAGAGTGTAATCTTAATCCTTCAAAAAAACCCAAATAGTCAGGATATCAGTGAGAACAATCTCCTTTTTCACCTTTGTGGCAAACAGGCGCTGGATTAAACCTTGTTCAGGTCTTTCCTTCAGTGTGAAACTCTGATCCGTTACTGCTTTTATTAGATTTAATCCTCTCATACATACAGACATTAAAAGGTTAAGAAAATGTGAATTGTCAGTCACTGCAGAAGTAAAACTGAATTGTGCATTTGTGTGCATGTGTGTTTGTGTCAGACGCATCAGGTGCTAAACAAACACAAAAAATTACCCACCTCTCACCCACTGTTATCTTTCTCCTGAATGGAAAAGGATGACTTAGTGCCAAACCCTCGCTTTACCACTACTAACAGTTCATGTGAAACACACAGGCAATGCGAATGGGCTGTGTACTCAAAGAGACAAAAAAAGAGACAGAAAAAGAAAGATATGGTTTGGAAATGCCACAAGAAGGTATGCAGACAGACACAAAATAAGAAACAAATCTCTCTGTCAGTCACCAAACCAGAGCAACAGACTTCAACACTTCATCTCTTCTGTTTCTCCAGTCCCATCAAAAAGACAATGAAATCCAAAGGAGATAAGTGGGGAAAAATGTCCTTCCCACATCTGTACCTGCAGCGAAGAGGGATGGGGGGTCGAAAGGTATTTAAAGGGGCGACCACCTGTCGCCCTTCCTGTCCACCCCCCCCTAATGATTGCAGATTAGTCTTCACAGGCCTGTTTAATTAATCCTGCTTTGCAGAGCACTGAAAATCACAAACGGTCAAAACACCAAAAAGCCCATAAAAATTGCTTTTTTTGGTCTGTCAGGTTATTAAAAATCCAGTTAAATTGTCAAGTACAGGGAAATCTTAAGACTGTGGTAAAGGACGCTCATGAGAAATGAGGATGAAAAGCAAGAAGAAGCAGGGTGGAGATCCTGTGAGATCCCTCAGGGTAGACGGGGAGCAGGGTCCCTCCGTGCGCGACAAAGCGCGGCAAAGCGCGGCGGCGTGGCCGTCTCTCCACACAAACCCCGGCAGCCCACGCAGGCCCACATCACGCCTGCTCCCTGCCTCGATTCTCCTGCATGCAACAGAAACCTACATCCACCCGTCCTGGTTTTTTATTCTCTCTGGTGGGCTTTGGGTTTTGCCCGCCCACATTTTTTCCCTGCCATTTCCTCATATGCCACTCCCCCTCCTCCCTCTCTCTCTCTCTCTCTCTCTCTCTCTCTCCCCCTTCTCTTTCTCCAGCTATGTGGGACCTTCACATGCTTGGCTTTGTAGGTACATTTTAAGACATGGCTGTGTTTTGATGTCACGTCTGAGCGTGTCAGGGAGGTGGGGTTCGGCGTCGGCAAGCATGAGGCACAGAGAAAGAGGGACTGGGGCAAAATAGAAAGACTGTGGGACGTGGCTGTAAAATGTACTGACTTCCAGGTCAGCAGCTGCCATTCCGGTGATACAGTAATAACACACCAGAGAAGTCCTGTTACTTTGAGTTGCATGATGAATTTATTGCTTTCTGTGGTGGGGTTGACCAATCAGAGATAAAAGCTGAGTGCAAAGCCAGCAGAGAAAAACCTATGAGCAATATTTCACATGTGGTCAAAAGGCCCACTTGAGAATAATGAAAAACCATCCTTTTCCATTGTTCTATGTAAGTCGTCTTCCTTTCCCTGTATAAAACATGCACTCATTTGTGTCACGTGTGTCGCGCACGGCCCTGTGATCGCGGGAATGAACAGCAGGAGTCGCTCTAAACCCATCATAATACTTAGCATTGATCCTACCTATAAATCCATATTACTGGTGTATAACTGCATTATTAACCATTACATTAAATTAATAATACAATTATTTATTTATACAGTTATTTATTATATGCCATTGCATGTTCTATCTATCTATCTATCTATCTATCTATCATCTATCTATCTATCTATCATCACAATCTTCCAAGATTAACAGTGCAGCATAACTGGCTACACTACTGATACAATCTGTAGAATTGTTGGAATGTATGGGGGAAAATAGAGAATATGTATTATATTGTAACTACTGATGACAGAGGTTTGCATGAACTCTACATCCAGAGAAGTTAAATATGGGAGCTTTCTGCTTGCTGACAGTGACAGAGACAGTGAATTGAGGAGAAGAGAGCAGCGAGTGAAGCCAAAAGTACTGAGGGAGATATGAGGGAAGAACAAGGGATATAATCACATCGCAGTTTACAACCGGGATGAGTGACGGCTGCCTTCATTATAGAGGTTCACTGAGTCTGTCATCAATCATTCACCAGATCTGTAGCGATAGAGCAGATTTTCCAGCCACCCTTTCTTTCTGTTGAATTTGGGTGACTAAGGGACCTTTGTGGCAGAAGGGATAGATTAGTGCTATAGGTTAGACGAGAGGCCAAGGATTTCTTGGTGAACCTCCAGATTCATAAAACATGCCCAGATCAATTGATTTCATTTGCTGCATCTCTCGGCCTGTCTCCCACTACGCGCACTTATGTCTCCAGTAGCACTTGTTCTGTACAATTCAGCCGGCAAAATAACGCTGGAGGACTTTCCAATTATGTTTGAACAGCCATAAAAATGACTGTTTTTGCTTGTAGCGGTGGGAACAAGACGTAATCGGAAACGCTCATCATGAGAATGTTTATAGGCAGGCTTCTGTGATATTGCAGCCATAAAATACTTCTGGGACTCAATGGAACTCATCTTCCATCAGAAGTCAGCAATCTGTGTGTTCCATCGCCTAACTGTGTTTATTGTATTTTTCTTGTGGTGGCGGACAAGCCATGTGGATCACAGAAACAGTCTCTGCTTGATCCCAGTAACTGTCCTTTTGTGTCAGTCCTACCCTGATGGTCACCTTGCTCCTGTGCCATTTCTTGACAGTGCTTCTTAAAACTATTTTCTACTTTGTCAAAATTAAATGGCTATACATTTTTTGGAAGGAACAATAGTTCTTGTAAATAGAGCCATTAGCTGGTATCTGGAAAACTCAACTGGGACATACTCAGTATATTAAGGGGTCCTTATTCTTGCAAAAAAGATGCCCTAGTTGTTCCCTGCTGCTCTTTCACCCGCTTGCCTGAGCCCAGAGCAGTATTAAACAGCCCAGGGAGAGGCAGGAAATGCTTTGTGTGTTCGAATCCCTCCTTTGCTATCAAGCAGCATCAGGTATGTTAGTCTGAAAACCCTAATGTGAGAAAGGAACTGCAGAAGGCCACCTCAGGACATGCACACGCAGCCATCCCCCTTACCTCGTCTGAAGCCTAGACGCCCCCTGCCCCCCCTGGCCCCCGGTGGGATGCCGTGGGTAACCGGATTACATGGCATCAGCGGCTGACTCAATTGGCTTACGACCATATCAGCGCTCTCACAGTGTGCCTCAGATCGGCTGCCTCACACACGCTCGCGCTGTAGAAATGTGTGGAAGCGAGCTGAGTGTGGACGCCAAGCCACAGGCAGACAGACAGATGGGGGAAAAAGCAGACAGGGAGGCAGACAGACAGAAAGAAAAACAGGCAGACAGACAGATGGGGGAAAAAGCAGACAGGGAGGCAGACAGACAGAAAGAAAAACAGGCAGACAGACAGATGGGGGAAAAGGCAGACAGGGAGGCAGACAGACAGAAAGAAAAACAGGCAGACAGACAGATGGGGGAATAGGCAGACAGGGAGGCAGACAGACAGAAAGAAAAACAGGCAGGCAGACAGACAGGAAGAAGCAGACAGACAGATGGGGGAAAAGGTAGACAGGGAGGCAGACAGACAGAAAGAAAAACAGGCAGGCAGGCAGACAGAAAGGAAGAATCAGACAGACAGATGGGGGGAAAAGGCAGACAGACAGAAAGAAAAACAGGCAGGCATGCAGAGAGGCAGACAGACAAGCAGTCAGGCAGAAAAGTAGAGAGACAGGTAGGCAGGGAGACAGGCAGACAAACAGGCAGGTTAGAATGGAACACACCTGGACTCGCTCAGACGCAGAATTCACAAGGTTCACTGTGACAAAACTGTAAGTGGCATTCATGATTTACACTCTGAAGATTTAAAGAAACATCCAGAACTTGAAAATTGGTTGACTGGTCATAATACCTGCACTGAAACAGCTTTTATTTCTAAACGAAATGAGGAAAATCTCCAGGCAAATCAGTTTGTTTGTTTCCACTAATGCACTAGAATGCAGCTATAAACTTACTGTCACACATTTGCTTAGAGACATACGAGCCTGCATACCAATCAGGCCTCGGCGCAGCAGAGAGAGACTCAGCCAGAATGCAAGCTGACCTTGCTGGGGGAGCCGGGGACTGTTTCTCATGATGTGCCAATATATATTTTAAAAAAAAACAGAGACACACCAGAGGAGGAGGGGGATGAGCTGCAGTGGGGCAAAATCAGTTAGATCTTTAACCTCTTTTCTCTCTGAAAATTGTAATTGAAAATCTGCGTACGTGCAGGAAATTAAACGGACAGAGAGAGACGGAGTCATGTTTTTCATCCTCATTTGATGCCAGTCTCTGATATAAACGCTGTCCAATATATGCGCTGGCATTTAAAGCTGAGTATTTGCCTTTGCCCAGGAAGCTTCCTTCAATGAATGGACATTATTTTTCATAAAGAATGGAGAATGAGCACATATGAGCGGCGAAAGGGAGATCGAATACAAGGTGAATTTTAACAATGTGCTCATTATTTATTTAGCGCTTGGATAGA
Source organism: Stomatorhinus ivindoensis (assembly GCA_019775895.2). Lineage (NCBI taxonomy): Eukaryota > Metazoa > Chordata > Actinopteri > Osteoglossiformes > Mormyridae > Stomatorhinus > Stomatorhinus ivindoensis. The sequence continues at coordinate 11,935,326 of JABFEB020000104.1, forward strand.
AGGTGGAATCACAAATAAGAGACTTGGCTCAAACTACCAATCCAGTGTGGATTCTTAAGTGAGCACGGGTTGAATGGTGTATAAGGGATTGACTGTATGTATCGCTGTATGTGTTACAAGCGTGACTGAATTTTACTCAGAGGGCTGCATCCCAGTAAATGAGTGTTTTGCAGTAAAGGAATGGATCGATAGTCTTGGCAATAACTGAGATGTCTCTGGAGATCAATGGAAGTCAGCGGCACTGTCACAGGGGGCAAGATGTATACTGTCACACTCAATACCCACTGGCATTAGAGCACAGGGACCCTTCGCTTTTTGACAGATGTAAAAGGAGTAAAACAAGAAAAATATAGAGGCGTTACTCTAAGACAGAGAAGCAAAGTATAGCTCACGAGGGGTGAGAAGGAAAGAGTTAGGGATGGGGGAAATTACGGAAAAACTGCCCATAAATTACTGTCCTGCTTATAGGTAATGGAACAGGCAAGGCAATAATAAAAGCTGAAGGGTAATATGAAGAAAAAGGGTTACATAGCAGGCTGACTTCAAACGGAGTCATACTGTAAACGAAAAAGAGATCCAGATAAGAGAGAAGAGAAAAGCCAACAGGAAGAATCTTATGGAAGAGGAGCAGGGGTTGGAATGTGAGAGAACAGCCATGGCTGCTATAGCTGATGGTAGCTTCAGAAATTAGAGACCGAACAGATGGAAAGATCAGCTCTGTAGAGCTTCGGGAAGAACATTGGGATCATGGCGGCTGTAACAATGATGCTCTATGTCTAAAGTGAGCAGATCCACCTGGGAGAAACAAAGGGGTAGGAATGGGTGTTGAATTAAACAAAGAAGGACCCCTGCAGCAGGCAGGAGAGTCATGGGTCAAATGGTGCCAGATGGCCAACTGGAGTGAGAGGTGAAGATGGGTGGGAATGCAAAGCTCAGTGAAAGAGGAATGTAAAAATCCACAAGGAGTCTGAAGGAACCTGGGTGTGGATTCCCCTGCAGCCAAAAGGAGGAAGGGAGATGTGGCTGCTTTGAACCAAACAGAAGCAGAGCTGGATGCTGACAGGCGCAAACTGAGCCACACTCTCTGAGTACCACTGGGGAAGGCCTCTGCAGTTTGCTGTACCATTCAGGTTATGGAAATATCTGTTACCAGCTCAAACGAGAACATGTTATATATAACCATTTATTTGCATAAAAAACAATTGTCATGGAATAATGAGAGAAGGCGCCACACCTGACCATGAAACTGCTCGTCAGTCACATGTCCAATTACTATTGAGCCTTTGCAAATGGAGAAACTGGAAATGGAAAATGGTTGTGATTGTCAGAGTCGGCGCTCATCCGCCCCTGCCCCTTTATGTTCACTCTTTGTTCTGAGTAGTAGGTAGCTGCTCATTCTGGTCTCGCTCCTGTCATGTGGTCCCGTAGCTGTAGTATGTTCTCCCTGCCCCCTGGACAACTGCACAGCTCACTGGGTTGAGCATGCTACTCAGATTTGTCGAGTCTCCCATTGTGAGTTTAACACTGACCAGAAACTAGCCTCACTTGTTAGTTTGTTTATAGGTTTTCAGATTTCCCTACTGTTTGGTTCTTTGCTTCCCTGCTTGTGTCTGATTTAGATTTTTTTTCCTCTTAGTCTTTCTTAATGTACTCAACCCTTTGTTATGTTCCCTCTCTCTAGTGCTTCCCTGACTTGATCATTATAGCTCCCCAGTCTTTGTGCTCGTTTAGTGTTTCTGGCTCCACCTGTTTCTCATTGTTCCTGTTCCTCTCTTGATTGGTTAATTGATTATTAGATGCACCTGTTCCTTGTTTGCCCTGGTGCTCTACTGTATTTAAGTGCTTGCCTTTGTGTTACTTGATTGATTGCCTGCCTGCCGTGTTCATGGTCATTGTTTGTTGTGAACGCTGCTTCATTGTCTAGTCCTGCTCCTTATTTAGCACTGTTATTTAGTGGATTAATTAGTTTATTCTTATTTTGCCCAGCTTTTTTTAACCCCCTGTGGTCCTTTTGTTTAGTATCTTACGCCAGTGTGTTCTGTTTTCTTTACTGAACCCTGTTTTGTCTTGGAGCTGCTTGTGGTTCATCACCTCACCTCTTTCCTGTCCACGCTATGCTGTGCCGTATCACTAATCTCTTAAAGTTAATGCGATGCCTTAAATTAAAGCTGAAAGAATATACTCGCGTCACGTCTTGATTGCTTAATTTCAAATCTACTGTGGTGGCACTCGGAACGCATTACAAAAATTGCATCGATGTCCAAATATTTATGTAAATTACCAGTATAGCCAGACCAAATGTCAATGACCTGCATTGTAAATATTATGCAAGGTGATGTCACATTCCTCTGCTTGGTCAGGCTACCACTTAAACCCTCTGCATTATCTGCTCTCCTCCGACAACCAGGCCAGGAAAAGCTCCTCTAACTTTCCCCTTGAGAACCATTTACAGGTTCTATGGTTGTAACTCTGACTACTTATGTTTCATTGTTACATTTTTGTAAGGGAAATGTAGGCTTGCACACTCTGAATATTTATCATGGGCTATTATTGCACAGGTACTCCCTTGTGCCCTGTGCTATCTGGGTTTGGCTCTAGGGCCCCTGTGACCCTCACCAGGATATACAGTTGGAAGCTGTATGGATGAATGACTGGCATTGCTGTTACTTACAAGATGCTGTGGAGTCCTTTTATATTAATATTTTTAGGTTTAAATACTTCATACTGGATTACAGTGTTATGCAAAACTGATGCTGGTGTTGAGTTAGCGTCAATATCAGTGTTAGACATTTGACTCGGTAATTGAGTTTTCACCAAACATCTCCTCTAAAACTGCAGGTCCTTCAATGCTATCCTATTTACTGCTCTAGCTTCACTTTAGACGTGCAAATAGAGATCCTGTCGTGTTTGGCTGTTTTACTGAAGGTCTGCAAGTGTCCTTTCCATAGAATTTAGCCAACGTTAGCAAATTCCACCCGCCCATTTTCTGTAACCACTTGTCCTTGTCAGGGGGGTCTGGAACCAATGGGAGCTGTGCAGGCATCAACCCAGGATGGGGCACCGTCACAGTGCACTCACACACCTAGGGGCAATTTAGTAACTGATTCACCTTAGTGTGTTTTTGGATACTGTGCTCTAGCTTGGGGCAGAATAATCACTATACAAATACCCAAATACCATTTTAATAATTTGCTTATAGTAAAAAAGTAGTCCACTTATAGTGTTTATTTTTCTTATTTTTAAACATGTCAACATGTGGAAAAAATTAAAACTGCAGTATTTATTAATTTTTTTACTTTCCTTTGATCGCCCTACATTGTCTTGAGGTAACCCATCTGCTTCTGGGTAGCTACCTGAGGCTAATGCTGCGTTCACAGAAAAATGACAGGGAAAAGACAAATATAGACATCAAAACTTATGATAAACTGCCAAAATGGAGTCAACGAGATGCAGCAGCGAAACTACAATAAGGTATATTTTATGTATAGTACTGTATTATAATGTATTTGAATTATATGTAGTTCCATATTTAAAACTTTTTGAAACAGTTCTACTGTATTTTCAATGAATCAATAAAATTCAATATTCATGTGATAAATATACAAATGTCAATTAGATGGTAATCTGCCTGAGACAAAAAAAAAATCGGTTATAATGATCACTGTAAGCGGTTTCCACTGATTGGGTTGTTTCTGTTTATTGGAGATGTTATTGCATCCTTCACAAGCTCTACAACAATCATTATTCCCTCTCGACTGAGGCGGTGTCCTTTAAGTAATTCAGTGTCCATTTAATGTTTCCAAGACGATTGTAACGTGGATTGACAGCAGCCATTTTGCCACGCTTTGTGAATCAGTCCTTCTCGGTGACTTAGGGGTCCTCTCGACTGCTTTTTAGTTCTCCCAGGCTTTGGTGCTACTTTTAGCGCTAAAGGACTTTGTGAATTGCTCCTCTACATTTAGGAATGACACACCCATTCATTTTAGGAGTTCCTCCTAAATCTGCAAGTTAAGAGCTACTTTTAGCCTTAAGATGCTTTGTGAACATGGGACCTGGTTGGTAAAAAAAAATTTACTGGCGGACTGTCCCATCCCCCAGTCAGTAAATGGGGTCATCTGGCTCTGGCACTGGTTGTTTTTGTTTTTGGTTATTTTGGGGGTCATGGGTGGGTCAGTTTAGGAAGCTGTGATCTAAATATGTAACTAAGCACCATAACAAAAGTAAAAGTCCATCCAGTGTCTGTACGGCCATGCAAGTTTGTCCTGCAATGGTTGGGATCCGTTGTAAGACTTCCACGCTGTGGAAATTTGCACTGGAATTGATTGTCTGCAATGATGGAGAGTGGAAGTAGAAATAATCGCAATTCTTTATTTGCCACTTGTGAGTACAGGTACATTGGAACTCCTTTCTTTGCCTACCCCATCTTGTGGGTCGCAGTGCCCCTGGAGCTCAAGGGCCCATCAATATGTGGCTATTCTGCCAAGGGCAGTGCTGGAACCACTGATCTTCCAACCATGGGCACAGAGACACAGCCCACTGAGCCCCTCACTACTCCTAAGTGTAGTGTGCGGTAAGATGAGGCTGGGTTTAGGTAAATCCCTTCAATTGGCTCCTGCAATCCAGACAGACACTGCATGGTACAGAAAAGGGTCTGAGAATCTACTTGACTGAGACTGTTTTCCATGTTTTTCCCCCACAACATGCATTGACCTTTGGTTTAGGGGTGGGCTAAAGGAGGCTCCGTTTCAAGCAGGCAGGTACTGAAGGCTCTGGCCATCTGTGTCATGTCTTAATGTAGCGAAAAATAATACAAAAAGTAACAGTCACTAGGAGACCAAGTGCTTTTGTATTCACAGCCCTACTGAGTAAAGCTGTTTAAAACCCATCCCAAACTGTCTGATCAAGACAATTAGACTGACATGATAAAAACTTGTTCAGTTAGTGGCAATAAGTAGAAAGTACACATTCTCTGCTTGGCAGAGAATATTATAAATATTACTATTCAAAAGATGCATTTATTTAATTCTCTCCTGAGTATTTGCCAAGATGAGGGTTGGAAAACTGAGATGCTGTCAAGCGAGTATGAACGATTTCAAATGTAACACTCATGGAAGATTTCATCTGCACATACTGGCAAGTGCAGCTTGCTATCAGAAGCTAGTGGGTTCAGACACCAGTCTTTTCAAACTGCAGATGGTACAGAAACGCTGAGGAATAAGCATGACAACAGCTGCATTCCCCTTATTTGTGGACAAAGGCAGAGGCAGAATTGCAGGAAGTCGGACTGAGGAACAGCTTGTGAGATTGTCACTGGTTGACACACAGCTGACTGTCATGTCGTTATTGTCAGATAGATTAGAAACAGAAAACAAGCCATAATCCTGCATGTCTCCATGTGATGCGACTGGATCACAGGAAATGCAGGGTGGTGACCTTAAGGAAAGGGGATAAAGGCACGGGCTGGACTTCGGGTCTGGGGGGGGCTGTGTGATCCACAACAATACTATTTTAAAAATTGTTGCGGGAGATTGATCCAGATACACAGAAAACACGGGTCATTTTAATTTTTCAATCTGGGAGTTTAAACAAGATCAGACTGCATTTAGCAGTGACCCCTGGGCATCAGCCTGGGTAAACCCATGTATTAAAGCATCCCTGATCAGGAGTCTGAACATGTGATCGAAAGGTCACCTGTTCAAGTCCCGAGGCCGTTACTCAAGGGCTGTTTGGCTCTTAAACAAGACGCTCAACCTCCCTACTGCTCCAGTGGCGCCACACATTGATCCCAAGTTTTGCTCTCATTGGAATGAGTGCATATGTCTCAAAAAGGAGAGTAAGATGGAGTATATGAACAAAAACATTCCAGTGTTACTGTACTCATGCTTGTACTAATGGCAAATAAAGCATTGCTTCATTTCCGGTTCCACTTGAAAGACCAGGAACACAGTGATATTGAAAAGATTGTATCGTAGCCTTGGCCTCATTGTACCCATAATCAAAATTAGATAGAGAGCAAGATCATTAATACGAGACTAAGATGTATATTAAAAATTCTCTGCTCGTGCTGTGCTTCCTTCTTTGCAAATCTTCATAGCTGCTTCCATATTACTGTTGTTACTGAGCCTATGTTTTCTGAAATACGGCTGGGTGCCTGTCCGTGAACTGAATCTGGTCTCTGAGCTAAACGGGAGATAACGTACAAAGAGGTATAATATCTTCTGACAAAGAGGATGAAACCGGTTAGGGACAAAGGGAATATAAGACGATAGAACATATGAGTGAGATTAAATTTTCTTTTGGACTAAATTCTCTTAATTAGAGTCCCACTGAGCTCATGTTCTTATTGGTGATTTACTGTGGGGGGGGGGGGGGGGAAGAGAAATTAGCCAAAGAGTGAAATTAGTTATTGATAAGGCCAGAGAGGAACCGAGCAAATAACAGCGATCGTGTCACACTTTGTACATTGATGGTAGTAGAACCTTTGTGTGGGAGCCCTACCAGCATGTTCAGTACTGTCTTCTCCCATAGAGTATTGCTATTGTTTTGTCAGTCTTTGAGGATCATTCTTGAATCAGGCAAAAACAAAGGACACACTGACTTCGGGCAGGAAGGGTCCTTCTGCTGGTGTGGCTAGGGCTGTTGTCATTAGTGTCGGAAACTGAAATCTGCAGCTGTGCCTGGAGGAGGCACTCAAATGAGTAATATCTGGCATGTGATGTATACTCTGTGGTCAAGAGTATATAGACACCAGCCTGTCCAACTTGGCATTTCTCATTCTGCGGCTGTGTGGCCTGTCACTTGCTTCCAGACGTGTCCGCTTTCACTTCACATGTGATTGACCAGGGCAGCTTCAGCAGGACAGACATTTTGCAGACTGACTCGTTGGAAAGATGGCGTCCCACGATGCTGCGAAGTCACCGTATTCTTACTCGGCATTGATCCAGGAGGTGTACAGCATAAGACCTGGCCCCCCCCCAAACAGGGTGCCATATGTCACCTGCAGACAAATGGCAATTTAGAGTCACTAAACCAGCTAAAGCTCATGTCTTTGGGGAGGTGACCACGATACCCAAAGGAGACCTGCATGAACACAAGTGATTATCATACCATTAGTATTAGGTCAGTGACCATGATTCTAATGAATAGAATGTTTATATACAGGGTGGGCCATTTATATGGATACACCTTAATAAAATGGGAATGGTTGGTGATATTAACTTCCTGTTTGT
>JABFEB020000104.1:12028828-12040039 GCA_019775895.2 Stomatorhinus ivindoensis
TTCTGTGTCGACGGTTTTGATCAGTGCCCTTTAATGGCTGAGATATAACGACTGTGACAACCTACCCGTGTGACAACAATCCCCGGTCTCCCCTACTGGCTGTAAATCAGGGGTGGCAAATTAGAAACACCAACTCACGTGAGCACAGGATTTTGGACTACAGCAGGGAAGTGGAGTTATTTAGCGGAAACGCGCAGAGACATGGTGAGGTGAGATTATGCAAACCAACAGCCCCGGAGAGGTGAGGCTATAGCACTACCCGCCACCAACTGAGCCAACATGCCATGGCTGTCATACGCCAAGTAAATAATCAAAACAGGACAGTTCCGTGGCACGAGCCATCATCACTGGCAAATGAGCAGTATCTCACCTCACCTGCTAAGTGTTTGGCCACGAGCATTTAGTCTCTCTATGAATTCCATGTAAAAAAAAACATTTTGTCTCGGCTTAGCGCGGCAGTCCACAGAGCGGCCTCATGCCTGCGCTAGCAGCTGTCTCAACCGCTGGAAGCCGGTCTAACAGATGGCCTCACCTGACTCTGCATGAAGGAATATGTTTGAAGAGAGTGTACTTCATATGACTGTCCGAAATTAACAGGTCAATCCAGATACTTCACTAAGATTTTCCAACAAAATAGGGACAATGATTTTTAAAAACAAATTTATCAGCAAGTTAGTAGATAATCCTACTCAGTACTCATATAACAGAAGTGGACAAAATAATATTTTAATATCAAGAACCTCAAAAGGGGGGGGGGGGTCATCTTTGGCTGTATGTCAGTATTTCTTGGAATGCTGTCAAACAAGTTCTAAACTGTGTGAAGTGGAACGTTAGACCTCCCCAATATTTCAAATGGTTTGATGACTTATATTTTACCTTTTCCTACAGAGTGGCTTGGGATCTGTGCCAGCAACTGGAAGGCTGTTGGTTTGAATCCCCTGAATGCCCAGAGTGATTCCACTCTATTGATCCCTTGAACAAGTCTCTTAACCTGCAATTACTTCTTCCTGGGTATGACGCGGGCTGAATCAAATTATGCTTTGCACTTTACACTCCAGGACTTCCCATATAGATTCAATGATGCTGAGATCTGTTGATTTAGATGGCCGTATCAAATTTGACTTCATTCTGGTGTTCATGAAATCAAGCTTGAATTTGTTTGGCAGTGTTTATGGGGGCGTTATCATCTTGGAATATGGCATCATCATGAGGGAACAGTGTGTGTTTGGCCCTGTAACAAAGACCTTTATTCCTTGACTATTACATAGCCATGAATATGTCATCCGACCAAATGAGTCCCATATGATGGCTGCCCATAGAAATCAACACTGTGGGCATCCTTTGACTTTCTCCAAATGTAGAGGAGAAGGAGGGATGAGAACTTGAGTGCAGCCTTGTGGCGGACGGAACCTCAGCAACACACTAGTCTGAATGGACCACTGTGAGTTTTTTTTTCCCAGTAGCTGGAGAGCCAATCCTGCTACCAAACCCAAATTCCCCAATAAGTGGGAGGACCTCCTTCTAGGGCTGGATGTAGATTAATGTCATACCCAGGACGAAGTAATTGCAGGTTAAGGGCCTTGTTCAAGGGTCCAATGGAGTAGAATCACTCTGGACATTCACAGGATTCAAACCAACAACCTTCCAGTTGCTGGGCCAGATCCCTAGCCTCAGAACCACCGCTCTGTAGAAAAGGTAAAATATAAGTTATCAAACCATATTACTATTTACTGAATGGGAGTGCTGTCGTACATTCCAGCTTTGTGAAGCTCACAGTACGCAGGTTTGGTTGAGGTTGGGTCATATATTGTTGTCTTTCATCCTGTGGTGATTTTTGAAGCCATATTTTTTTTGTTGATTAGTTTCAGCTTGCTATCATTGCCTTTCTTTACTGATGCAGTTTGTTTATGTTTGTCACGTGCTATCATGATTTCTCACACTGTTCCACTGTTCCTGCATAAAATAACTTGGTAGGTTTCGTGCTTGCATTTCAGCCACTGACTCTGATTCTTAATTGCCTTGAAAGTGCTGACTGTCGGACGTGGTCGGTCCTATATTATAGCTGCTAATTGGCCATCAATCTAGCATGACTCATTACTATTACTACATTTGTAATTGTGATTTAATTACTAAAGTCCTAATCTACCCTTATATAGTGTATATATAAGGAAGATCGCATGCCTGATATGCGTAATAAAACTTTACAATTATTAATTCCTTTAAAAAAATTAAAACGGAACAAGGTTCTTGTAGATAAATTTCACTTTATTTTACTGTATGCTGTGTTTGTGGTTTGTTTTCAAAAATTAGGTTCCATAGCATAATTTTTTTTGTATTAATGTTGTTCTAGGTTACTTTGGTCAAGCCCTTCATCCAACACTGTGATTGATTGTTACACAGAAGAGTAAGAACTGGATTTATTGCTTGTGATGTGTTTCATTCATTCCTTTTTAGGGCACTGTGTCCTATAATTGAGTTTTAATGTATTTGTTCTAGTGCTAGTATGTTTGGTCATTACACAAAATAGATAAATAAGGGTACAGACTACCTAGAGTAGTAACTAGGGTGCAGACTACCTCAGGGGTGCCACTAGAGATTCCAGGCCCCATGGAAACATATCATATTGGATCCACAACCCAGACCAATCCAATTGTGTTCCAAATTTTTTAGAGTCCATGTTAGGGGCCGTTGGAATCATCATATCTCTACCCTCCAACTGCTGCAAGGTGGCCCGATCTGCCTTTCTGACTATTATTGATGAATATTACAGCTCAAATACATGATTTATTGCAAAGAGCAGCACATTCATGCCTTTTCTGCTTCAACTAAGCATAGATTGGGATACAATTTTTTTATGTTTCAGGTCAGTCGTTGCATCAATGGGAAAAAGTAAAACACGATGACATACAACAATGGAAAATGCTGGAAAAGAAAAAACCTTAAAATATTTTATTGTGAAGAAAATCAATACAGGCAGGTAAAAAATAACGTTGAGCACACTGCAAAATTTAGAAATTAATGACTAATTTTGTTTGCATGTATGAAAAGAGATCAACCTTTTTGTCACAACAGGAAAACACGCGGCTTTTGTCCCAATAATTTCTGTGTCTGCATTTATACATGTTTTGTTTCACACATAAAAAGACACTTAAAGGTAAAAATGGGAATGGCCAGTTGCTGGTAATAGATGAAATAGTAAAAACATTCATCTGTCATCTTTCTATCCAATATTGGGTCACAACAACAGTAATATATTGCAAACAAGGCTTGATGGCTCCCTATCATGAAATTGAAGAAGATACAAGACATATCAAAGCAATGGTCTAGTGTGGCTTCAGCTTGATGTTGGTGAGACAGAGAACAGTCAGAGTTTAGTTTATATATATATTTTTTTTATGTAGTACAGGGTATTTTTGAAGCAAAGAACTTATCTAGGGGATCCCAATATAAGACAGCATATGTTCCTATGGTGCAGCTTGATTAGTCAGGTGCCATTTGCATTTGTTAGCTTCTGCATTAAAGTGATTCACAGAGTCACACCAATGGTGCAGGCTGCGTCTGGGCTGGCACCCATCCTACCTTGCCTTTGTGTACCTTCCCCATTTTGGCCAGCAGCTGTCACTAGTTATCCCACGTTTCTCCCTCTCTGTCTCTTAGCCCTTCTGCCCAGTGAGTTCTCCCTACTCCCCAGGCCGCCACATAGCTCTATGGGTTGCACATGTGGCTTATGAACTGTAAATAATAACTGTGGGAATATCTGTTAAGGATTATTGACTTTTTTTCATGTGTTTGTTACTGTGTATCTCTGTCTGCTTGTTGTCCTCGCTTTTGATTTACCCTGCTGTGCCTGGTTTTATTCTGTTCTGCTATGACTTATATTCCTAGTCTTCCCTACTGTTGTTAACCTTTGGTGTTTGTTAGGTTTCCGGGTTCTGTGCTTGTTAATTGTTGGCTACTTCACCTGTTACTTGTTGTCCCATCCTTTTGTTGATTGTCCTCACCTACTCCACATTACCCCAATCCTGTATAGCTACACCTGCCCCTTGTTAATTGTTATGACCATTGTATTAAAGTGCCTGCCCTCACTCCATTCATCAGTCAATCATTGTGTTGTTGTCACAATGTCTTCTCCAGCTCCCTGTGTTGTTCTGCTCCCCCATCTTATTTAAGTTAGTCCTTGTTTGCCTTTTGACTTCTTATGGCTCTTTAGTTTTGTATCTTCCCACTTGTGTTGTCATTTGTCAGATCCCCAAGTTTCTGATGAAGGGGAAGAACATTCCGATGTCTGGCCCAGCAGTGAAGACTTTGCCTCCAGGTATCTCAGCTATGCCCCGTTTGCCCCCAGATCTCCCACAACTGTTACCCGTGTCACCTTTTGGAGAATTGGACTGGTTCGGGGTGGTATTGCTGCACCTATATGATCTGATCCGTTTGCTGAGGTTTGACTGGTCCAGAAGGGAATGCCATTCACCCCACATCTCCACTCTCCAGATACGTTCTGGGAAAACATCTGTCCATCCTGAGCCTCCATTTCCCAGCCCAGGGGAAGTCACTGCCGCGTTTCCAGTACCCTGCCCAAGTGAGACCGCTCTCTGTGCTGAGCCCCCAGAGCCCAGCCCAAAAGAGGCCGCAACTCGTTCCAAGCTTCCAGAGCCCGACCCTCAGGGGCCTGCTCTGGTTCCGCCTGAGCTTCCAGTGTCCGGTCCACAGGGTTCTGCTCCTACTCTGCCTGAGCTTTTTATTTAAGGATTATTATTTTCTGTTGTGTGTTTAATATTGTGTAACTGTTTCTGCTTCTTGTCCTTGTTTTGATTTACCCTACTGTGTCTGGCTTTATTCTGTTCTGCATAGCCTTGTGTTCCTAGTCTTCCCTATTCGTTAGTGTTTGTTAGGTTTCCTGGTTCGGTGCTCTTTAATTGTTAGTGACTTCATCTGTTGCTTGTCTCATACCTTTTCCTGCTCTTCATTGCCCCAAATCCGGTATAGCCACACTTCCGCCCCCCCTTGTTATTCATTGTGACCATTGCATTTAAGTGCCTGCCCTCACTCCATTTGTCTGTCAGCCATTGTGTTGCCTTGCTGCATACTCACTGTCTTATTCTGCCTTATGAAGCAGGCAAGTTTGGCAGCACCAGTGGGTGTCTCAAAATCCTCACGACAGGAAGGTGTCGACAGGACTGCACAGCAGGCAGGGAATGATCGGACCGCTGAGTGGATGCTGGAGATCTTGAATGGTTCTGGAGCCATCAGGGGAATTAATGGGCAGGAACAGGAGGAATACAAGGGATCTGTGGGATGAGAGCAAAGGCAAGAGCAGACACAAAGACAGGATTTGGAGACGGAAGGTGTCGTGATCGCCCCCCACTGGAGTGTAGCAGAGTTGAAGTCCAGAGAGGTCACTCTGGATAGACCCTGTGGAGCAACTGGCCCAGTGCCCCTGTCTTCCCCTCTGGGAAACCGATGCCTGGATCATCCTGCATCTGGGGCCCTGCTGCAATAGGTGACCGCTCTAGGATGCAAGACTGGAGTGGCCCAAGGATTGGATAAACTCTGAAATCCATATAGTGGGATCTAGTGCCAATCTCTGAGGTCTATGGAGTGGGATCCAGGGCCAGATGCAAAGGATCCTTCTCTAATTCCTCCAGTGAGGAGGCCTCCGGGTTCCCCTTCAACACAAGTACCAATCAGGCAGTGGGGCTTCAGTTATTCTGTTAAGGGTAGGAAGCATGACCCAAATACAGGCTGTGATGCAAGCAAAACCCCTCACAGGGACTTTAATGGCAGGAAAGATAGCATGAATGGGTAACAATGACGGAAGTAAAGAGCACAGGCCTGGGGAGCGCTTAAATACAATGACCAATGAGGGCAAACAGGAGACAAATGGAAGCGATGCACACGAGGGCAGGAATGAAAGGTAACGCGAACAGGTGTGGCTTGTTTGAGACCACGGCCACGAGGACATAAGAGGGTTAAACATGGCGCAGGCCGGTTGTGACAGATAGCATGTATGAGAGGGAAATACAGAAAACACACAAAAAAGATTACAAAAGCAGTGATCATGAGTTGGAGCTCATTGATATAAATGACATTGATATGCACGCTAAACAGAATATTGGGTAAAACCAAACAAAACCAAAATAACCATAAGAAAAATCTACCGACATGAACCACTCTCCACTACTGCTGTATGTTCCACGCTTCACAGACTGAGCACACCGGAGGGCCCCTACCCTTCAGGCACTTGGACCCAAGGTTAGTGGCCATCAACTTCTAACATAAATTCTGTTTCCTCAAGCTCCCAAAAACTTTATGACAGTATTACAAGATGGATATGAAGTGTTATGAAGCCAGTCTCCTCATTGGATAACAAATACCATTTAGTTGTTTTCATTTGTCTCCTTCCTGTAATCGGCAAAGCCACAAACTCCTTGTTGTCGTTCCAGATTCCTTGTTAAAGTGAATAGGCAATGGTTCCAAAAACATATTCCCTTGTGTGTTAGCTTTGTAGAGTTGCTGTGGAATGGATCACGCACGAACATTGCAATGCTGTTTATCTTGGCTCAGACAATTCAATTTATTTTGCCATTTGCTATTTCGTTGACCAGCATTGTTCAGTGAAATCCACACCTACAATAGTTTCAAATGAATGAATAAGTCCGAAAATGTGAAGGGGAAGATTTTCAATCTAAAGAAATGACATCATCAATTTTAGCTAGCAATTGCATTGTGTCTGAATATCCATATACTCATTCAGTTTTACTTTCCATGGAAATAAAGAATAAGTAATATTTTTCTGTAGTTATTTAATACAAAACAACACCCATATTTTATAACATAATACAGAGTTATATGGACACATACAAATGCTGTTCAGCAAAACAGTTTAGTGTGAAACTTTCATATAACTGATACTGTAACTTCTCAGACCACTTTTATACTGTACGTGTATAGGCTAGTACACTTATATTCATTATAACAACTCAACCGATGTTTCGATAAGAAAAAAATTCCCGTCAACGCTACAATATGTCCGTCTATTAGTGGCAATTTGCTGTAAGTCACCTGGATGGCGTGAGATTTTCAGTTCGACAGAAGTCTGCACACATGCACACGCATTTCCATGTATGTGATTATCACATCGTACGTAGTCTGTAGGGTTTGCAAGCCACACCAACTTTTCTGATGTGGCGAATATTAATTTTATAACGTAATAATGCGAACTTGCTGTAAAATATCTAGCGTGAGAGTCTGAAAGCGTGTCACGCCACATGCGTGAGAGTTTGCTGCTGCGGTACTAATCACCACACCTTGTTCATGTCGAGAAACAGTGGGTTTCGGCATCGCGTGTCACGCATCCTTGAATAATGCTACTTGTACGTAAGCAATTTATTAATGAGCTACTGCTGTTAATCACGCACCCAACAAACCATCGAAAATGAATAATGCACCGCCTTTTATATTCTCTGAACCATGCAACGCCCCTGCATCCTCTGCATTCAAACTGGAGGATCTTAAAAGCCTGCCAGCTTTCCCTCACTATAACATGCTAACGCACGACTTGCGTGGATTCCATCCAGAGTTACACTATCCAAGCAAGAGCCGCTTAGCGCACAAAAAAAAATCTATTGGAAAGTCACTCACTACGCTACCTAAGTTACAGTAGCATTTCTCGTCAGCTATACGCAGGTGAAAGACGTGTTACCCTTGATCGTCGCTGATTCGTAATCCGGCAATGATCGTTTATCACCGGAAAAAAATCCGACGTAGCGAGTTTTTCATAAAAACATTTGTTTCTGCACTGAATATCGTTTTCTACGTCAAAATACATTAACATTAATACATACATAATTTTGTGGATAAATAATGCTATATTCAAAAGTATGTCAGAAATAAAAATAACGAGCTTTTAGCAATGCACATTATTCTTTACAGAACACGGGAAGCAAGCCACCCGCTGTGCATTACTTGTATCATTAGTATTCTCGTTTTTATGAACTCCGATACATGGGTGTTCGCGGGATCTTTGCGAGTGTGTTTTTTAAAAGCTGCATCGTTTAGTTTTGCAACTGTGTACCTGCGCACTGTGTGATCATGGCATTTTTTTTCTCCATCATACTTTCCTTTCGCAAAGTTTTCCCGTCCTTGCCCGGTGACACATGTTGAACGTGACAAATATTATTACGTTTCCAGGCTTCATATTCAACCAAAATAGGTCGATTGCATCCGCATAACTTTAACGGAGCCAACGCACCTCAACTGCATTTTTCCTCTTAACGTTCACTCTCAGTCCTAAGCCCAGGACCTTTTAACCCAAAAAAACAATTGAGACTGCTGCTGTCTGTATGATGATATTAAAATCTGTTACAGATAATCGTATTGACCACGTTTTAAACTGCATTGGTATTATAAGGTTAATATATAAATGCCATTAATCTGCACACAGTTTTATATAAGCTATTAGCATTTATTCCTATGACTGGTAGACGCATCTTTTACGAACTTAATATGAAATGTATATCCGAAACATCCTGCATGGTCGTCAGAGTAATTATCATCAAAGTGAGAAAATGTCTTTCACTACTTACCAAATGAAATATAAATATAAGAATGCATTTAGTGATTAAATAGTGCAAATTTCACTCTCTCCTTCAAGGGACATTGCACTTGTTTTGATTATATCATTGCAGGGTTTTGCATCACCACATATGACCAAAAAAAAGCCCCATTTCATAACTGCAGGACAAACAGGATGCTTCATGGAGAAAAAAATCCCCTATATTAGATCTAGCTATGTGTTTAATATTAATTTCTGTCCTATTTTAAATAATTTGGTCTAGCACAACGCCAAGAAACCTTTGTTCTTGCAAGACAATTGTTGCATAAAAGACATTTCAGGGGGAGTTTTTAATCCACAAAACAGGTTCTGAAAGTGTCTTAAATATTCTGTTACTATAAAGCCGATGTTTCAGGTGTACATGTGCTGTAATAAGTGCATAGTACACAGAAAGCTTGTAAGGGGAGTATTTCACAGTTCAGTAGTTGCAATTATAATTTAACCTGAACGTGAAATAATATCAAGTGAAATACACCAAAATTACAACCACACTAATGGAATAAATTACATAAATACTTCTATTTTATCGCACCTTTGCCATATTTATACAAGCTCTGTGAAAGAAATCGTTCAGAGAATGAATAAAAACTAATCATATGGATGACTTAAAGGTACAAAATACTGTAACAGACTTTAAAAGCAAGTCAGCGAACATTTACGTCTATCATGTATTGAAATGATCAATATGTTTCTTTTCCTTCTAAAATCCCAACACAAATTCAGGCTCAGTGGAAGTAACCTCTCTAAAATATATTCAGACGAGTAGTAACAAGGAAGTTAATTTTTATCTTTATCAATTGTATTTTTTCTTTACATGAATGTTTATCAATTTTTGAGAAAGGAAATAAGTGTGCTTAACCTGACAGCTTCCTGATGAACCTCAGGGGAGCCTTTTAAAAACAAAGTCTGCATAAAACGGTAGCTCATTGACCTTTGACAACCACAAAAATAACATGCTTTTTCTGATGAAAATAATACCTGTCTACATTGACTAGCCAAATGCAGAACATACAAATACAGCTATGCGCAAGAGAAAACAAATGTCATAATTTACCCCGCGTGGACTTTCCCATCACGTAATGGGTTCTTCTGCTTCTTGGTATGTTAACATTTCCCCTGAAGATGTAGTGTGTTTAGTAAGTTTTCAATGGGCACCTTCATCTCTGCCATCCTCAGTAGATTGTCATTGAAGCTTCTGGCAAGCCAATGACATATTCACCATCCCTGCTTGATTGTGCAGTATGCATTCCACTCACTGTTTTGTACCTCACAAGCTTGTTGCAGCTGCCATTAGAACCATTCCGTTGGTTGTTTTTAAAAATAGATCAAGAACTGTATTTCAAAGCTTTATGAATAATTTAAGTACTGTAAAAGCTGAAGAGCGGGACAGTACAGTGACTCAGTAGGTAGCAACTGCAGGGCTAAGGTTTTGAATCCCACTTCTGCCCTTTGTGTGTGTGGAGTTTGCTTGTTTTCTCTATGTCACACAGGTTTGATCAAGGTCCTCCTGTTTCTTCCTACACTCCAAAGACCTGCTGTTAGGTTAATTGATTTCTCTGCCGTACGGTCGCATGGCGAAGGGATGGAAAAGGAGGAATGATCCATGGAGTGACTCACAGCAAACAGGCGTTTATTAACAAAACCGGAAAATTAAGTAGATACTAAAGAGACAACAAAGTAAACACAACTGGGGAACAGAGCAAAACAGGGAGCAGGATTGGGAACCACAGCTACTAATACTTCTACAATGACTGACCAAGGTCATGAACAAAGGCAGGCACTTAAATACACAGTGAAACAAGGACTAACAAGGGACAAGTGTGGACTATAACAAAATCAACCAATCAATAATGACATAAGACAACAAGCAACACGAGTAGGGTAAACCTCAAACTGGAACACAAAGATAAGCAATAACAGACCTTATGGAAGCAGAACACTAATAAGTATTAAATAACAGGTGAGGGGTTCAGCCTCAGCTCATTGCACTATGCGGCAGCCTGGGGAGCAGGGATGAAGGACTGCAAGACAGAGAGGCGGGAAGCAGGATGACTTTGTGATACCTGATGGCCAAAAAGGGAACAAAATGCATGGGTCAGGGTCGCATGGGCACTGACCATGACATCCACATGTTCCATGCAATTTAGAGCAATTTAAAGGTATGAAGTGACACTGCTACACACCCCACAAAACAAAATTCAGGTACTTACACTGCAAGTTCGTGATTTCCCACACAGAGTTTGCTACACCCAAGTTAGCTGTTTCTATGGAGCTGATTTCATCAACTTCAAGTTTTCAATATTTGAAAAATGACAGCTGCATGAAATTATTAGAATCTGAATTATGTCTGTCAGGCATAAGCTTTGTTGTTGGCTTATTTAAAGAAGAATATCACATTGTATGTTTGTCTATGTTAAGACCAGGCATGGACTGCAAAACAAACACAGTCTAGGATGCCCATAATGAAATTTTAATATCTGTATGATCTTATACTTGGGGTGGCATGGTGGTGCAGTGGTAAGCACTGTTGCCTCACACCTCTGGGACCTGGGTTTGAGTCTCCACCTGGGTTCCATGTGTGTGGAGTTTGCATGTTC
>JABFEB020000104.1:12040268-12057345 GCA_019775895.2 Stomatorhinus ivindoensis
TGTCCAGGGTTGTTCCCTGCCTCGTGCCCATTGCTTCCAGGTAGGCTCTGGACCCCCCGCGACCCAGTAGGATAAGCCGGTATAGAAAATGGATGGATGGATCTTATACTCTTGAGATGACCCCTTAATATGTTTGGCCAAATCTTCAGAGCTACATGCTCACTTACTTGCTAACTCAGGGACATTATTGAGAAGCAGAAGATGACAGTTTGTCATGTGTTACGTTGTCGCTTCTGTTTGCATCCTTCACCCACGCACAATTGCATATTTGCTTAGTCAAGAGCTCAGTACTAGGAACCGTTGAATCTCGGAATCTCGTAGCTAAAAATTTATTCGAGACATTGACAAATATGCTTGTGGAAATTAGTCATCCTAGTGTAGTGTCAGCAATTTCAGGTATATAGCAGAGCCATGCATGTGAACGACTGTCAGTGTTAGTTCATTTACCTCAATATCTACATAAAACTTGATCATAGGTCATGTGAAAAACCATGAAACAACTTAATTATTTAGTGAAAATGGTGCCCTCCTACATAAGCAACAATTCTCATAAAGGACAGAGACTTTAGTTTCATTCTGTGGGAAAAAAGTATGTTCAGAAACAACAGAAAAAGTAAGGCTATATAAAAAGGACCCTTATGACAAAGCTGCAAAAATTTAGAGGTGAAACAACACAATTTGAGAAATAGAATGGAAGCAGGAATGCATGAAAGAGATGTGTAGCGCGATGATGCATTAAACACACAGATCAAGAACATAGGAAGTCAGTCATCGCTAGAGAGGGAAAGTAAGGAGATTGTAGGCTTTCTGACTTAAGCCCATTTGTTATAGAGATGCATGATGAGCAGAAGGAAACAGCCACTGAAGAAAGACCACTGCACTGCTTTTTGGCATTATCTATACGATGGAAGAGTAGCATGTGGAAACGCATAGAAATAAGTTTATTTTTCAAAATGTTGTACTGTAAACACATTCAGAAGAGAATACATCATATTCTAAACATAAATACAAACATGAATTAGCAGCTAATATGGTGCTTCTGTTGATCCTTGACTAAATTGTTAACCTTAATTACACTCGAAATATACTGCAAGTTCAGCACTGTGAAATGGTATATCTGCGGATGGTCGAGAAACTCAGCTTTTACAGCTGTAGCACTGGACTGGGGGGAGGGAACACAAATCTATAAAACTATTTGACTTGCGTTAATTTGGGTCACATTTTCTGTACGGCATAACACATCACAGCTGGGCCTTCTGCCACATCTAATTTAGGAGCATAACAGTAACTACCAGAGTGGCAAAGTTATCTCAAGATGAACTGAATTTACACTTTGTTGCATTTTGCTGCTGCCTGATGTAAGTTTGGTCAGCAATGTACCTGAATGTACGTTATATTTTTGGAAAATCACCTCCATTCATGAGAAATAAATAGAAGTTTTTATATAAAAATGATAATTATCATACTCCCTATGTAGTTCAGCATGTGCAATTTCTTGGATTGAAGTCAATTGTTAGTTAATTGGGCTTTTTTTTACCACCAAATATGTCATATTTGTGTATAAAATGAACTTTCTTAGCTGTGTATAGAATGATCATAGCTATTTCATTGTCGGTGGGTCGTTTTTCCTATAGGTCTCACTCTGTGAGCTTTATTACAGTTAATAGTACTTTGGAAATATGAAGAAAGAAACAAGGCTGGAAGACTTGTGAAATTCCTGAAATTAATAACTTAAAGCATTAAGTACTAATTTTAGTATTGTCGTGCACTATTCTTGTGTTGGCGTGGAACTTTTCAATGCCCTTTTTTTGCTCAGAAGAGGCTGTCTCAACACTTTTTTTAAGTTTCAAAGTATAAATACAACTTTACACTGTACATCCTGTATTGTGCCAGCTGACATCTATAGGTGAGTTACAAATGATAGAACAAATAGTGCCGTCTTTGAACTGTTTCACTGCCAGTGTTTAGAAAGGGTTGAATGAAGAATTATTAAACCATAACTTAATAACATAATAATACAATTATGTTGATTTAGTTAAAGTTAGCAATTAGTGAACTTAATGTTCTGTTCATTATTCTTTTTAATGAAGTTATTATGTTATTCTAACCTGTTCATTAGATATTTAAACAAAAGTACAGTTGACAAAAAAGTCCTAATATAAAGTTATTCATCAAATTAAACATTTGCGTCTGTCTGTACCTGCTCACAGCTTTGACTGCGGAAGACTCACTTGTTTCACAAACGTGATACTTTTCAGAATAATAAAGGTTTTATCGTGATTATATACGCATTCCCTTTTATATCATTTTGTGTGCGAAGGAAAGCTGTATCTCATATGATATTAATGTAAGTATTCAGAAGGTCACGTTAAGTATTTCCTAAAAAAGTTAGGTGACTGTCAAATATGTTTCAAATCGCTAATAGCAATGCTTAACATTATAATTAATGCTTAATCCTGAAAATACTCAAATTCACATCTTCATCATGATGATTGCCTGGTTAAGTGTCCTTTGAAGTTGATGGTCGGATGGATGTTTGAGATATTTGTTGAAAAACAGGTCCCTGTTCAAAAACATCTAAAACAGTTGAACGTTTTCTGGATACTAGAATTAGACGATATCAGGAATTTTTCATTAGTGTCTTACTAAAACTTCTTTGGATTTTTTTTGCAATTTCCAGTAAAGTTTCAAACATGTTTAAGGTTGAAACATGTTGAAAACCCTTGGGAAGTCTTCTGAAGGCAACTATAATCTCAGTATTGATTGAAGTAGGCCAACATCTACACTACACTCAAATTCTTAACTGTATAATCTTTTTCTCTTTATACCTAAAGTAATAGTCAAAACAAGTCTTAGTTGCAGAAAGCTGTTAATTTAGGGGAAAATGCAGCTTACTGTTTTCTATCATTTGTACATTTTTGTGCTTGCGTATTAGAGTGTGTGACATTGCAGTTACATTGGTCCATTCCTGGCTGTACGTTCAGATCAATACCATGACTTCATATAGATATACATATAGCTACCATCTTTTAGCTAAAAAAAAGTCTCAAAAACAAGCAAAAAAACTGAAAATAAAAATCACGAAGGTTGTGTGTTGTCTACTCTTAGGAAAGTAACATATTATCTTTCGCGGCTATAGTACTATTGCATCCGATTACAGAAAATTCAGTTAGTCATTTGTACAAGAATTTATTTGTGAATTGTGAAGTGCAAGAGTAAAATGTTAGCTTTTATTTTATTTATTCATTCTATCATTTATGATTATTACTAGCTTTTATTAAAGACAACAGCAAAACACATAGACGTCACAAGATAATAACAATTCAATCTGGCCACTGTTTTTAGTGGCAAGAATTTATACAACAGGACCTAAGTGTTTATGAAGGTTTGCTGGAGGGGCGTATCTTCATCAGGTTAATTGTAGTAAGATTTTAGTTTGTAATGAGTGGGTAATGGGTGGCATACTCTTGTTTACATAATTTTGGTTTTAATAAACACAGGCAGCACTGAAATCTTTGTCCTCTTAGTTCCATTGCCCTGGATAGGGGACATTGGTGAGCACATCACATGGGCGCTACAGCCTGGCCCCTAAAATGGCCACAATTTCCATAGTATTCCCTAAGCTCTGCTTTGGTTTACAGAAACCATTACACTTCCTACCAAAGCAGGTTAACCTATTTGGTTACACATCTAAATACCACAGAATAGACATATGTTTCGGAGATGCATGGTGACTCTGTGGGTAGTGTAGTTACCTCACACCTGCAGCACTGGGGGTTTGAACCCGGCGTGTGTAGTTTGCACATTCTCTGGTTCCCTCCCAGTGATACCTTTTTTGGCATTACTTAATTATAGTGTCATAATATAATTCCATAGTGTAAGAATAATTATAGTATGCAGCCTACAATAAACTTGCATCCTGTCCAGGGTGTACCTCTGCCTTGTACCCTGCACTTCTTAGGTTACGTTATAGCTGACCTAGACCAGCATTAACTGTTGGACGACGGACAGATGATCTTCATTAGCAAAGCTTCCGCTTCACAGTTAGTCACTCCACAAACTGGAGACGTCTCATTTGTGTTCCAGATCGTTTGTAGCTACTAATAATTGTGAAGCATTGGCATCTTATGCGTCCTTTGCTTTTTTTGCTGCAGTTTGGTCATCGCTACGTTACAGCATTCTTTGCAGTTTCTAGCCACTACCTGGAAGCATTTTTGCAGTAGTCAGTTTGAGGTTTATGAACGATCATTTATTAGTCATTAGCTATTTAAAGGCACAACACTGCATGATGGGAAACTTATTGTGAAACGCTTATTGTTGCACGTATTTTTCCATGCAACAAAAGAAAAAACAAAACAGTTAAGTGGTTCAGATAAGATGGTTCATATATAATAAATATTGTGCAGGCCTAAAGATTTCAAGGCAAAACTTCAATTCATTTTCCATATTTATTTTATGAATATGGAAAAAATCAGTGGGCCTCTTGAAAACTACAATGCACAAAGACAATACTGTCTTGCACACAAACACAGTATAAAATGAGAATCACGTTAATGACCACTGTAGGTTATTTTCACCAGCACTATATACACCACTTTTTATCATTGCTTTGTGTCATCGTTATAATTTATTTCAGATAAATAATTTGGCAGTCATTGGATAAAACGCTTTGCGGATTAGTTGGCTAAATGCAGTTTATTTCCTGTATGTTACGGTAATGAGGATACATTGCTTTTTGGTTGCCTGTTCACCCTCTGTGTTGATGACATGAGTTCAATTACTGTATGTAGCTACCATGCTGGCCTGAGGAAGAGATATTTACTAAATAAAACATATCATCCAATACATTTATGCTTAAGAATGCTTTCATAGTAAGCATTTTAGTCTTATATACATGGAAAGTTTGTCAGCTTTTCTCTTTTATCACAGCAAAATGCAGAAAGAAATGTCCTTTGAATACTGAAGGAAAAATGTATAAATTTAAACAGCACTGGAGAATTATAGTAAAGAAAAAAACAGAACACTGAATACAGAGAACAAAATGTATTTAATAACCTAAAATAACCAGGATTCTTCAATAACAATGTTCTTTACATGATTAAAATACTGCCATTTGCATTTATTTATTTAGGAACATACTGTAGACCATGGTGCTTCTGGGGCGCCTTTTTCGTTCATGGGCTTTCAGGGCTGCGTGCTTGTTCTTACGTTCCAAATAAACCCGTACCACATCATATGAAGTGTTGCGTCTTTGTAAGCCAATAGCACGCGGCGGAACAGCATCCTTTGATTTTCCTGCCTTCTTCTCAGACTGAAGTTGCTTGTGATTTGTGCTTTTTTGGTTGTTTTGCTTTTCTTTCAGAGTCGAGGCACCTCTTCGTCAATCCAGTCGTAAGAAGGAAGAAGAGAGGAGGAAGAGCCGCCCCGGGAGTGAGGTAGATGACTTGCTCTTATCGCTTTGTTTCCTGCCTGCAGCCATGATGACTTCATCTTGTCGCCAGTTTGATTTCTAATCCATGCTTGACTCTGGACGGTGTCGTGCCGAAGTCAGGTGTGGATTTTGTTTCGTGAGGCCTCCCGGAAACCGGAAGGACGGCTCTTTTGTGCCAAGGTAGTAAGAACAGCGCGTAGGCTTACCTTTAACCTTAACATTAAAAAATTTTAAGTTTTTACCCCGATATATAAATGTTAACAGCATAATAAGATCTGCCTGTTGGTTAAGTGTTTTAAATGAGTAATGTAATGATTTTTAGAAATGTTGCAAATTGACGTGAAATTTGCTGGTGATTTTACAAGCCTTTCTCTATAAAGGCCAATTTAATCAAAGACTTCAAGGTTTCAAAAATATACAGCATGTGTATCCATACTATCATTACTAGAATTGCTGCCTTATACCAAGACACTGCATATTAATGGCAAGTGAATAATGTTATTATTTAATCTATGGAATATGATTATGATTATGAATGACATCTTTTCTGTGTAAAGAGCAACAGTTATTTGTGACGATGTAGTTTTAATCTTAGTTATCGCATAAATGTGATCCAGCACTATAGTATTAGTCACTTTCACAGAAAAGTAACTGGTTAGTGATTCCACAAAATGTCATGTAAGTGGGAGGAATTGAAAACGACCACAGCTACCATTACTAAATTTGCTAATCTTTCTATTTACATGGACCTTGAAATGTTCTGAAAATTGTAATTTTGGTGGATTACTCAGGAGGAGCTACCATATTGTAGGTATAGTTCAGAGTAAGGTTTTGAGTATAACGATGCTTGTTTTAATACTAGAGTGTTTACAAGGGTACATGGATCGTATAGAGTGAGCATACAATATTAGTCCAAAAATGTTGGGACACTAACGAGAGTTCTGGGACATTCTTATTAGGACACCTTTTCTTGAGTCTAAAAAGTAATTGTAACCCACCAGGCACAGCAGAGAACGCTACAATCAGATCAGTCATTTTGGCATCCTTTATGCACAGAATTCCAACTTTATGTATTGATACTAATATGTATATACCAGTAGTAATAGAAGTAATATTTCATTAATAATGATGTTTAATGTCAAGAACACAGATCAGGTGTGTCCAGTTCAGATTTATATCAAGTTTCTTAAAGCTTCTTTTAAGCCTAATAAACAAAGAATATGTTTTTTAGGAACACTTTGCAGTCTGTTAGTTTTTTATCACTTAATGTTAGAATTTAATAATTTTGTTAAAAGGAGGATGAAAGTTCAGATCTTAGATTAAAATACAACAACAGTAAAATGGTAAAAATATGACTGGAGACCTAAAAAGGAAAATTGTAGCTATTTATAGCATGTTTGTGTATAACGAAGATATGTGTACACATCAACGGCATTGGTTATTCTTTGTTGAACATGCCACCCAATTTCTACTTTCTACCTAAAGGTGCTTCAAATAAATACTGGAAAATAAATTGCAGATTTTGTTTGTAAAAATTAAATTTTCAGTGATTATAAGCATTTGACACAACATTTCAATCCCCTTGTGCTAGAGCATTACACCAAGCGCACGCGTCGTCAGCCAGTGCTGCCAGAAGGGTAAACCTGTGCTTCATCATTGGTTAACAGATCTATATGACTTTGTTTATATTTACTAAGCAGTCTGGTAATATTTTACTTGATAATACTTGGTAATAACTCAGTTACTACTGAAGTACAAATCATGAACAAATCATATTCAAATGTAGTCAAGATAAAAGATGTGTCATAATTCATTAATGATGAACAAACACAAGATCATTATTTCACGTGTTCTTCACGACTTGTTTGTTCAGTAGTTTACAAACGTTAACAGAATTAATAGATATAGTAACAAATATAGTAACTGAGATAAAAAAAAAGTTACGATTCATTAATTATGAATGAACATGACATCAGTATGTAACTAAGACTTAGTTGATGGTCAATTAATACATGATTAATAGCATAATGCTAATTTGTGTCCCATCAAAGTGTTACCAGCATTTTTGACTGTTAACTGCTAAACTGACAGCTGTTTTATACATTTAACAAGTTACCTGAAAATTTATCATCAGTATTTGTATTATGTATTAGGTACTTAGCATTGCAGTGGGGATGGGCGAATAAAGTATTTAAACTAAACATATCAACTGTAAAATGATATGTGATCTTGCAATAGGAGAATCATGTGCAACAATAGCATGTCATGCCGTTCAGGTGTCACGTCACTGTTCTGTGTGCATGGAGTCTATTTCATTTGGCCAAAATGGGTGTTTTATTGCAAATAACAGTTACATAACACCTTACATAAGGTCATAAAAGTGCAGTTATTGCTACTGTTATCATCAGATACCTAATGTTTTTAATTAAACTGAGGTCTGGGTGAAACCTTAAAGCTTTAACTCAAATATTTCGTAGTATATTTACTATGTAAAGTAGTTCATATTTGAATGACTCAATTCTGTTCTCCATAGATATTCACCAATTTTACATTCACAGGGCAAATAATAATAATTCTTTTCCAATAGTAATTATTTTCTTTCTCCTTTACTTTTATATACGTTGATGAATTTTCTGAAGGGTTATTGGGCCACTGAACAACATGGCCATTTTACAGAAGCTGATACTTAACACCAAGGAAATTGCTTACTTAGACATAACGTTTTTCCTTTAAATTAGCAGCTTTTTTTGAACCTATTTGTGAAACTCACACAAGTCACCCAGTACTAGCGCTAAGCAAGGTTGAAGAATCAGATCAATGTTATTGTCATGTTTTTGTATCTTTACTGTCTAGCTAGGTGTGTCAGCCTGATGAGTGAGTGGAATTATGGCTCAGAGCAGCGCTGTTCACTCATAGACCCCCTGCTTGCCGTGTGACTGTCACTGCATCTGCCCCGATATCTCTTTGTCACAGTGACGCCACGACTGCCATTAATATTGCCGAGCCACTGCTGTTTATTATCTACATGCAAGAACTTGTTCTATAGCGTAATACTCATTCCACATGCATTGTTCTGCACCGGTGCTAAACAAACACCCCAGATTACAATTTCAGCTGAGCTCAAAACAAATTCATTTCTGTCTTATGGATTTATTCTTATGGATGACTGTGGTTAATAAATATAGGTTAAATAACTGAAAGCAGACAGATGGAAGCTGTGAGTCAAAGAAATTAGTGTGGGAGAAACTTCCACTTTCACAGACTGATCAGACAGTGTTGCCGATATCATTTTCTGTGAAGTTAGCCATTATGACTCAATTGAGACCATTTAAAGGATATTTGCCTTTGGTCTAGCTACATATGTTTTTGGGTGGTTACACACACTTAACAACTTCCACACATCCTCATTATCCTAGATTTAAAAAAAAAATTGAATTAATATGTTTCCAAGTTTGCATGGCTAAGGGCTGACCTGAAAGGATGGAAAATCAAAATGATGGTTCACAAATGGCACATTATTCCTTCAGAGTGCACT
The DNA here is from genome assembly GCA_019775895.2 of Stomatorhinus ivindoensis. Lineage (NCBI taxonomy): Eukaryota > Metazoa > Chordata > Actinopteri > Osteoglossiformes > Mormyridae > Stomatorhinus > Stomatorhinus ivindoensis. The sequence goes on from JABFEB020000104.1 coordinate 12,049,235, forward strand.
AGAACCATGTAGAAACGGTCTGAAAAATAGAAAAAACAGTAGGTGCATTTCAAAACAAAAAGACTAATGCAGTGTGTGTTTGAGGAATTCTCAGAGGCCTTGTACTAATGTCAATAATGATAAGCTGCGGGATTTTTGGTTGTCAGAACGATCTGCATCCTAACATTACTTCATGAAACAATATCATAGTAGGAGACATTTGGATAGAAAAGCATCAAGCCATTTCATATCTTGATTGGATACAGAAGAGCCTTTGAACAACCTTTCTTTTATGGGAGGGGGGTGTAAAACTAATTCATAGAATTTTTAATGCATAAATAATTATACACCTTAACAAAAATGAATTTGGGCTGTCAAGCCAGTTGGGGTTCCAAAGTTTTTTTTTGAAAATGTCATGCAGATTTTTTGTGGTGTGCGCTTTCCTTGAAAATTGACAGGTGAATGAATAGAGTGAATTGTTTTTTTTTTTGTTCTGATATTGCAGATATGCATGAGTAATACACATGACTAATATGAAGAAATGTATAAGAAGTACTGAAAATAGTGCAAAACAGCAAAATACAAAAAATCGCTTAGAGTTCATTTTCTGCTGCCTGGAAATGAAAGAAAACATTATTTTGGTTTAAATACAGTACACTGTGCAATGGAGAAACAGGATAAAATGTTTTAAAGAATAAATAATATTATTTCTCTGTCAATCTTTATGACCATATGTCACTAAATATCACATAATACCATCAACGGGATCTCCTTTTACTGTATAGAATAAGGCTGTTTTAAAGGTATATACTGTAGCAATAGTAACTTCTGGAATACAGTGGTATTTGTGACATATTTTAATTGCTGATGACAATCTATGAGGGCATAAACATTATTTTCAAAATCCAGGTAAATGTCCCAAGACGAATAAGGATGAAACATGATGTGCAAAGACCTTTAGTCTGATCGTGTTACAAGAAGCACATCAATATATATTTGCTCACTTAGGCTTATGGAAGATATGAAATAAACTATTTCCATTAATCCTTCTTCTAATCACTTATCCTGATCCAGGCTGCAGTGTAAACTAATTGCAAGTAAGATATAAATCTTTATGCACCTTTCCTAAGAAATTTATGAACTAACTTTGAAGTCAGATACATGTATTCCATAATCTGCTGTTTTGTCCTGTTTCAATAACTTGTCTTGCAGACTTTTCCAGTTATAAATAACATATAGAATATACTTTGCTTAAATTTTCCAGCTGCATTTTTCTGGTATTAGCAAATGTCTTTATTAGTCATATATAAATCTGCGAGGTATAGTACACAAATGTATATCTTTAATCGGTGTGTTCAGTCAGCATATACATGAAATGCATTCATTGGGACAGCAAGCTTGTCATGGATGCTATATTTTAAATTAATTTCCTCGATTCCTTGTGTTTTAAACATGGGCCTGCAGATAGTTAATCACTGGTAATACAAGAATGTACTATAAATATATAAATTTTCCTTTTTTGTTTTTATTTTGGAAATTTTATTTAGATAATGTACCTTCAGACACACACATGCACACACAAAAATACACAAACTTTTATTTCCAAACGACCTCAATTCGCCTACAAAATGCACACCCACAAAAACCAAACCGTCTTGCAAAAATTGAGTTTCCTTCTGAAACATTTTGTTGCCTGAGTTTTTACATTTAAAAAAAAGATCATGACATTTTGCTGGGCGTGGGGTGTTTTAAATGTCAGTTCGAAAAAATGGGGAATTACTCACTACCTGTGTGCCAAAGAATAATGGAAAAAGTGTACTTATTATATACATGTTTCGAACAATGGAGCCAGGTTTGTCAAGTTTGTAATGTTTTCTGAAGTAAGGAAACAAAAAAACCACAATCGAAAGTTCATGGGATTATGATTAAACCTTTTTACTCCATTGCATTGGTAATACTTTCTTATGTGCGTGTATTAACCACAGGCTGTCTGGATTACTTAGGGTGGCTAGTTACAACACCTGGGTATTTTACCTATGCTTTGCAATTACAGGCACATGCTATAGACTAATGGTACTGATAGCAACAGGAAATGCCAGTATTATAAAATTTCAGGTAACAGTGTGCACAAAGTATATACAGTTTGCATCTTTGCAGCCGCATTATCATACCTGTCATACCTGAGTCTGAATTTCAAGGGCAAGCCAACCCTGTGAAACGGACCGCGTAAACTGTCGGTTTAAACGCACCGTTAAATTGCATGTGAATGAAGAGTATGCTGGAATTAGAACTGCCAGTGAGCGGGAAATTCATTTTCTGCTCTATATAAATTTAACTTGTGTGAAACATAACTTCCAAAACAGCTGGCTTTAAGATCACAAATATACAAGCTTGCTCTTTTGCGGTATTGCTAAGCACATTGAAACGTACCGTCCAGCTTTGCCAAACTTACAGCACTTCAGCCTCTTATTCGTAATCAATGTGGGATGTTTTATATGGGAAGTTTAGAACAGGTGATGAACCGGTTAGGGCAGTTTTTCCCACACCAGGTTTCCGGAAACGTAACTGCAGTCTGGGCAGTGTAACAAAAACTTCAAGATGCTCATGATTGCTCAGCGATGTTTCTTATCACTTGATCAATAGTCAGCTCTCACACGGCAGATGAGAGGGGCTGGCAGCACACAATGCGCTGTGGCATTATGTTGCATTGCTAAAATGGGCAGGTGGGCTTTACATTGCGTTTTAATGCCATGACTTGCTGAGATGCACAAGGAAACAGATAACAGAGTCACACAGGTACAGAAACAAAAACCCCCACCTGGGTATGGACTCCCCCATGCTGCACACTGTACCATAATGTAGTAAAAGTAAATAGTAAATAATAAAGGTTAATAAGTTTCTCTATTATTGTACTTCCCTTTTGATCTCTATAATTAATAATTATGAACACAATTACAAAATAGCCTTGTTTCATTTTGGATCATTTCAAAAACTTTCTCTTTTTCTTTGGAGTTGAAGGGGTTGTTTTTCTCATGAAATGAAGAAAAAAAAGAAAACCGCAGAGAGATTCTGTACTTTTGTTTTTGACTGAATTCCTGTTTCCTGGGCTTGTACGCTTGTGTGTTCATGCTCACAGAATGTGTTCTAGCTGTCTAAAGCTGTATGGATGCGAAACACTTTCTGGACACTACATAGCCTTGTAGGGCTCAAATTTACCAATAAGCATTATTAACCTTAAAGGTGGTAATAATCATCCGTCATCATCCAAACTTTATCAAAAACCTCTCACAGAAATTTAGAGAAAGAGGCCCTTTATGTCGTGCAACATTTTTTAGAAACACTTTCTCACTTGGAAGTGGCACTCAAACCTGGATGCCATGTGTGTCTTCACTTGATAACTGCTGCTTTTGCAGTGATCCAATTGGTGCTTAACTTGTGAATCAAAAGGTACCAGAATGTAATGAGAGTGGAGGCAGGTGTGGGTTGTGGAACACAGACAAAACACTGTAGTGAAAGCATGCTATGCGTTTTTAAGAATAAATCTGAACTAATAAAGGACGTGAAATTTCATGAAAACTGCCCTGTATATTAAAATAAACAAATAGGTGGCAGAGAGTTCCCAGACAATCGGAAACAAAGAGGTCTGCCCCAGACAATCAGAAATGGAGTGGTCTGTCCTGGACAATCAGAAATGGAGAGGTCCCAGACAATCAGAAACGAAGAGGTTCCGTACAATCGGAAATAGAGAGGTCTGTCCCAGGCAGTCGGAAATGGAGAGGTCTGTCCCAGGCAATCAGAAACGGAGAGTTCCATCGTGGACAATCGGAAATGGAGAGTTACATCCCTGGCAATGGGAAACAGAGACGTCCCAGACAATCAGAAATGAAGAGGTCCGTCCTGGATAATTGGAAATGGAGATGTCCTGGAAAGCGTTCCAGCAGGATCTGGCACAAATTAAGCACTGGATCAAATGCATTAAAAAATTTTAAGTGTGTGTGTGGTGACACAGAAAAAGGGCTTTTTCTTTCCCCAACTAAAGCTAAATACAGATATAATTCAACACTTGCTACGCAGACCCACAGGATATCATGCATTTCGTAGCAAACCATGAAAATCTCTAAACATCATCGAAACAAAACACAAATGCTGTCGTTCTCCAAATACTGTTTAGTTTATGGTTTGTTTTGCTTGCCCTGTGGTTCTAAATATAGCACATTGTCCTGCAAAATGCTAGAACAAAATATTTTTTGAGCACAATAAGTCCTGTGTCACAAAGTATGTAAGAATTTTGAATAATATATTCATTTATTTCTGTAAAGTGCTTTCCAGGCGTACGTCTTGGGTGACAGTTCTACTCTTGCTCTTAGAAATGTGTGGTTATGCATTTCTCACTATGTACAAGGAAGGTTAAACCAACTGACAGTATCACGGCTCCCCTTCCTCTGTCAGGCAGACTGCATGCCTGCCCGCCTGTCTTCCCCATGCAGTGCTGTCACCGCAGTCTTGGAATGCACCTGTGCCTTCACTACGTATCCCCCCCTTACTCCTGTGGCTCAGGGTACCTTGTGGCTGTGGCTTGTTCTCTTCGTTGCTTGTTTACTTGTTTGAGATGAAAAGAAATATAGGAACTTCAGTTGTGAAGAAACACAAATGTTTCTAGAGTCAGGAAGATTATGTGAACTTCTAATCTGCCACTATGACCTGCGACTGAAGCTTAGAATAACTATAAAAAACCTGTAGCTTACATATTTAAGAAATATCATCTAGATAAAAAGAATAGAAAAAAGAATTCTGAAACCCCACAATTCCTTGGCCATTTCTGTTTGCCACCTACTGTAACTCTCAAACTCAAATCAACGTGTTCATTAATGTCCCCATGGTACATCATTCTAATTGACATCCAGACGAGAGACCAAAATGTTATTCAAGAAAGAATGAAGATCCTGAAGATGTCTTTTGTATAAACAATAATTTAATTTTAAGAAAAATATTTCGTGAAACTGACTGGACATACAGTCATGGCCAAAATTATTGGCACCCCAGGAATTTTTCCAGAAAATGTGCCATTTCTCCCAGAATATTGATACAATTATACGTGTTTTGGTATACATATATTTATTTCCTTTATGTGCATTGGAACAACACAGAAAAACAGAAAAAAAGCCAAATTTGACATAATTTGACAAAAACTGGGCCGGAAAAAATTATTGGCACCCTCAACTTAATATTTGGTTGCACGCCCTTTGGAAAAAATTACTGAAATCAATCACTTCCTATAACCATCAACAAACTTGTTACACCTCTCAACTGGAATTTTCAACCACTCTTCTTTTGCAAACTGCTCAAGGTCACTCAGATTTGATGGGTGCCTTCTCCCAACAGCAATTTTGAGATCTCTCCATAAGAATTCAATCGGATTTAGATCCAGGCTCATTGCTGGCCACTTCAGAACTCTCCAGCGCTTTGTCTTAAAGCATTTCTGGGTGCTTTTAGAGGTATGTTTGGGGTCATTGTCCTGCTGGAACACCCATGACCTCTGACGCAGACCCAGCTTCCTGACACTGGACCATGCATTGAGCCCCAAAATCTTTTGGTAGTCGTGACATAGTCAAGGCATCCACTGCCAGAGGCAGCAAAACAGCTCAGAACCTCCACCATGTTTGACTGTAGGTACTGTGATCTTTTCTTTGTTGGCCTCATTCTGTTTTCTCTAAACAGTAGAATGATGAGCTTTGCCAAAAAGCTCTACCTTGGTCTCATCTATCCACAAGATGTTTTCCCAAAAGGGTTTTGGCTTCCTCAAGTACATTTTGGCAAACTCCAGTCTGGGTTTTTTATGTTTCTGTGTCAGCAGTGAGGTCTTCCTGGATCTCCTGCCATAGCGTTTCATTTCGTTCAGATGTCAACGGATAGTTCGAGCTGACACCATTGCACCCTGAGTCTACAGAACAGCTTGAATTTGTTTAGAGGTTGATTGGGCTGTTTATCCACCATTCGGACTATCCTCCGTTGCAATCTTTTATCAATTTTTCTCTTCCGTCCATGTCCATGGAGATTAGCAACAGTGCCATGAGTTGTGAACTTCTTGATTATGTTGCACATCGTGGACAAAGGAGCATGAAGATCTTCGGAGATGGACTTGTAGTCTTGAGATTGTTGATATTTTTCCAGAATTATTGTTCAAATGTCCTCAGACAATTCTCTGCTCTTCTTTCTGTTCCCCATGCTCAGTGTGGCATGCAGACACACAACAAAAAGGTTGAGTCAACTTTTCTTCATTTTAACTGGCTTCAGGTGTGATTGCCATATTGCCAGCACCTGTTTCTTGCCACAGGTCAGTTCAAACACGTATCATACGCTTGAAATAAACCCACAATTTTGAAAAGGTGCCAATAATTTTGTCCAGCCCATTTTTGGAGTTCTGTGTGAAATGATGTGAAATTTGGCTTTTTTCTGTTTTTTTGTGTTGATCCAATGCACATAAAGGAAGTAAACATATGTATACCAAAACATTTCTAATTGCAACAATTTTCTGGGAGAAATGGTGCATTTTTTGGAAAAATTCTAGGGGTGCCGATATTTTTGGACCATGACTGTACATCTTGACCCACTTGAGACCGAACTGGCCATTGTAAGTGACTAGGGGATTTGATCCAGCAAATTAAGAATAAATTGACTCTTAGTTGCTGCTACTGTGTTTTAGTATTTTAAGTGCTCACAATGGCATAGACAAATGAAGGTCAAAGTACACAAACTGAAATAGAAATAAGCATGTTTCTTGATTAGATTTATGGCATTCTTAGACGTGAATGATCATGCACAAAAAAGCAATAATACAGGGCTGTATGATTGCCACTCATATTCAGAATGATGCTGTTCAATTCTGTAATCCTGGTTTTATTGTTAATAATCACCAAGACTAAATTAAATTTGAATTGTTTTCAGTCTACTTGCAATGTTCTTCCAAGATTTGATGCTAAATGTTGTAGAATTCTTTTATGGATCGCTACCTACTTCAAATCAACACCTGTTTGCACATCACATGTTTCTGGTTCATTTTCAGCTCACCGTCAGCTGCAGTCTGCTCACTTCTGTTTTGTTTTGTTTTGTTTTGTCTTGTTTTGTTTTGTTTTGTTTTGTTTTGCTTTAGATGAATGTCATTCTGGGCATGATTTTAACAAGCTTTGTGCAGCCATTAGTTTGTACCGATCAAGTGCCAACTGTTGTCATTTTGCACCTCATCCACCCTAATATTCCCTGTCCTGAGAGTGCACTGTGGTTCCACTCCACCAGCAATGCCCGGAAATGAGCAAAAGATTCAAAGCAATGGAAGGGAGCCGACCGAGTCAAAGGCCCAGAGGCCGAGGGAGGAGCCAGCAAAGACCCCGCCTCAGGTGGATGATGTCATACCACCAGTTTCCACTCAGGTACAGCTCTTTTAAAAGTGCACAGTGGCAGCTACAATCATCCTTTAAATGGGTTCACTATCGATTTATGTATCAACAACAATACGACTTACGCTGAAGGCAGGTGATGTGTGACATCAGGTTTTTAATCTCATTGGTTAACTTGCCATCCAAGTATTTGCATCGCTGATGAAAGACAGATTAATTTTTTTCGTATATGTTGGTGTTTCTGTTGTGAATCTTCCTAACACTGCCCCACTTAATTATTGGCACACTCATGTCTGCTCTGTGTGCATGCTCTTTGTGTAACGTGGGTATCTCTGGGTACTCCAGCACGCTAATAACATGTGATTAGGTGAACTGATGTCACTACATTGGCTAAAGTTTGTAATTGTGTGTTTGAAGAGCCATACAATTACACAAACCAAAATGATATGATCCTGTTTTTGTTTCTGACACTTGTCACAGGTCTCGTTTCCGCTCATGTTTGGATCTGTGAATCCTTTTAACACCACATCCCAACTTCATACCATTCTTCTAAAACAGGTAAGACTGATTTATGATTCATTCATTTCTGTCAACCACGGGCTTCATATTCCATAAATACTGGAAAACATATTGCAGAAACACGGATCTTAGAATTCTAATTTATAATACAGTAATCCCTCACTTATCGCGGGAGATAGGTTCCAAGGCCGACCGCGATAACTGAATTTCCGCGAAGTA
>JABFEB020000104.1:12061047-12103399 GCA_019775895.2 Stomatorhinus ivindoensis
ATATCCATCCATCCATCCATCCATTTTCTATACCCGCTTATCCTACTGGGTCGCGGGGATATATATATATATATATATATATATATATATATATATATAAACTTGTTTTTCATTTACTTACATAGATACCCATGTTTAATGTCAATGATAGTTTCAACATCAAGAACAATAACTATTGACAAAATGTCCAATTATAACAATATACTGTAGTAAAGGATATGCGAATGTAGTTTCTCTCTCTCTCTTCTTTTCTCAAATGACTGGGATTCTGACGTCTCTGCAGGGCACCGTGGGTAGAGTGAGACATGAGTCACATATTAAATCACACATTACGTCACGACAGGGAAGACCTGGTGGAAAGGCTACTCAGGGTGGTGTGGAACTTAAGACTTGTGAACCATTTATTTTAGGACTTTTCCACTTAATATGTTTCGACTCACTGAAACTGTTACCGAGTCAGTGGACGCAGAGGTTCCACTGCATGCAGATTTTTGATGTGCGCACACTCGCCCCATTGAGCACAAGAGCCAGAAGACTACACGTTATTCTACATGCTGTAAAGCTGCCGCAGACTTGTAGGTGTCCACTGTGTCCTCAGCTCACCACGGAGAAGAGGAAGCTTCTGGCTATGCAGCTCCATCTCCACCCGCCCGACCACAGGCCCATTGACTCGGTGAGTGATTCGCTTTCTTCTCATCACTCATCCTCTGACACTCAGTGTTTTTGTCAAGCTGTCACATGACTTAAAATGAATCAGCCGCATGAATGGATAAAAATGGGTCCATTTCTGAGACTTGTGCTTCTTGCCTTGGATAAAATTATAATTATTCGAATGAAAATATATTCTGTGTGCATACGTTTTCTAATTCATTGAATCGATTTTGGTAATCATGCCAGAGCAATATATACTGATTATGTGTATGTTTTATACTAACCTGACATGTCATTTAACACTAATAACTTGATATGATTCCGTATCAATCATACTGCACATTTACTGTACTACCACTGATGGTTTTTTCGACCCTGATGCTGCTTGTATTTTATATACCTATAAAATATACTTATTGCTCAGATTTTGTACTTTTACAGCACTGATATTTTACATATATATATATCTTACTTTTATATGTCCAAAGATTCAAATATAATTGCACTATTTGTGGTTAATGCAACTGCAATTTCATAGTGGTGGTACAAACACAATAAAGTTCTTGAATCTTGAATCTTGACTGCATGTCAATCTGGCTTTTACAGTCATACACAAATTCAGCACACAGGTACGTTTGCATGTCCCAGAAAACTGCAGTACTGTTCCCTGCAATGTTAGCAAGTTGTCTGTATTTTTTGAATCTTTCAGCCCCAACAAGAGGGTTCAGAGAGACAGCAGTTATGGCTCCGTGACAGTATCCCCTGCAGTGTCACTAAGGATGCTGCACAGCTGGTGCCACCAAGCTACTGGCCTGTTCCAAACTCCCACTTTGTTCCAGGTGAATAAAACACTCTTCATTGTCATTTCAGGTCACGCAATGTTATGTGGCAACAGTCCTTACAGTAGCAAAGAATTCACAGAATGAAACAATAGACAATTCATACAATACATATGCAATGAGTGATACAAGGACACAATGACACAATACCCAATATAAATATAATATAAGAAAGTGAAAATTATACAACATATCAAATATCAGAATGCACCAATACATACATTTGGAAATTAAAGCGCATGCAATCTATCCTCACCAATTTGACAAATTTATATTGCTCTTCATTCATGCTTTACTAGGAATTTACAAAACAGATTAGCTTTTGGGTTCATTTTCTTTGAATTCTAATCTAGGCTAGCATGCAGCAGTTTCATACCATCCCTACTCATTCAAAGCCATGTGTCATTTTACAGACCCAGGGACTCATGCAAAATAAGGGTATTAAAAATGAGAGTAATCTGTTAAAATGTGAACATCACAACTGAAGACTGTGGCTTTATAAATTGAAGGAATACGCCTAGTGATATATGCTTTAGGTGTCGATATTCCCACCTGAAAAATAGTGGTGTTTTCTGGGCTATTTATTTAATTTCCATATTCATATACTGTAATATAACTGCTACAGAAATGTGTCTGCATGATATTAGAGTTTTAGAAAATGATGAATCCATGGTGCACATAATACCGTTTCTTTGGGAACTAAGAAGTAATAAAAAATGTGTTTGTAACTCTCCGTTAAAAGTAGCTTCTTTGATTTCACATTAGAAATAATTACACGTGAGCATCCAGCCATCCATCTACCATGAAGCCACTTTTCTTGGTGAGGGTTTCAACGTATAATGATAATAGGATGTAATATTTAGAAGTATTAATAGCACATAATGCTTTGCAGAACTTGTCCCCAGCATTGACTGCTACAAGTACCACAACATTCGGCCACCGTACACCTATGCTTCCCTGATCAGATGGGTAAGTAAACATCAAACATTTTACAAACCACGCAATACAGAAAAATATATGCATAATCAGCAATATAATTCTTGGCCGCGCAAAATAAATGGCCATTTCAACAATTTGTTTATCATTTCTCCTTGGGTGGTCTCAGGCAATTCTGGATTCCCCAGAAAAGCAGCTGACTTTGAATGAAATCTATCATTGGTTTACCAAAATGTTCTACTACTTCCGGCACAACACGGCTACATGGAAGGTACAATGTTCTCTCATACTGACATGTAAAGCGAATTTAACAGAGTACTTGTACTTTTATCCTGCTGTTTGATATATCATATTAGCACTTAAGAAAGCTTCAGAAATGAACTTCAGAAAAAATGTAGCAATCTGGAAAGGAAAGTATCAGGTCGACTTTTTGTCCAATGGGAAAAGAAATATAGGCCTATCAGTCACTTCAGTGTAAACACCGGAAAATCACCAAATCACTCATTTACATTACATCAAACAATTACATTTCGAGGTTTCATTTTTTTACCTCCAATATGATGTCCAACGATATGTATTTAACTGTTACTATGGGTTTAATAACATTCAATAGGATAATCATTTCAAATATGTTTGCTATGTTTGCTATTCAAATTCTAGCCCAAATACGATCAGTGGTAGCCCTGTGCTTTTTAAGTTAAACCACTACAGACAATTCAGCAATAAAAACTATTACAAACCACTGCAATTCAGATATTAACATTTATATTTATATGTCCCTGTCCTAACCCTCAGTACCTTTGATTGCGCTCCGCAGAATGCTGTCCGTCATAATCTCAGCCTCCATAAATGTTTTGTGCGTGTGGAAGGAGGAAAGGGAGCAGTCTGGACAGTGGATGAAACTGAATTTCAGAGGCGAAAGGGGCAGAAATTTAACCGGTGAGAGGCCTGTTTCTGGTCAAATGTTTGCAATAAGAAAAGGAATAAAATATTGAAAAGCAGTATTAGCACCCCTGACATTCAATGCCTGTGTAGCCATGAAACTGGATTAGCACAGGGCTGCATCTCAGCACCAAACACTGAACCTCAAGCGTGTGCCTTTTTCCAAGATTCGCTTTTCCTTGAACATTGAACAGGGTGGTTTTAAGGGAGGATTATGGTTAGATAATAATACGTATACAATGTTTGCGCAAGGATTATATGTGCATGCTCTGGCACTTATGTTTCCTATTTCATTGCATACTCTGTTTCACAGATTTATAAAATACTGTGGCCATGACGGCCATGACAGCTAGTCAGTGTTGTACCCCTTTTGAGGACCTTTTGCCAAGTCTCATATACAGAAATTTAGCCAACTTTCCAAAGCATTGTAAAGTAACAGTGAACTAAAAGACACTGAGGATCAGTCTTCAGTTTTGCTCACAAATTTCCAACTTATTTAATTTAGGGAACTAATGCACTATTATTGTGTATCCAAATGTAGTTTTAAACAGTGAAACAAGGATGCAAAATACTCCATGTACAGTGGAAACCACTTATAGTGATCACGTCTGTCTGGGTGAAATTGATCCCTATAAGCACATGATTATTATAACCATTTTTCCCCCTTCTTTATGTCTCAGGCACATTACCATCTAATTGACATTTGTATATTTATTACATAAATATACAATTTTTTGGTGTATTTGGTGTATATGGTGGCATAGCAGGGTTGCAGGTTCAAGGCCTGGTTCCTCCTGTCCCCATCAAAGTGTCCTTGAGCAAGACACTGAACCCCAAATTGCTCCCGGTGTGCAGGTTGGCGCCTTGCATGTCAGCCTCCACCACCGGTGTGTGAGTGTGAATGTGTGAATGTGAGGCATAAATTGAGTAGATAAAAGCGCTATATGAATGCAGTCCATTTACATGAATATAAGGTAATAAAACAGAGAGTGTTGCTCTTTATTTAATTTTATTCATATTTCAAAATATGGTACAGCTGTTTCAAATGCTTTTTAAAGTACAGTACTGTACAAATTAAATTACTGAACTGTGTATGATTCAAATACACTATAATACACTACAGAACTGTAAATATTATTCAATTATTGTATATTTATTGTAGTTTCACTGCTGCATCTTAGTGCCTCATTTTTGGCAGCTTATAGTTTTAATGAATCTATATTTGTCATTGAGAAAAAAATGACTTTCTTTTCCCCGTCATCTTTTCTGTGCACGCACTATTAGCCTCAGGTAGCTAGCCAGAAGCAGATGGTTTACCACAAGACAAAGTAGGCAAGTAAAAAAAAAGAATTACCATAGTTTTAATTTTCCATATGTTGTCATGTATAAAAAGACCCAAAATGAACACTGTAAGCAGACGACTTGATTACTATAAACAAATTGTTTAAACAATATTTGTACAGTAATGATTCGGCCCCAAGTTTTTTGATCCATATAAGTATTTGATTACTATATCCAGGATCACTATAAGCGGTGTCCACTGTACTTAGAGGCATTTAGTGAATTCTTAGGGCTGTATGTGATAATAACTATAGTCATTCATTTTCTGCCTGTGTGTGTAGTATTTAAAAACACTTATCTTTCTACAGAGCTCTGCCCTACTCACTCTGCCCTCAGGGGTCCTGAACTGCACCTCAAGTGGTTTAAACAAGCCGAACCCTCATTTTGGTTTCACTAGACTAGTTCTTCCTGTTTCCTTCATGTCTTTTTCTTATTGTCTTTTTAGTGGATAGCTACTCGATTGGTTTTCTCTCATTTTCTTCAGATGTTACTCATATGGTCATTATTTTTTAAAACAAAAGAAACAAGCAAAGTATGCCCTGTGGCTGGATTAATGAATTAGTTGAATAATGAATTGATTAATCTGCTAAACTTTTGTATTGAAATCGAGTAAACTGTGTCCTGTCATGTTCAGAAGGTGGAGCAACCTAGGCGCAGCCGCAGACCAGATTTAAATCACTTTTATTCAGACAAAAAAAGAACCAGGAACAAAACAAGACCACAAAGGGTCTAACTGGGAACTAGGGAATACCTAAAGGCAGAGGAAGATACAGGCTCACCACACTGAGGTACAGGGCCAAATAAGCAGGGATCATGCAGGTACTGACACAGGCAGCCGCATGAGTAATGACAATGACCAGACAGGGGCTGTCGAGACATCCAGGCACTCTCATACAAGATAAACAAGGGTACAATGAGCAATAGGCATGGCCTATTAGGGCCACATCAGGGAGGAGATGAGAGGTTCAGGCAGACACATGTTGCACAGCACATGACAGTAACCCCCCACCTCCTCCCCCTTGGAGTATGCACTTCAGAAACGGAGGATGAACAGGAACAGGGACCGAGGGGACCAGACACCAGGGCAAACAGGTCCGGGGACAGATGGAACACCTGGTAGGACAGGACACGGCAGGACTGACAGTACACAGGACAGACACCAAATGGGACCGGCATGGCTAGGGGCACGGAACGGGCAGGGGTAGGACCAGGGAGCAGAAGGACTTCAGGACAGGGCGGACAGGCAAAGTGACAGGAACGTCGACAAGGGAGGACACAGACCTTGGATAAATGGAGGCACAAGAGGGTGCTGGGACAGGGGGCTTAGTTAGGCCCAGATGAAGTGGGAAACGTCCAAGGATCCCTTGGAGTTGGGGAAAGCGGGGTGAAGGGTGAGGGGTGGCAGCTGCTGGCAAGGTAGGGATTGACAGGACAGCGGGACTGGCGCCCTCCAACGAGACAGCAGGAGCACCAGGAGGAGTGCAGGGCACTGAGGGGCCTATAGGGCCAGAGGTGGAGTGGGCTGTGGGTACTGCCTCCTTGGTCTTCACAGGAGGGCGGCCTGAGAAGGCAGTGTCAGCTGAAAGGGGAACCTGGATGGCCGGGGGGGGTCTTCTATGGCAGAGCATCCTCAGGCAGGGCATCCTCAAAGTCCATCCAGTCTAGCCAGGCAGCAAATGGGGAGTCAGGATCTGGTGCAGCGAGGAGGTTGGGGCATCAGGAGCCAATGACATGGTGGACTTGGTAAGGAAGGCACACACCTTGAACCTATAGATGAGGATGGCGCCGTCGAGGCACCAACAGGCACGGAGGATGCTGATAGGACAACAGGAGATGAGGCAGACAGGATGGCAGGAGATGAAGAGGATGGAACAACTGGCGAGACACAATGTCTGGACCAGATATGGACATCACTTGGGATGGTGATATGGTATCACCCGGGCCAGGAGTGGGTGTTGCAGAAGCAGCTTCCCTGGGGCCACGGACTGGGGTTTGATCCTGATTTCAACAGCACTGGTGAGGCTGTGGCCAGGTGGCCAGAAGACTCCTCCGGGCCTGATGTTGAAGGGACAGGCTCCCCTGAACCTGGCGCTGAAGAAGTGGGCTCCTCTGGGCCTGGACCAGGTAAAGTGGCCCTCTTGGGTCAGAAACCAGGGTTTCAGGCGGAGTGGCCCTCTCTGGGCGGGGAGCTGGGGATACGGCCGGACTGGTTCTCTCTGGACCAGGAGCCGGAAACACAGGCAAGACGGCCACCTCTGAGCCAGGAAAGGGACTGTGGCAGGTGGGGGTGCTGCAGAGATGCTGACAGACCCAGGAGGGACATCAGTGGTGAGGATGGGCTCTGGAGGTGCATTTGAGGCGAAGAGGTGTTCTAGAGGCACACCAGTAAAGCATTGCCTTGGGACGGCCACGCAATGAGCAGCAAAGTGCTGCAGAGGTGAGGATGGGCTCTGGAGGTGCATTAGAGGCGAAGATGGGCTCTAGAGGCACACCAGTAAAGCATTGCCTTGGGACGGACACGCAATGAGCAGCAAAGTGCTGCAGAGGTGAGGATGGGCTCTGGAGTTGCAGCAGCAAAGTGCTGTAGGACGGCTGTGGGATTAGCAGCAAAGTGTTTAGGGGTGCTGGCCTCTTCAGGGCCGAGGACTCGAGACTCTGGTGGAAACATTTATTTATTTTGAGCTTAGCTAAGCTTTGTACCACATGTGCTGGCACGTTGTCCTTGTGGTGTGTCCATCTGGCTGGATCTCCTCCTTTTTCCAGGGGTCCAGATATGCAAGGGATCCTGTCTACTGCATTCCTGCAGGACGTGAGAGCCATAAGAGAGCCTCCCCAGCGGTCAGGGAAAACGGCAAGGAGTGGGCAGAGGGAGCCGACAGGGACATCCTGAAAAGCTCTCCGGGAAGCCACTGGGTTGTTTGGGCAGTCTGCTCATTCTGTCACATTTAGGGAGAGGTACAACCCAGTTGCTGCCATAGAGCATGTATAAAAAGGTTTTATTTGGACAAACAAAATAGAACAAGGAACGAAACAGGACCACACGGTGTCTAATGGGGAACTGGGCATAAATAAAGGCAGAGGATGACACAGACCGAACACATGCAGACACTGACACGGGCAGCAACATGGGAATGACAATGACTGGACTGCAGCTGACAAAAAAGACAGGCACTCTTACACAGGATTAATGGGTACAACAAGCAAGGAATGGGCAAACACACGACCAGTGGAACATGACGTGTCATTTGAGCTTCCTCCTGAAAAATCTTATTAATCCATTTAACACATTTGATGCAAATGTAGCAAATATTTAATCTACTTAGTATTACAATCACTCCCAATTTAGCGACTGAGTTCTGTAACAAAGACCAGATTGATAAATAAAATAGTCACTAAGTGAAAATCACAGTAGCCTCGCGGATATTTTTAACGACATTCTACTTCAAAGATCTCTTCGGAAGTTCGGTCACAAATGTAGACATTGTCCGAATATTTTTTATTACCATCATATTTGTGAATGATAGCTAACTGAGGTAGTCGCTAAACGGGGAGCGGTCGTATTCTGAATAGCAGTTACGCCCATTTGGGTGGCATGGTGGATAAGTGGGTTACACTGTAGCCTCATAGCTCCCATATTGGGGGTTTTAATCCTGCTGCTGGTCGGCGTTTGAGGTTTGCATGTACTGCCTGTGTTGTGCAGGTTTCTTCCTCTAGACCAGCAACATGTGGTTAGCTGCCTTGTTCCCGGGATGGGCCCTGTGACAATGCTTTATGTAATAATGCTGCATTATGTAATAACTCAACAGAATGTAGCAAATTAAATGATGATGATAATAATAATAGGGCAATGCTGCAATATAAAATTAGAATATAGTCTATTAATTTGTAACATTTCGTTACAAAAAGCGATATTATTACATAATGCATTGTAATAGGACCCAAGGTCACAGTGACCCAGTAAAGCATAATCAGTTACGGAATATGGCCTTAAATTTCCTGTTGATTTTATCTTGTAATTAGACACACTTACTTTGCAATAAATATATTTAATTCTGAGTTAGGTAAGAATATTCAGGCAAGCTCACTTGGGTAATGCCAAGAATTTTACATGATCTTATTTTATACCCATTGTAATGGATTTCTGGAAGATGTACTTCCTGCATTGAGTGCATATGGTCCTACTGTCACCACAGGTCAGCTCTCGTGTGTTGCCTGTTTTATTCTGGCAGCAGCCCCCCCTGAAGGTAATCTGAACGGGGGCCTGGGTGCCTGAAAGGAGGATCTGGTCTCATGTCTGGATCTGGGGACCAACAAGTTTCTCAAGGAATATTTGGCAACCTACTGGTTTACATCACTCCAGTTGACATACTGTAAACACAATAATTATTGAAACAACTGCATTATGGCTCTCAAAAATCAACAAAAACCAATGAGCAGTCATTTCTGAACTGCTAGTGGGATTGGGTGATATATAGTTAAAATATAGGGTGTATTGTTATTGTCAAGATTCATATCATCATCAGTTTGAATATTTTGAGTATCATGACATATCCTAAACGCATGTTCTCTTGCATAATTTAACAGTTATAATGCACTATTTTTTGCACAAATTCTATTAAGGTATGAGTGTTTTTGGCGTAATTTATCATTATATCTATCACATCCTCCATATCTACAAGAAAACAGTTTGGTCATCATAATAAGAGATACTCAAAACACTGATACTAAATCTCTGAAAATATCGTGATATAATTTTTAGGTCATGTCACCCAGCCCTAATTGCTACTAACTCATCAGAGTTGTTGACTTACTACAGTCCCTTTGGTTCAACAGTAGTTTAGCTCACAGTGCAAATTTAGAAGCTTATTAGAGAAGTTTAGATTTTTTGGGGGGTGCTTCCCCAAATGATATTCTGGGATATACCTGTACATTCTGTACATAGCTACACTGCTGATCACATGCTGCCTGAAAACCGATGCCGTTCAGACTTGTTTGGCAGATACAGCCAGAGCGACAACATCGTCTGAATGAAAGAAGCCATTTTTTTCCTGTATACCTCTGGTCACAGCCACGACAAACAACAGGTTTGTTATCACATTTATCATAATAAATCTCCCTAGAGATGTCAAGTATTCCAGTTACTCCAGTTTTTGGAAAACATTTGATCTTTTGCTTGTTCGTTTTTTATTTGTACCTTTTATGTTATATTAGCCTACAAATGTATATGATTTTGTCTGATCAAGTTGGTCATGCTCAGTATAACAAAATATTGTTTGTATTTCAGTTTTTCTGAGTTGCTTTGGACAGTATCTGTAAAGAGACTTTAGGTTCTCCCAACTGCTTGTGCATTTCTCAAAACAGTTTGTACACCGCAGCACAGCAAATTTGAATAACCAGCAAAATTAAATTATTCATTAATAATTCATTTCATTCATGTTTCAAAATGCAGTTTTCTTGTCTGCCATTTAGTCAATGCAAATGTGAAATCAATGAATCATTGCCTAGAGATATATCAGTAAAAATGTTTAGTCATGTTGTCAACATAAACATTTACTATAATATCAATTGAGGCTCGATTTACTTCACTATCATTTCTCCGTAGCCAAGTGAATTTGCTTGTGCACCCAACCAAATATACTTATGTTCTAGAAACATTACAAGGTTTTACCACATTAATATCTTCTACAAGACAGGAATACTGTAACATTTGTAAGGTGTTTTTTTCATGACAACAAAAATGACAACACTACACAAACAAACAAATACAAAAAATATGAAGTTATATGTTGCAGTAAAAATGTACACAGTACTTCGAGTATTTAATGTATTCAAATCTTGTGGACATCAATATAACTTATTAATTACACTGGATGGCTGCAGTCTAAGTTATCACGGTGATGCAGAACCTACTGTAAATTTATCCAGTTTACTGTATGTGTTGGTGTCAATATCAAATATCAAATTAGGAACAATAGTCCAAAAATTAAACCCTGCGATCCCCAACTATGAACACAGGTCCACTGTGACATTGTGCCTCTAATAACTACCAGCTGCTTCCTGTCTGTTAACCAGTTTTTGATCCAAGTTGCTACAGTTCCTAAAATCCCTGCAGTTTTGAGCTTAAACAGGAACCGATTGTGGGGGACAACATCAAAGGCCTGCTGGAGATCTAAGTAGATCACATCTCCGGCCTTTTTTCTGTTGTAGCTTCCTCGAAGAACTAATAGATTAAACAGGATTTACCTCTCCTAAATCCATGATGGCTATCCTTCAGAATGTTATTTCAATCCAGGTAATCTACCATTTTCACTTGGATTATAGCTTCCATTACTTTTCCAGTTATGCAAGTTAAACTGATAGGCCTATATTTTGCTGGATTATTTCTATCCCCTTTTTTGAATATTTTTTAACTCAACCTGTAGACTTAGATACTCCTGCTTTATATTGAAATCATTAGTTATTTTCCATTAGCAGAACAGAGCCCTTTTCCTCCTGACTTTATTTATTTATGTAGTAAATCACCTTGGTTGCAGCTTCCTAGATTAAGTTTTCCTGGAAACAGATATGAAGTCCTCTTGCACTTGCAACAATGTGCTTTTACAAAATTCCAATGCCTCTTCAGCAGTTAATATAACAGTTGATATTTTAGCTTAATGGGTTTACGATCTCTGTCCTATTCACCATTGCCTTATCCTGATGAAAACTGGGGGTGGGGGGTCAACATTTAATAAATAGGAACTATAATAATGAATGCACACATACACACACACACACAATAGAGACTATTACCCTTAACATCACTGAATATTTTTGTCTTACCTGCAGCAATACTGTTATGTTGGTTATTACACCCACAGAGCTTAACATCAGACAATTTATGACAGCTTGAGTTTGATTCTAAAGAAGCAAGATAACTTGCTCTATTGTGTGTGTGTGTGTGTGTGTGTGTGTGCATTCATTATTATAGTTCCTATTACTAGTCAGTGGGCTACTGTTCAGTTTTTTGTATTCACTCTTCATATAAATCACTAACCCCCATCCCTGAAACCAGGTTAATTCATATATACTACTTGATAAGAACATAAGAGGAGGCCACCAAACTCGATTGGGGAGAACTCAGTCACCCCCCCCCCCATAAAATTTTCTTTCTGGGGCTATTCTTATTTGATAATGACATTGCAGGGGGCATCTATATGTTAAAAGCATGTGTGGGCTACACTTGGAGATGGCTGTTAAATAAGTGGAATTTAGATACGATCTTAATTCAAGGCAATGTTTTTACAGAATATGTTCACATTAATCATTTAGCTCAAGAACACAACATAAATGTGTTTATAACCCACAACATTACAGTTACAAGACTAGTTCATTAACTATAAACTCAAGAGAAGATGTATACGTCATTAGTTTATCTTGTCATAAAGTGCCAGTTCTCAGCTTCTCTTTGTTCCTTAGTTTGCCATCCTGCACCAGGCATTATTGTCCGTCCACTTTTTCTAAATACAGAGCGTCATCCTAATACATACTTAAAAATCACAAAACAGGAAGGAAGAGAATATGCCAAATTATTGCAATAATTAAAAAAAAAAAGAACAATTCAATAGATGGTGCCCAATAAACGTAAATTACAAATCTGTTTCTGTCGACAGTAACGCAGCCCTAAGACCGAAAAGACCTTTTCTTATGTTCAAAAATTGTAATACTTGTAATATTGTGTACAGATATGGGAGGCATAGACGTAACATTCACTCGACTGTCAAATTTCTCTCGTCGCTATCGATTGGATCATTTCATCATTTAGTATCTGGCGCCTGATTGATGAGAATTGCTTTCATTGCCGACCAATCAGACAAATGTCACATGAGGTAAACAAGTCAAAATGGAGTTTACGTCTCCGGTGATTGGCGGAAGAATTTTAGGCGCGGTGTAGGGCAGCCAATGGGGTGAACCATTTTTGTCTGCTAAAGCGAAAACGACGCAGAGGGAAATTGAGGGGAATGTAAAGATAAGGGAGCAGAGATGAAACCAAACAGACTTGTAAGAAACTTTCTTTTACTAACATTTGATTTACTTTTATTACAACAAGATAAAACAAAACTGATGCTCCCTTCCATGTGGACGAACTAATTGCCTTGCTTGCGAGCAGGCTAACGTTAGCTAACAAGTCGAAGTAGGCCTCTCAAATTTGCGCTAGGAGGTGTATTAAGACAAAAACGTCAAATAAATATATATGACTGCATCTATTAAGGCTGTTGGTTATCAACAGTGTTTGCATTTTATTTTATTTGTTATTAAATTAATAGAGCGCTGCAATGAGTGAGCCTTTGGACTCAACGAAACAGTCGGAGGCTAAGAAGCGAAGCTCCTCCCTAGAGCCGGGAGGTACATCCCCGCCGAAAAAAGCAGCTAGAATAGATGATGAAGTATTCGGAGATATGGAATCTGATTCTCCGTCTCTTAAAAACAGAAAAAATACAGATAACGCGGGGTTGTGTGAGACGAACAAACAAGAAACAGAAACCGGGGACCAAAATATGCCGATTGCAAGCTGCATTTCCACGCCCGCCACTTTGGATATCGGGGACGCGCATCCTAGCACCAGCAACACTAGTGGGCTGGGGCAGTGTAGCAGTACCAGTTCTGCGCAGGCGCAAACGTCAGGAGACCAAACCGCAACGACGGAAGCCGGAAGCGGGAGCACCCATCTTAAAGGGCCCGAACCATCTTTTCCGCCAGAGCAGTCTGACTGGGCAGCGATGGCAGCTGCTGAAGCACTCGCTAGCTTAACAAGAGGAGGCGAAGACCAGGATTTGAAGGATGCCGTCCATTCCTCTAAACAAGTTGAATTCAGAAGGAAACATGCTAAAAAGACTGTAAAACAAGACGACAGTCCCACACCAGGAAAGGGCCAACAGACTCGAGCCGCAGCTGACAGTTCTACTTCATCCCCAGAAAATCGCTTTAAGGATTGCTGTGATGGGTCCAGAGTAGAAATGTTGCAGGGAGATGAGGAGGAAGATGAAGGTGACAATTTCCTTTCTGGTACCACCTCCACACCCAGCTCATCTCACTCTGACGATGACAATGGTGATGATGTTGAATGCTCCATCGTGGATGTGAAGATGGCTCCTGAGACACGTCAGTCAGTGGCCCTGCTGGCACAGGTGCAGATAAGGCTGGAGGCCCTGGAGAAGAAGGCGGCTCGTATGCATCAGCACTTGGAGCTTAAAATTAGTCAGCAGCGCAGGCCACACCTGGACCAACGCAGCACCATCATCCAGACCATCCCTGGTTTTTGGGTCACTGCAGTATCCACACTTAATTCTATTCCCTGGCACCACTTATTTGGCAAAATTTGACTTCACCTGACCCCCTGAAACACTAATATTATGACAGATGAAATACAGTGTAAAATTACACCCACGATCCCTAATGTATTAACTAGCCTGTTGTACTGTAAACAGCAATTTAACCTAATTTTCAGTCATGTTTAACATAGAAATACCTATTCAGCAACACCATACAGTAGGTTTATAAGCAGACTTGAAAATCTTTTGCTTCAGAATGTCACTTTATTCTCTTTTAACCATTTTCTTGACCAAAAGTACCTCAGTTTCTGAATCACCCCCAGCTCTCTGCATACATTGATGAGAATGATGAAGATGCACTTAGCTACATGACCAATCTAGAGGTAAACATTTTATTTGTAAATTTGCAAAACATTTTGAATTCCTTTTTAAATCAATAATTAAAGAAAAATATATAATGTCAATAGGGAATTTAAGTATATTTCATTGATTGAGTTTATCATTCATAAAAATATGTGTGTGTGTGTGTATACACACATATATATATATATATATATAGTATTTTTAATACTTTTTATTAAATATCTAATTTAATATCTTTCTCTAGGTGGACTTTTTCAAGAGCAATAAATTTGGCTATCGGATTACGTTTCAATTTAGCAGAAATAACTTCTTCCAGAACAGCATTATTATCAAAGAGTTTCACCATGATATGAGGGGTGAGTAAAATCAATCCAAATGCCATGTGTATTAGATGTTTTATTTTGCTTAGGAAAAATGCAAGGTTTCTAACTTAATGTCACGTGTGGCTGGCGTTAATGTTTTCCCGAAGTCCGCAGATGTATTGTTCTAGCCTCATTGAACACTGGCCTTTGTTTTTAGGTTATGCTGTCTGTTCTCAAGCCCTATTCTGATTTACTATTGTTGCCTCTCCCTTCTTTAATAGCTTAGCTGGCAAACTGCTTAAATTTTTTTTCCATCTTTATCCTTTCTCAGGGAGCGTGTTCTCCTTCTCTAACCCAATCCTCTGGCACCGGGGGCAGAACCTGACATCCCAGCAGCATGTAATGAAGGAGTCGGCTTCTGGGAGATTGTACCAGAGCTTCTTCTGTTGGTTCAGTGACCATAATAATCCAGCCAGGGATGAAATTGCAGTGGTAAAACCGTCCCGCCCTCTCAGCATCAGCCGAAACGCTGTGCTGTAATGATGTCCTTTGCTTCACTTCATCAAATGTCTTGCTGATTGTCTGTCATTTGAACTGGTCTCCTCCTCTATCAACGCATGTGATGTAGATTCTGAAGGATGACCTATACAGAAACCCTCTGCGGTATTATTTAACTCCACTGTGGGAGCCAAGGCAGAATGGCAGGTAATCACACTGTCGCTTTAAAAATGCGTGTTTGACTTTCTTTTGGATGTTTTCAGTATCAGCTCACTTTTAGTTGGTTCAGTAAAAACACTGTTTCAATGTCCTTTTGTGAGGTTTAATGAAAAGGGTTATTTTCAGGTTTTTGGTATGATTACACATAGTTACCTGACATAATGTTGCTCTGTGCAGCAGTGGACATCAAACAGCTGATAACAGTGGAAATGAGTGCGTGGTGATCTCAGATTCTGATGAGGAAGAAGGGGAAGGTGGGCCGGAAGTCAACAGAGATGAGGATGAGGATGAAGAGGAAGAGGATACAGGTGAGGATGTGTGATCAGCGTTTTTTTAAACGTATACTCCGTTGGCGCTAAACATAGAGTGGAAAAAAAATAATTGTTTTAAAAATAGCACCAGTGGTGGCAAAATGCTTTGATTGCAATAATCTTGAAACTAGGTAAATAGAACTATCTCTTTGTCAGGTGAAAGCTCAGAGGAGGAGGAGGAAGTGGTGATTGACAGTAAGTGTGTTGGAAGAGAGAAGAATGTGTGGACAGAAGGGGTGTAACAGTTCATGAATTGTAATCGATATATTGATTGTTAAGGCCACGATACGATTTAATCAACTCAGCAAATATTGATTCATCTTTTTACACTATGATGATATGCCAAAACACTGCCGAATTAAAAAAAAAAAATCTCACACAAAGCAATCTAGACAACCACCTGAGTACAGAAACCAATAATTACAGTGCATTTTTTGTAGTTTAGTATGCCTCTGTTCCTGCGTTTAGTAAACTGTATATATCCAGAAATAGTTTTCTGTTGTTGAAGTATAAATACTAGACAGAATGTTTGCTGTGCGGACTTTTTTTGTTTTTGAGACATATCGTTTTTTTCCCCAGCATATTCTGTTGTTAAAATGAAAAATTAAGCATTTATCGTTGTCTTCTTGAATTCAAATTCAAATAAATTCCAGTAAAATCAGCTTATGCTTCACGGTATTGAAAATATTGATCATGTATTACTGGATCGTGTCGTATCGCAGTAACATTTGAAATATCGCTAGATGTCAAATTGCTACCGTAAATACCGCTCGAGTGAACAAATTTCCCTGGGGGGTCAGTGAGACGGACTTTTTTTGTGTCCCATGTGTTTCTCTCAGGCTCTGGAGACAGTGAGGATGGAGAGCAGGGCGAGGAGGAGTCTTCTGACAGAGACAAGGTGGAGGATGAGGACCTGGATGTAGAAGAGCTGGATGAATCTGAAAGCCAGGAGGCCAAAGAGGAAGAGGAGGACATTGAGGTGGGCCGGGAGGGTGATGGCGCAGTATGAACCTTCTCAAGATACCTGCATCCATGTCATTTTGGACTGCTTTCTGGATCAGAGTGAAATAGATGTGATGCCCTCTTCTTCTTCCCAACTTCTATATTTTCTTGCTTGCGCTTTGTTTGTACTCAAAATTCAAATGTCTTATACAGGGAAATTTTATATCTGGCTGTAATGTCCTAGAAATATGTTTCTGCTGTAAATGGATGTTTCTAAAATATAAGAGGCTAAATGTTGTCTCCTAGTCACACCACATGAGCACAACAACTGACAACAGCTTAAGATTCTATTTCTTTTCTTTGAATGTGTGTTCCATGACCATAACAAACTAATGTGAACAGTGAGTCTTGACTGTGCTCTGGCTAATGTCAGGCAGCTCCCCCTAATGGACGCCGATAGGAATGGCTTGGTTGTGATCACACTTGAAGGATTCTCCCTGTGTTAATTCATGACAAAAGTACATGCAGCGTCCACTCCATTTTTAAAAGGATGGTTTACAGGGTTATGATTTGAAACTAATCATGTTACCAACACAATACCAACACATAGGACTGTGTGTAGAGTACTTAGTCGCGTAGGGTTATTCTCAGATTTTCAGTATGATTACATGTAGTTAGGAAAATGTCAGTAAGCATTGTGTTTTTTCCTGTATCAATTTCACACCATGACAATAGAAACTGATGCACAATTGTTCAAATCAAAAATTATTTGGCAATGATGTCCAATTTACATTAGGATAGAGTTGCCACCGTATTCTTGTCCTACCACAGCAATTGTGTGATTAGTTTTAAAAAGGAAACTGATGCCATTTCAGTCTAGTGTAGTATCTGCATAAAAACAAGCATATTGTAACTGGATCAACATGAACTTACAATATTCATTTAACTCAGACATTCTACTGAAATAGACACTTCAAAATTGATATTTGACATTCATCACTGTACAGTTAAAATACGAAGAGCACTAAATGCAAGCATTTGTTAAGAACCAATCTCTCTGAATTATGGAATGTTGATGCTTACTAGGGGTAATAATTTTGTATTAATTATAAAACCTAGAGACTTCAACTGCACGTGGTTCTGAGTAAAAATATGTTCTCAGGGATATCATATTAATGATTTAAAATATATTTTTCCCCTGAACCGGATTTGTCTTTGTACAGTAACGCAGCATGTAGATTGTATTGCCGTTTGCCTGGATCTATGTCTCAACAACAAGTCAGTGTAAAGTTTTCATTTCAAAGTTTGTAACACTGTTTTTCTTAAATAAGCCACGGACTCTCAAAATGTCTATCGCACAAACTGCCGCTTTACGTGCTCGCTTTTTATTAGGGCTTACTAGATCTGTCTGTTTGTGAAATCTAGAAAGCATATATTTTATTTGCTTGAAGTAAGTTAGTATAGGTTAATGTATGTGGGATTTGTATATACACCCAAAACATATTTTTTTCAGTTATTGATTATTTACTTAAGTCATTGGACATTCTATCTGCTCAGGAGTTCAGCTTTATTTAGATGTTTAATGTTTACTTTTGCTTATAAAATGATGGTCTTTTAATAAGTGGAGAATAAAAACCAAACTCCCAAGTGTAGATTTTATTTTTTTAAATTTTTTTTTCCACGCTGTACATTGTACAGTTTGATTCAGGATTGTCAAACTTGAAATGAATCAGAGATTTTTTTAATTGGATGTAAATATCTGCTACATTTATATAACATAACATACTTATTGGTAAATTTAAATTTGAAAGCCTTTTTTCTTTTGCGAAGATCCGTACGTAACCTGGTAGCATTATTTAAACTTCTCAAGTTGTGTATGCAGCTTAGGTTGTCAAACAAATGCTCAAATCAAACTCAGGTGAGTTGATTTGTCTGTTTTTCTTGACTATTGAGTGCTCTGAACTTTACTGGCAAAAACAGTTTTTTTGTTACTAACGTGCTTAGGAATAATTGCTTTCTTGCCTGATCTGCTGTGTCTTGGAGGCGTGGTTCTGAATGTCAACCACTAATCTGGACTTTCTATTGTCGACCTACATTTAGAGTGTAGGTCTAAACAACCTGAAAATATCCACTGTTATTTAAAAATATGCCCTTCATTGGCTCAGTGTGCCGTTGAGATCTAGCGTGAGCATTTCTTAAAGACATTGGGTGTCCATCTTTACAGACTGTTGTTATAAGAAGGGCACTTGAAGACTTTATCCACAACAGGTAATAATGTGTAATTTGGGTTCTGTTTCCCATGGTCGGTTGGTTTTCCGTCGTTTATTTTGATTACTCTTTCAGAAATTCTGCATCTGGTTTAGAACATTTCTACAATGTTAAGTAATTAGAGAATGCAGTGGAAATGTGAAATAAAACTTAGAGAATAGGAAATTCTGGTCGCATAGCCCAGAGGCATTATAGATCATGCTGTAATGATTAATATTATGAAACGCAAGGTGTCTGGCGTTAGGTTTCCTAACGTTATCTTAATAGTCTCAGTATGGGAAGTCAGATTGAATCTTTCCAAACTTTTCAAACAAATGGTTTGTAAATATTCTTTAAAGGGTTTAAGCTTTGTAAACATTGCTCTGAGGAAAATGATTTGGAATTGGAAAATATAAAAAGCTCTATTTTGTGTGCTGAATTTGTTTAGGATTTACAGTTTTATAATTTCGAATATGAAAAAGCGTATTGTTCCTGGATTTTTTAAATAAAAATATATTTGGATCATCTGCTGTTTTATCTGCAATGCCGTTGGCTCAATAAAATTAATTTAATACAGTATTTGCTACCGACCCGTGTATTGTCTTTCTAGTCTAATACTGAAATACTAGCCATGTAGAAGACCTTTCTAATTCCGTTTACAGCCAGTCTTGGTGTACTCCATCTGTTTAAAAAGAAATAGGCACTAGAGTTTAAAATAAATCTTGCATTTCGGACTCCGTAGGTTCACTCCAGCATGTAATGAACAGGGTTGAAATGACATGGAGCTTTTCGGCCGATGTTGCGTTGTGCGTCCAGGAGAGGGGCGTATGACATTGCATGGTGTGTTAAGGCTTTTTCCTGCACGATATCTGCGCCTAGTCGTGTGTGATATTTATTTAAAGATGTTGTAATTATATTTGCCATTATTTTATTATTGTTTTTGTCTTTTGCTGTTTCTACAAGTTTTACATATATTGAAATATAATGCTGGGGTAGTTTTAGTATTTTAAGACATTGGAAGGCAAATTACTTGTGAAGGAAACCAGTGTGAGGTACAACTTTTGTCCCCTCAGACATGCGTATTAAATCTAACGTTGGAGCGGGGGTGCGCGTACAAAGCGAGTTTTGGAGGCCCTCGATTCCTGATTTCGTATAGTATGGAAGTCCAGCTGATGTACCCTTTTAAAAGGACGTTATTCACAACAATGGTTTTATGGCGACGCTCAGTGGTTTTCCTGCTTTTGTGCGGCTATGTCGTCTGGTTTCTCATCAGTCCCCCGCAGCCACTTGTTTTGTCCGCCTCCGCGGGTAACGTGCCCCCATCCCACAGGATCCCGACACACATCGGGTTTATGTCCCCTAAACCATTGTGAGTCCCCAGCCCTAAGCGTTTTATTGATCACTGTGAATCGCTCTCAGGGGATTTTCCCACAAACAGTTACAGAAGAAATTTCAAAGGTAAAGTGATTTATTTCCTGGCATCCCAACCTCCTCAATTGGACTGCAGTACCTGTTCTAAAGAGACCAGACCCGGCTGTAGCCGCGTTTAGGGGGAAGTGCGATCGAGGCCCCGGTCGCGGTGTTGATCACAGACACCAGAAGTCCCAGGTGAGCAGCTGACGTGGGGAAAGTGCACTGCACGACACACCCTGCAGGGAAAAAAGTAATTTATGCACACGTACACTATTCGCCAGTATAACAACGAATGGACTGTTATATATTTAAAGTGTGTTGCGTCTTTGATCGCATTCTGGAGGAGTGCCTCAAACAACATAGTTTGTTACACGATGCAAGTGTGAATCGGCACCTCAACAGCTCCTGCTTCCACAACTACGGCTATTAACAATTCGGGTACGCGATTTGCTGAATTTATATGCTTTGTATGTGTATTCGTTTGCTTGAAATACATATTGCATGAAACGTTGTGTGAGTGGTTTAATTCAAGGAACAGACGATTATTCCTCATTCATTAAAAATTTACTTTCGGTGCAAATTAGCGGGATACCAGCCGTTTACTCGCATGCACATTTAAACTAGAAATTATTCTCACTAAGTGCTAAATGATCTATCTTTTGCTGGTAGGCTTTTGCCATCTTTGGGAAATAGGCAGAACAACATATACGGCAAATACACTTTTAATAACATGTGTGGTCTCTGGTATTTTAACCGGGTAAAATATTTATAGTGTTTTTATTTTATCCTGCTTTCAACGAAGTGTGGCCTGACTGCCAAACTTTCCAGATGTATAAATAGGAAATGCGTCAGGTGTAAAATGTGCACGTGACACCTTGGTAAACGTCGCCTTGTCTCTTGCTAGTTTAATGATGTGCACCCGAATTTGTAGTGGCAAATGCAACCAAATTGAATTCATTCTTAATGTACACATTTGCCAAAAGAAATAGTTGTTTTAAAAAAAAAAACTGATATTGGGGACTCACCCTGGCTCCTTAGCCGTACAGTAGCTGCATTGCCTGCAGACCGGTGCCAGCATTAAGCAATGATGGACTCACCGTGCTGTTTCCCCTCGGAGGCATGTCCGGGGCTGGGTAACAGCTGGAGGCAGAACTGCCAACCTTGGTTTCTGGAAATGTCTTCAAGGTTCACCCCGTTTGAAATGGAAAACAGGCCTCTCGGGAATGTAACGATTTTTGACCAGGGACAGGCAACTAGTTCAAGTGCAGTCTTGTTTGTCATGCACATACTTCCCCTGCTAGTAACAAATGTCATACTGTATGAATAATTTTGCAATACAGGTATGTAGCTAGTTATCTTGTTAAATTAATATGTACTTTACCAATTGCTTTCTTCAAACTGTGATACTCCATAAAATTAGGTTCTTCAAAAACACTGGGGTAGTTTGCAAACCATATAGACTATGTACAAGGTCATGAACTGTTACATACATGTACTGTAAATGCGACTGAATGTACTTGCAGTATTGTATCGAATTGAAAATCGCACTCCATCTAGTTGACCAAAGTTGGTATCCCTGCTAATATACAGTATAGACAAAATTTAATCTCCAGAAGTGGCAGAGCAACATGCATCCACTTTTTATTTTGGAAGCATGTGAATTGTCTTATGATGTAGAATGATTGGCAGCCTCATCTGTGCAGTACTTTGGTATTGGCATGTTCTGACCTAAATGCATTGCCTTTCAACTGAAATATAGTTATCAAAACTGCACATTCACCTTAAGCGGTTTGGCACTGTGCTATGGTCTCCAAGGTAAATGTACCCTTGGGGAAGGTCAATTATATCACTTATGTTTGCAGTTTTACCTAAATGCATATGCAGAATGTTTAACTGTGTTTCACTTTGGCCACTTGTTAAATGCCAATCTGCAAAAAGGAAATATTACCTTCAGAAATGCATACAGATTTCTGGAGCTAGGCCTAAAATGTATATACTGTATTGTTTTAAATTTCACGCCTTGTGTGGTTTTTGTAAGTTTGTAGTAGTAGTAGTAGTAGTAGTATGTTAACATTTTTGAATATATTTCACATCAAGGTTTAGGTACGTGACATAGGTTCCAAAATTTTGCAGCAGCGAAAAGTGCAGAAGGCTTTTGGGAAAAGAGCCTCAGGGATCACTCTGCATTTTAACAGGCCCAGGCAAGGGTGCGGCAAGGAGACACTTCTAACAACTGGCTCCTTATTTTTATTTATTTATTTTTTTATGATGTTTTAAATCATCTTCCACCAAAGTCCTGTCGTCAGATACTCCAGTCTCAAGGCATGCAGTTGCGAGGAACATGTTTTGTTTGCTCCCAGCGTGGCCTGCTTATTATATTTAATTATTGACTTGGAAAATGAAGGCATGAGTTATTGTCTGATTAAGGTTCTGGAGAAGTTTTTCATATTATCGCTCTAAATGCCATATTCAGAGTGGGTGTACTTGCTTGTGAATGTATTTGTTTTCACAGTTTTGTTAAACAGTTTTTTATTTTTTTAAATTTTGGTGGAATTGCTTTCCGGACTTTATTTGCCTTTTTGGTACCAACTGTGAATCCAGGTTCAGAGTGGGTGACCGCTGCCGTGCATCGCAGAGCTCTTAAATGGGATTATGGGGTCAAAACACAATCTACACAAGCACTTAACAGCCCGTCCCTTTAAACTAGTTTTGCATTTGGCGGATAACATGCAAAGAATGAAATGAGTCTCCAAATGAAATTTCTGTACCAGATTCAACTGTTGTGTCCTGCTATTACTTCTGTCAAACAGCAATTATAACAAAAACAGGACTGTACCCTACTTTTATATTTCCCACCTGAAGCTTTTTGCACTGCTACTTCTGGGCTGGGCTGCATTCTATATTGCAGCAAATCCAACTGATGAAGACCACATGACTGGAAAGCATTTTTTTTACTTCAGATATTTTCCTTTGTTAGTCTGAATTATTACCATTAACTTCATTCTATGGATGGATGGATGGAAATTGATTCTTATCTTTGGCTCAGGTTTTTCACTGACAGAATAAGGTGGGATATGGATGATATTTAGGAAAGTGAAGTACCTAATAGAGGTTAAATTAAACTATGATTTAATACTACATAACATTGGCTCATGGCAGAATAATGGGTTAGACTATAGGAATGTTGTGCCTTTTTATTTACATTAAAGATTCATCATAATAATTCCAGATTAAGGTATGTATTGGTTTTCTAATTAAAGGTAGGTAGGTTGGGGAGGGTTTACTTCAACCACATGGTTGTGGGATATTGCTGATTCTGCTTAGACTCAAACAAGCCTCATCTTCCTTTGCTGCATATAAACATGTGTCACTTTGTTTTGATTAGTATTTTCTGGGATTCACATGTTTGTACTGCGTTGTATTCTTTTGATTGAAAACGCAAATTATATGCTCCCGCACTCAACATTCGACAGAGGGGTTTGTCGCTGCAGATCTTTTCACTCTTAAATGAAGGCATATGTTCTATAAATGACGGTGTTGTGAGTGACTGACATGTTTCAATGCTGTAACGGACCATTAGAACTTTTTCTGTCATGCAGATACTCCAACTTGCTCTTTCTTAAATTTGTGTATGTAAATATGGAACAGATGGCATTCGCAGCCTGAATGCTGTGTATAACATCCCTGATCCCAAAGTGCCCTGCCCTCCAAAAACAGAGCAAAGTTGGTCTTTCAATTGTAGGAATTGACTTGTATGTTTACACGTTTATTTACATGAATCCTTCAGCAGATAGGAAAATGGGAGTCCATGTACGGCACCGCGATTCATGATAACGTAGCGAAATGAGGACCACACAAAAATATTTAAACATTGGGAAAAGTAAGTCTTTGATACAGATTGTAAATGTGAGTGTCATTTCAGTGTTTATAAAAATGTTTGTGCCCTGGAGGACTGCTTGGTGATTCTGCCAGCAACATTAGAGAAAAGCACAAAAGAAAAAACTCAAAGAAGGCAGATCTCAAGCTGCTTTTGATTTCAAGCTTCCTTTGCATGAGGTGACAGTTCGATGCAGCCTGTTGTTTTAGTGCGTTTTTTCCAGAACTTTGATGTCCTGATATCTGACTACAATAGCTTAGGGGGACACAGTTGATTGGCTGTTTGAACCTCACCCTTGTGTTTTTTTTTTTTTTAAATGACAGACTTCTAAGGAAAAAATAACTAGTTGGGAGAATCAGTCAAAAAACTTTGCCGCTTTCATTTGAAGGCCCTGGAGCAATCCAGTAAAATGTAGCAAGCCGTCTGGGACGTGGTGACACGGCGGTATGAGGAATACCCTATAGATCTGAGATTCCTGTGGCCGTTAGAATACAATGGCAGGTAACACAACCATGGGAGTGATGGAGAATAGGGTTATTGATGGTGGCCCCCATTATAGACCAAGGATATGTCATATCGCCCCCCCCGGCTATCCATAGAGGCAGTGGGGACTTGTGTAGTGTCAGTGTTTCTCCTTCCTAGATGAAAAATTGCTCCAGCATTTATGAAATTAAACCTTTCCACAAGATACCTAAAAGCATGGCACCAACCTCCCATTTCTTTGTATCGTCTAACACTATATGGACAAAGGTATTGGGACATGTCTCTTTAATCATTGAATTCAGGTGTTTCATTCAGAGCCATTGCCATAAATATATAAAATCAAGCACCCAGCCCTACAGTCAAGTTTATAAGCATTTGTGAATAAATAGGCCGTGTTGGAAAGTTCAGTAAATTCAAATGTGGTACTGTCATAGGATGCCTGCTTTACAATCATGTCAAGTCAGTTTGTGAAATTTCTTCCATGCTAGATATTACGCAGTCAGGTGTAAATGGTATTATAGCAAGTGGAAGAACTTAGGAACAACAGAGACTCTGCCATAAAGTGCAGACCACGTAAAGTAACAGAACAGGGTCTTCAAGTGTTGAGGAGCATAGTGCGTAAAAGTTGCCAACAATCTGTTGACTCAATAACTGTGCATTTCAAAACTTTCTCTGGCATTAACTCCAGCACAACAGCTGTACGCTGGGAGCTTCATGGAATGGGCTTCCATGGCCGAGCAGCTGCATTCAAGTCTCACATCACCAAGCGCAATGCCAAGCGTCAGATGGAGTGGTGTAAAGCAGGCCGCCACTGGACTCTGGAGCAGTGGAAATGTGTCCAGTGGAGTGGTGTAAAGCACGTCGCCACTGGACTCTGGAGCAGTGGAAATGTGGAGTGATCAATCATGCTTCTCTATCTGGCAGTGTGATGGACGGGTTTGATGGATGCCAGGAGAATGGTACTTACCTGACGATATTGTGCCAAATGTAATGTGTAGTGGAGGCGGGAGAATGGTATGGTGTTATTTTTCAGGGGTTGGGCTACACCCCTTAGTTCCAGTGAAGGGAACTCTTTAATGCTTTGGCATACCAAGACATTTTGGGCAATTCTATGCTTCCAACTTTGTGGGAACAATTTGGGGAAAGACCTTTTCTGTTCCAGCATGACTGTGCCTCAGTCCACAGAGACTTGGTTGGGTGAGTCTAGTGTGGAGGAACATGGCTGGCCCTCAACCTCATTCAGCACCTTTGGGATGAACTAGAATGGAGATTTTGAGCCAGGCCTTCACATCCAACAACAGTGCATGACCTCACAAATGCTCTTCTGGATGAATGGGCAAAAAAACACCAAAATCTTGTGGACAGCCTTCCCAGAAGAGTGGCAACTGTTAGCTGCAAGAGGCAGGGAGGACCAACTCCATTTTGTTGCCTATGGATTTAGCACGGGATGTCCAATAAGTTCCCGTAGCTGCAATGGGCAGGTGTCCCAATTCTTCTGTCCATATAGTGTAGGGACGCTTGTTCACACTCATGTGCATAAGCTGCAAAAAGGGCCAAGAGAAGCGTGTTGGGAGCTGTCGACATCGCCTTGACACTGATCAAGCGTATTTAACACCCGGGGTCTCTCTGAAAAGCAGTGGCACAAACACACAGCAGTGCTAACGGGGTGTGCAGATACAGAGGAGGAGTCTGAGGGGCGCATATCCGCTGAGAACAGAGAACAGTTATTATTTCCCACTGTGTGATAGAGCGACTGGCTGCAGATGGGTGGTTCCCATAGTGAAAATTACATAGGGGCTTCTGTGTCTTCCCTCTGGATGCAGCCAGAGGAAATTAAGTCACTGGGCCCGTTACTGGCTCGTTAACGGCGTCGCACCCTTTTGGTTTTCAGTGTCACTGTTCTTCATTTTGCAGCAGGAGAAAATAGGTGAATTACGTCGGAATATAACGTGAATAAGGTCGCAGCGCAGAGTTTATATGGAGTCATTGAAAACAGTTTGAAGAATAGAAATGCGGAGAGTAGCATGTCGAATGCTACATGTCATTTTTTTTTCTAGTTGTGTGACATGGTCGTATTCAACTTTTTTGTAAATCTGACCTTTTGTGACTGATTCCTTTTAATTGGCTATGAAGTCTCTAGTTAGACTACAGCTAATAGTCACAGTTCAGTTTTCAGCCTGAGGACATCCTACTCAGCACTTGCCTGCTCCGTGCAAAGCACTGAATCTCCTCTGGTGCTTCAAACATGTCAGTAGGTTTCTGCAGTAGATTAGTGGTAATTAGTTTTAACTACACAAAGCAGAAAATAATTGATACCTGTAAGCAGTTGCCAGTGACAGTGTTGTGCAATAGATGCTACACATTGCATGTATGAGAGCCCACGTAACTTTGTGTGACTGTCTTTGCCTGCCGTTTTAAAGATTACACAGTGGCTGAAATTTTACCAGGTACTGGAGTGTTTCTCTGACACAGGATGCCTTCTGCAGACACACATGCCTGGCTTAAGGGCTCAAACGTCCCTGATCGGGGAACACTTAGAACGCAGAAGCGGTTTTTTTCATGCGTGCACAATGGAAAAAAAGAAGGGCTGGATGCAAGGAAGCAAACAATGTAAACAAATGAAATGTTATTTAAATTCTGAAGTCGTACACATATAGTAAGTGTCACTGTCAATTAAATATAATCATTGTTACTGCTTTGATTTTTCCGGAGCTCCCACCTTCTAAGGGATTACGCAGTTTTACAACATCCACAACGCCGTCTGTATTTTTCCAGCTGCATGCTTTTCATGGTGTACTGCCAGAAACGCTACAGGGTGTGAGATCACCTTGGTAAGGCTGGCTGTCACCACAGATCGCGTTAGCACTCACATAGCTAGATTTAAATCTATACTGGTGATGTATTATTTATTCTGAAATAAGCAAGCAAAAAAGTAAAGTCAGTTTTCATACATTTCATATTTTGAATAATGTGAATTGAAAAAGTTAGTATGGAAGAAGGTTACTCTCCGCTGTTTGTACACCACAGTACTGTATTTTGGGATATTCTTTTGTCAATTCCCCTACTCAGGAATTCTCTAAAATTAGTTAGCCAGTGTAGGTCCATTTATCATTATTAGCAGTTTAAGGAATGTCCGGACAATCCAGTCAGTTCAAGGAAATATACAAATTTTGGGTGTTTTAAAAGCAGGAACATTTCCCAAAGCCAGGATTGCGATGGTATGCCCAGGTTCCCTAAAGAACAAATTAAACCTCTGATTTTTCAGTCCCATATGAGCCGCTGAAATTATTTCTTCTGACAGCTAAGATTGCAGACATGCATTGTCTAATTATAACCTTGTGGGGTGGAAAATTCCCTGAATTCCCTTTTTTTTTCTCTGTCAGTGTGTCCTTCGGTAGACTAACTCCAACTGCAACATTATTTTGTTCCTGTAAAGGAATATATGAATTCAGTCAGTGAAACTCTTTCTAATACATTTCTAAATAGCCCTGAAGTTTGGCACATCATGCATAAGAGTCAGCTGTACATCAGCTCAGCTATTGTTGAAATTGTGCCACTCACCTGCATAATGTTAGGGTTAGGGTTACAGAGAGTCTTCCAGTCCTTTCTAAAGAGGTCATTGCTGCACATGCACTCTCCAGCCAAATCTCCTACCTTAACCCAATAAAGCTTTATTTAATCAGGCTACTAAAAGAGATTAGGCAGAAGCAGAGCGATACCATTTTTTACTTTGTCTTTTTTAATCCGTCCTTTTCCTCAGAGCAGTCGATGCCCGCGTCTGCATTGTGTGAATACTGTGATCTGTGAACACGGGGAGTTTCCGCTGAATGATCACTGCACTCTGAACAGCACTGTCTTCAGAAACCATTTAAATTGTTTTCTTAACATAATTTAAGAATCGTCATCCATCCAGCCATCTGCTATAACCAGTTATCTAGTACCAAGTGACCGAGAGCCTGGAGGCTATTCCAGGAAACAGAGGGCAGAAGGCAGGGGGGCCAGCCCATGGCAGGGCACGAGGCGGGGGGCACCCTGGACAAGATGCCAGCCCATGGCAGGGCCCCACGCAGCATCACACTGCATGAGCACTGGAAGGACACCAGTTCACACAACTGCGGGAAGAAATCGGATGTCAGAACTGATCAAATTGAAATTGTTTTGGAATAAATGTCTTGCGCCTTTTCTGTTTGAGGTCAGCATACAGAAAAGCGGAGCTTTGGAATAAGACTCTTTATTTGAATAAGTTATTCTGCATGGGGGCAGCTTCCAGCCCGGGGTTTTATTGGAAGCTGCAGCTGCCAGCGCTCTGCTCTTCCTGCTCACGCCTACATGCCCTCAGCGAGGAGCCCAGGATGCTCTGACCCACAGCAGCCCCCGGTAGTGTGGAGGGTGTGAAGTCACAGGTTTAGAGGGGAGGGGGGGGGGGGGGTGTCCACACGCAATGGTGGATTCTCCTCTACTGCCGGCACTTGTGTTCTTTTTCCTTCCGATATGCGGAAACTGCTCATTTCCTTGGAAAGGAAATCCAGCCTGGCACGGCCCTAATCCCCGTCCCTGAGTCACGGTCAGTCCAAGTAGGTGTCCGGTCACACCATCTATACTACATACGTGTTTTAGTGCTGTTTGCCCTGATAGTCCGATTCGCCGTGTAGTGCAGTATCTTTGTAATGGATACAGGCGGAAAAGATGCTCGGTACTGAAGTGCGGAAAGATGAGTCTCGCAGGAGGTGCTGTAAGTCATCCTGTGGTTGCAAACGGGGTGCCCGCAGCTTTATAACCGTGAGAGTTTAAGCTCTGTTCTTCGTGTTGTTATTTTGTTATCTTTCAGAGATTGGATTGGTGGGGCCTTTGATTGGGCATAGCCCTAAGCATATTAAATGAACTTTAGTGAATTATAAGATAACACCGGGGTGTTTGCCCTGAGGCTTCTGTGCAGGATCATAAAATAAGGATATTTTTCAAGTCATGTCCTGGGGATGTTCTTATAGTACTTTCTCTTAAAGGGAATAGAGAGGCCCCCCTTTCACTGGATTTCCCCAAGAGGCAGAAAAGCTGTGATGTGTTAAAAGGTCCAGAGGGGGCTTTTGTTTCATATTGAAGACTCAACTCTCTTATGTTAACTATAAGTGTGGTGCATATCATGTGAAATATGCTCTCTGTTCTGTTTTAAGCTGATTTTTTAAATAGTTCACTGATTGGTTTCTGCTCTGTCACTATAAGCAGTTCAACCTTGTGAGCTTTTGTTAGAGCTTATTTTTCTGCAAAAATTCCTGATGATTTCTGGTTTTGGAGGGATGCGTTTCATATCCTGGTTTTTGTTTTTTTCCTTGAAATAAGCCCATATGTTCTGCAGAGGGTCAGTCCCTCGAGCTGCCAAATGCGAGTGGGCAGAAAGTAAATCCTTTGCCTTTTCCTCCTGAGATCTGCCTGCATGGGGCACAGCAATCTGAATAAAGAAATAAAGTTATTAATACAATAGCTACAATAACATTATTACAGGAAAATGGTAGTGGAGCTCTAGATAAGTGGCAGCCATTTATAGACAATGTAGAAAGGAAGGATCTACAAAGTTCTCGTAGCTTGATAAATGAGTGTGTTGAACACAATGACTGCTACTCAGGGGCTTTACAGTATGTTACTGGAAGGTACCTTTGATGACGCACATGGATGTTATAAAACACAGCACGGCCAGGGTGTGGGGGGGGGGGGGGCACAGGGACCAGTGACTCTAGATGGGGTGATTGTGGGACTGTGCGCATAAGAAAGCTGCCTGCCTCGTGGCATATGCGATGCATGAATCATTTCCTCTAGTGGGGTTCTGGAGATCTCCCACGGTACGGTGTGTTACAGGGGAATCTGCACCCCCAGAGGACCTGCATTGTCAGAGACATCCTTTCAGACCAGTGTTGCCCAGAAACGTGCCTTTCTTTAAGGCAATGAAGAAGGGCCCCTTCTCCAGTAAACAACAGCATCAGTGTATGCTGCTGCGTGCTAAATAAAACATCTAGGGCTAATCTTGGTGACCCCGTCACAGACCCCTGTGTGAGAACCGCACCCCTCTCCAGCAGAGTCCATCCCACAGATAAAAATCCCTGTTCCTCAGATTAAGGATGCAGCACGGTTTTGCTTAGCATGCGACGTGGGATGCGCCTCCTGGTGGGATGCGCCTCCTGGTGGGATGCGCCTCCTCGTGAGATGCTCGGCTCCCGCGGCACCGCTGACCTGGCTGGGCGCTCAGCTTGAACGCACTGGAGCCCTTCCTTCGTGTGGTGTCCTACCCACAACAAGCCAGCTCAGAGAGCAGGGGTGTTTGGGGAGACGCCGGCAGGTCGAGTCAGTCCTGACGTGGGGGGGCCTCACTGCAGCTCACTCCACCCGGCCGCTCCTGCCCTCTTGTTGTGAGCCAGGACTCCCGGCTGCCAGGAATCCCAAGAATTCAAGGGCATTTTTTCCCCATTCTGTCGCAGCGCTGCCGAACACAGTGACGGCAACCTGCCCCTGCATCCCAGGGTCACCCCCAATAATCAGTGCTCAGCACTCAACAAAGACGAGCTAATCATGCGTCTTTTGTGTTACCTCCAGCTAAACAGTGCGCCATTGTATGTTCAGTCTGAAGTGAAGCATGCTCCTCTCTCTTCAGCACCGCTTTCTACTTACTGTTTCAACCAAGCAAAAACCCATAAGTCTCACACTGATGGCAGATTATCTTGCCACAGATACTCTTCAAGGAGCACTTCAATTATTTACTCGTTTTTATTGGACTTTTGCTACTTCACAGTTATCTCACCATCTCCTGTTTCTATTAATGTGCAGTCTAGAAAATTGATTTCAGTGTTGTTTTTTTGTGTGTTGAAGACTGGAAAAAATGCTATTGGCATAAAGACAAGTTGGTGGTCTGGAATGTACGCGATGAGGCCAGTAAAAATTGGGCATTGGGATCTCTATTTAGTCTTAACGCTCATTCCTCATGTTGTTTGTCTGTGAATAAAAAGTCAACGTGTTCACCAGCAAATGAAAGTGACATGGCTATTTGGCTGAGTGTCTTGTCCCTGTGGGTACATTTCCCTTCCACCCGCACAGTTACACTAATTTGGGAAGCACAGCAAGCTTTTGGCCTCAGAATCAGTCCCTGTTACCAAATAACAAATCATGCCTAAGCTACTGTAAAAACTAATATCCTGAGATACCCCCCAAACGCCTTTGAAGCAGACTGATTTAGAGGTATGTGAATGGTACCGTGGGGATACGTGTCGGCTGTGTATGGATCCATTTTCTTTACTTATATAATAAAACATTAAAACGTCCCTTAATGTAAAAATAAAAAAGTACTGAGGGAAACGATTTTAACTTTGTTAAAAAATGTTCGAATCAATCATCCCTTTAGCGAGTTTACTTGCTGAAATATTTATTTCTGCGGCATACAATGAGTGAAATCCAGCATATTGCAAACGTTAAATTTACTGGCGTTCTACGGCTGTTGATGGGCAGTTTGCGAGGAGCGGCGGGCATTCCTGGCTGTCGGCGTCGAGCGAGTTAACCGCGTTTAGGCTGGCTCGCTTAACAGACTGGGGGAGAATAGACGAGGTAATAGGGTTGGGGGGTGTGTGGAGGGTAACAGGGCTGGGGGTGTGTGGAGGGTAATAGGGCTGGGGAAGTGTGGCGGTCTCAGGCGTACGGCGCTCCGCACCTGCCAGCACCTCACTGCGGACATTTGCGCAATGTAGAAACTTCGCCATAAATACGGATTCGTCTGGCTTTGAAGAAGGTTTCTGTTAGTGGGTGGTACATAAAACAAGAAAAACTACTTAGAAAACTATTTTTCTAAAGTTTTTAAACGGTAGCCCATTTCTGATCTGTCTATATTTTTCCGATAATATAGCCTACCTAGTGATAAAGTTGTGATTGGACATGGTCAGGCTGAGCAGGCAGTGAGCTTTATTCCTGGTACCGAGCACAGGCGAGTTCAAGCAGCCCTTAGTTCCAGTTTGAGGACTGTACCGTCATTAAGCCGCAGCTTTACCTGCCACGGTTCTCAAGTCCTTCGCCTGCAACATCCGGCCGGTAAAACAGCAAGGTATGCCGCAGTATTTATTTCATTTTTTCTAATGAATAGAAATGCATACATTGTAGCTTCTTATCTACTTAAAAATTATTATACGAAGTACATTTAGTGTTGCGGTAATGTACTGCAGTCGAAAAACTGGTGAGCAGGAATAGCGGAGTAACAGTTCGCTTAGGCTCCGAACCGTGGTGTTTGACAGCGAACTTTCTGGTATAGTCCGATATTTCTGCATTTGTTCTTATAGTCTTATATTTCCATAGACATATATTGATTTTAGCAGCCACATTGTTATTGTTGCTCATACTTTTTTTCGCTTTGTGTTGCGTTGACGGAAAGTTATCTGTGCATCAGTGTTCCGCCTGTCCCCTTTGCACGCCTACTTCAGAACCAGAATTTTGTCTAGCAGTGTCGCAGGGAAGCGCACCCCTTGCATTAGTAAGTGAAGGATTTCTAATGCCTACACTTTCAGCTGACTGATTAACATTTCGTACTTCTTTCTGCTGCTAAGATCTTTTGTGTTTGTAAGTTAAAGCCGCAAGTTTAACGTTTTTTTTTTTTACTTTGGTCCTGTTAAATAAATGTTTACATTCTTATGATTTTTGTTGGTGTGTATATAAGAGGCGTGTCATTTCTATTTCATAATTAATAGTCCTATTTTTGTTCTTGCCAATCTTTGAGGTAACGTTAAAGTTAAAAAAGGAAAAAATACGCAAAAGTCTTTATTTTGAAATAGCATTTTGTTTGCCGAATGGTTATGCGAACTGTGAATTTGTGATCATCTGTGAAAATGAGCAAACTTTCCAAGACATGTATCACAATTAAAGATTAAATTAAATTCACATTTTATTTCGGTGCTTTGATCACTTAATAAGGGTGAGAGCGTAGACCTTGGTTGAACACTTGACCACACAAAGAGAATATCTTGATGGATTGTTAGATAAAATAATATAATGATGTGTGCAATTTCTTGTTGTCCGAATATATTATTCCCGATTATAGAATGAACTTTCGGCTGGCAGTCTACCAATAAAATATAAATCTAAAAGCAAGAGGCCTGTCAAAAAGTTTTTATATATATTCAAATTGCTCACAGAGTATTTCATTATATGTGTTAGTGGCATTCTGCCTGCTGCCTAGCTCACAGCTGGAGAGGGGAGGCGGGTACAAAAATATTTGTATATTGTAAATGCAGTTTAGCTGATTGTCCCCCTGGGGGTTCAGTCACTGCAAATGCAAACAATACATTTGAGTCTCTTGAGAAATTTCATTATAAATCTGTCCTGGCATTCATCGGTCAGCTATAAGCTAACAGCCAATTTGTTTTTAAAGTATTAAGTTGCCTATTGCAAGCACGGTTTGCAAAACTTGGGACGTCAGAGTCGTAGAAATAACATTGAACTATTACAGCGCTGATCAGTGATGCATATAGAGCAGGCTGGTTAAGGAAGAGGGGTTTGGACTTGTGCGCAGTTAGTGTTGTAATAATGCAGCAGTGTTGTTGGGAACAGCTGCCTTTTAGTCTCCTTGCTGACTTGCTGGATCTGATCTGTGGACAGGTACCTGTGTTCAGATGTTTCAGCCTTTGCCCAAATCCCATGTTCTGTGACCAGCCCTGAGGTGCGATCACCGGGACTGGTGCATTATATCTTTAGTGTAATTTTCAACGCACACTTAAGTGTACGACACATTCATCGTAGTATTGGTTGCATGGTCATTCCAGAACCGATGGTTGACCTCTCATAAGTTTTTGTAATGTGGCTTCTCAGTAACAGCAATCTACTGAAACTGAGATTTTATAGTGAGTTTTGACGTTTTTGAGGATTATGAGGATTATTATATGGCTACCCTGTGAAATTTATTGTGTTTGAATCAATACTTGAATTGCCTGTATCTATGCAGTGCCTATAGTGAATTTGTCTTAATGCTATTTCTGTTTGAGTCTGATTACTTAGTTTCAGGAACATACTGGTGGATCAGAGGGCAGTATTCATATCCAGCAAGTCATGCCATGTCAAAGGGATGTTTCCATTGGCAGGTTTAGGTTATGAAATTGTGTAGATTTTGATCCTACTCCATATCAGGAACCACTGAGGTCATAGATCTCATTTAGTCTGGTTATTTTGATTGGTTCAGCATTGTGTCACATGTGAAAGATGCCGCCTCGCATTCTCTGCTTTCTGGAACAATCTCCAGGTCATTTCAACAAGTGTATATGTGAATGCATACCAGCTTAGAATATTGTGGCTCTTCATATTCTGTGACAAAACCTTTAAATAATATTTATTCTTTTCCCTCAGATCTTTCAATATAACTGTCTTTTCCGAGGAGGGTGTATGTATCACCTTATAGTTGCAGTTACTTCAGTTTCTTAACAATGAAGGCATATTTTTTTTAATATATTGTTTTGACTATTTCAGTTCAAAAGTTTAATTCCATTTTGGTGAAATGTATTGCCAGATTTAACAACCATGCTTTTAAAATACAATTTTCTCCTGAATGTTAGAACATCAACTTTAGGAACTTTTCGAAACCCTCCTGTCTCTCCGGTGAACATACCCAGGGCTGCCAACTCTCACGCATCTGGTGTCACACTCGGGCTTTCAGACTCTCACGGTCACGGAAGGAACCGTACAGCAAATCTGTATCATTAATTATAAACCTAAAATTAGCTACATTTAAAGTGTTGGGGTAGTTGGCAAACCATACTGAATATTTACAAGGTAATAAAACTGTTACATGCATGTAAATGAGCATGCGGACTCTCATGGCAGCCAGCAGACCAAAGTTTCAACCCGGTATGCCGCAGTGATATAGCTAAAGTTATACATTCGAAC
Source organism: Stomatorhinus ivindoensis (assembly GCA_019775895.2). Lineage (NCBI taxonomy): Eukaryota > Metazoa > Chordata > Actinopteri > Osteoglossiformes > Mormyridae > Stomatorhinus > Stomatorhinus ivindoensis. The sequence goes on from JABFEB020000104.1 coordinate 12,096,616, forward strand.
GTTCTCTTATCAGTGTGCAGGAAAGCGGAGCACCGATGGGGCGCAGGGATATAGCAGCCCTGGTGACAGACATTCAACTATGGCTTCATTTAAAAATGTCATATTGAAATAATAAGTTGTACCATCCTTTAGGAATCTAACTTTCTAACCTGTCTCGTTTGAACCCCGGCTGCTTTTTTGAGTGGGATCTCTGGTGCCTTTGTGATCAGTGGGAAGCGTTTGTCACAGTCATGAAAACGGCTTAGGTTTTGTCAGATCTGCTGATGAAATCCTCAGTGGAAGGAAGGGGAAGAAACTCAAAAACATGAAAAGAAAACTTTTATCTATCGTAACACCTCGCAACATCTCTGTAGGTGTAGTGTGCTGTTAAACACTCTGCCTTTGTTTGAAAGTGTATGTTATTTATAAACCTCATTTTGACCATCTTTAGAGATTTTCTGATCTTGTGCAGTCTTGTCTGTGCCTTCATGCTTTTAAAGGGTTAGAAATTAAATCACATTTTTAATAAACGAAGGACTTGGTAGTTTTTTTGGTAGATAAATATAGAAGTGACCATGTGTTCTTTATATCACTTATTATTTATTATTATTTTTATTATTTTGTGTTAGTAGCACCAATTGTTTTAGTTGGCCTGCTTACTGGCTCCAGGTATTTAACAGCTGCATTCATCATTTTATTTTTTTACTTTATTAAAATTAAAATACAGTTCTACTGAAAATCTGGCAGACTAATAAAATCACAGACAAAAAGTTTGACTTGTATTTTTCATAGTATCTTGGTCTCGTCAGATAATGATTTTCAAGCATTTTGTGTTTCCTGGAAGTTGCCAGGCAGCTCTGTACTGAACCTACAACTTGCCCTCCTGAGGCTGTTGCCATGGCAGCCCTAGGGAGGTGACAGAGGTCAAATGGGAGTCGAATGGGGCTCAAGTGGAGCGGAAACTGGCCTGGGTGCTGATCATACAGTGCCATTGCTTTAAACCTAGAGCTTTACTTATAGATGCGTTTGTTTGTTTATTAACTTCTCATAAATTGTTCCGCATTTTGCTACAAAAATATTTAATATCCCCTCGAACTCACGCAGTAGGATACTCTTCCTCAAAAATGAGGCGAAGAACCCAAATTTTCTTTCCATATTTGAATATGAAATATAGTGAGTTGATTGCTGTAAGATGCATTGTACTGTTGGGACTGCATATTAGTGCAGCGTCCCAGAGTTTGCAGTTCAGCAGTCTTGGGGAAATGTATTAATGTTTCACTATTGAAGTCACAACCTGTGGCCTATGAGGACATGAAAAATTCACAACTCAGTGAATGTCTGGCTTCGTGCTGCTAGCATGGTGGCAAAGACGTCGACCAAAAGCCAAGTTTCTGCATGGCCCCGCAGTACTAAAAGCTGTAGTTAAGCAAGGGCGCCAGGCGTAGGCAGCCTGCATACGTGTTCAGCAGAACCCTGTGCTGTGTGAGCTTGCTAAGTAACCGCAAACTAATATGCAACTGGCGCTGGCTGCACCAGGTTGCTGACACTCTAATAATACTTGATAAATGCTGTTTATTGAAAGTTAGAGGGCACTGGTGCATGACGGCAGGTCTTCAAATGCAGCAGCACTTGACACAGCTTCAGAATGTTAACCTCCAACTGCACCCTAAATTCTGGTGCAGCGCTTCCAGAGAAAGAGACAATACATGGGCGTCAATGACAGCGGGCAAGGGTAGCTAATCCAGGCAGCTGCCAGCGTCGGGGGGAGAAGGGGACGGGTGTTAAACTTCCACTCTGAAGATTCCTGGCTTGTAGCCAGCGACAGAGGCGGACTCGCTCATAGGGCTGCGGACCGCGGACCGAGACAGTGCATTCTGCTTAATGGAACGGCAGAGAGCGGCAAGTCTTCACAGCGACCAGAGGCTGTTGGCTGTAAGTCCTGCGCAGATGCAGGAGCTGTCTGCATTCTGACTGCTCTCCTGACATCCTGACCGACCGTTCCGTCGGGGACACTCCTGATTGGTGGGCTGGTGGGCTGGAGAGCGTGCCCCCAACTGGCCACAGCTGGTGCCTGCGCATTTGTTGGATGGCAGGCTGTCAGATAACTGTAAGCTCAGAAAAAGCGCTGCGTGATTCCCAGCATACATGTGCCTGCACCTACATTAATGGTGGGCTGCGTGAATAAAGAAAAAGTTTTTTTTCCACCTGTGAATATTGATATCCTTTAGTATAATTCATTCTGTCTTATTTAACTTCTGATATTAGAGAAATGTATACAGATAATTTAAAAATGCACATTAAAAGCGTTCAATAGTAAATGTAATTAGATAAAAAATCTGAGCACTTTTTCTTAATTTAAGACCTGTTAGTTGAAGCAAATTTTCCGCAGAAAGGGACCTTCATTAGGCAACCTGATGGTAATAGATGATGTGACTGATTAATTAAACACCTTGTTTCACAGACGTCTATTTGGTCAGTAAAAGGTAGCTTGGTGGTCACAGTGATGGGTATTGACTTGTAAATGGGAAAGTATCTTGTCTGATATTTCAGAAACACCTGCACACACTGTAATTTTCCAGATACTGCCCCCATTCCACAGTGAACAGAATCATACCCTGCTCTCATTTATAAGAAGAAATTATAAGTGTGGTCGGAGATGGTGGACAGAAGAGTAGCAAAAAAAATGAGAGGATGTCCTGGTTATTTATGTCACTGATGCCATATTTTAGTACGCAAACGCAAGCGTTCAAATGAAATGAAAACTAAGTCAAGCGTTGCTGTAAACCAGTCTGATGCTGGAAAACAGCTGTGGAGTATAAATAGGAGCGCACGATGTGCTGGTAATTGTACAGGAATGCAGTGTTTATTGTGCGAATGAAAAGAGCAGGACCCATTGAAACAGGTGTTGGAATGTGACAGTGGTGCGAGGGAGATTGCACCAGATCCTCGCTCCTTCCCCTCGAATTCTCCCTTGCTTGTTTTGCACCATTACAGCAACAGGATCATGAGCTGAAAGGCCCGAGCTTTGGGGGGCGGCAGGGGTGCGAGATTTGCAACATCGGCAGGCAGGGGGTAGCCAGTGAGGGGGCTGCATAAGTGTCCCATGACGTGTGTGTGGATGCCTGCTTTGTTGCGTTGCTATGGCGATGGCTGGCCCAGCGCCCCTGAACCCATTGTTGTCTCATGTAGGTCCGCAGAGGTACCTGTCAGGCAGGTAGTGATTACCACATGGAGGTGGGTGACATGATCGGCCGTCTTACTGCTGCCGCATTTTTCTGATTTTGAAGTGGACCTCAGTGTGGGTATTTCACAGCCTCCTGGAGACCAGCATTTTTGCTCTAACTCTATTGTTTACCTAGATTCTTGAGAAAAGAACGACTGAGCCAACTCAATTAAGGTTTCTCCGTAATGATAGCAGCTTTGGGTGAATCTATCTATTTATTTCCTTTAGGAATTAAGCAGCATTTGAGAGAATCCCTTTGGTTGTGACGGCTCACAGAAGCACACGACGTGGAATTATGTGGGGCAGTTCCGGTTATTACTGGGCAGGACAGGGACGAGATAAACATCACCCAGATGCAAATGCAGACCTTAAAGAGCCATTTTGCTTCAGAAGATCATCTTGGCTGGGGGATTTCAGGTGGAAGAGCCCAACTTCATAGTCTGGGCCAAATGAAACCATAACATAACATCCTACAAATAATCCTTTTAGCGATGAGGGACAGGTAGAACTAATGAAGATGCAAGCCCAGGTCGTCTGGCTCTCCCTGCCATGGTGACTGTGCCCCTCCCCCTGCCCGTTTACATTAAATGCAACGCTGGTGCCCTTCAGCAGAGTCCTTCCGACGTTAAAGTCGGTGACAACAGAGCGGTACTTAGACAGCAAGTGGAAGAGGAGGGCTGGGAGGCCAGTGGCTTGAAAGGGGGCAGATTAGATTGCAGGAACTCGGCAATCTTTGAAGAGAGGTGCTCGATCCGGTATTTCGAAGTGAGGGAGCTTAGCAGGCAATTCCAAAGTCTTCCATGCAGCCCGGATTAAACATTGAACTCCGGATCAGTGTATAAGGACTGGCAGCCTCCCCCCCCCCCCTTGAGGGGAATCGCTATCCCTCCATCTGTAGTCTCTTCCAAGCCATCCGTCAGCAGACACCTTTAAGTGTGCAGTAATTTGACTGGCCGCCGCGTGCAGTAGTTGAGTCCATTAAATAATTAAATTTGGATCAGGCGTAAGCAGCTAACACTGTTACCCACAGAAGGGGGTTGGACTCCCCCCAAAGTGCAGCGAGGAGGGTAGCTCGGCACAGTTCGCAGCTTCACTGATCGGGGAATGTGCACTACATCCGCGAATTAGCCTGGAAAAGCAACATGATAGAACTTTGTCACAATGGCTAGGCGGGGCCCAGTTAGCTTTGGTTGGAGAGGGTCACCGCATGACAGGTCACGCAGATGACGTCCTGGGACAAGGCTCGTCACCAGGCATATATTACACGCATACAAGACCCTGCCATGTCCCCAGTACAGGCCTGCGTTTGTAAAAAATATCGAATAGCAGCTGTTGGGGCTTGGGTAAATAATTAAGCTTTCCGCCACCAGCATGGTAATGTGACCTGCTGACCCCTTGACAAACCCCTCCCTGCAGACACATAACGGCTGACCTCTAAGAGGTTGCGCTAATGAGCTCTCACGTTGACGGCTCTCTTGGCCCCATTCCTGTGTGTCTGAGGAGTGAGCCGTGCGTCTCCCAGTCCTGCCACAGTCTCCGCTGTGCTTCTGTTTTACCCAGCAGGTTGGAATCAGTTACTAATTGAGTGCTGTTTGCAGACCTGTACGAAGCCTAAAGTCACATATCTATATAAAGATCTGTACTGTTTAAGAAGTTGTGGTAACGTCATCAGAAAAATTTGGTTGGTACTTTATAACCTAAGGCTGGGTGACCCAATTTTGCTTTGATATTCCTAAGCAACTGCATCAACTTAACATGCATTTAAATCCATTAATTAAGGCATCATATTTTAAAAGCGAGTCAAAATGGGGAAAAAAGTCTTTTGTTGTTGCAGAGAAAATGAAAAAGTTTGATACTTTTATTCCCGGATCAAAACACTGAATAAGAAACTACCATGCCAGGTGCACTAAATCTTCACTCTGTGCTATAAAAGCGAGGCTCTGCTTTGCCCTGGGTTCCAGCGTCTGTGTTTTCAGTCCTGCTAATGATCTGGAATTATATATGACCTTCCATTCATGGGTCTCGGTGCTCCATTGCTTCCATTTTCTGTTGAATAGCGTGTAACCTCTGGCAGGAAAATATAATAACAATGAATGCGAGGCTGCATGAGCCATTTTTCCACATCCTCGTGATGTGCAGAAGGAAAATTTCAACACATATAATTATTATAATAATAGAATTTCATTAACCATGTGCTGCCTTGCTTCTGGGAGTCTGTCCAGTTCCTGCTTCCCTGTTGAATTTGTGGCCTAGATGTGTAAGACGGCCATGTGGAGGAACAGCACCTAATCTGTGCTGATGCTCTCTAACAGGAAGCCAACAGCACAGCCGCCCTCCTACTTTTATGTTTCTACCTCAAATGTGCAAAATACTGACAGACGGCCTTTTTCGGGGATGCTCTGCTGTTCCAAAACAATGGCTTCTGGTTAAGCTAACGGGAATGACATCATACGCATTAGGCCAAGGACGGGGGTGTTAGGCTGCAGGCCACAGAGTAAACAGATATTCATAAGGCATGGTGCAGGTCACACGTACAAGCATGTGGGATGTTAATTTGCTCAGTCATTCTGTTGTTTGACACAGCAACACTTATGTGAGGACCATGGAATTCTGTTATACTGTCGGCAGGCTATTCGTTGTTATTATTTCACTAGGAATCCTTTTCACTAGGCAGACTTTGATATAAACCTTAGATTTTGCGCTATGGTTCTGCAGTGCCAGTGGAATGGTTGAGCTTATACCTAAGGAAATCCAGTACTTTCATCTGTGACTTCAGGAAGGTGGAATACAATGGCAAGAACAGATTCCTCACGGTGACCTAAATGCCTGTAGAAGAAGTCAATCTCAGATTCAATAGAATTGTGCCTCCGTTTTTACTGAAAACCTTTATGACTCTTATGCTGCGTTCCATTTATCTTGGAGGTCAGAACTCAGAACTGAGAATGATGTCACACACAAGTTAAATGAATTCCAGTGCAAGAAGTTGGAAAGCCATTTAACAATACCTGGGACCCGTTTCAAAAAGCAAGATTTCTTGCTTAGCCGGACAACTTGTCAGATCTAAGGTACTTCAGCTTAAATAGGCTTTATCTTTGTTCACTTACATTTGGCCTGGACTACCTTAAATCCAACAACTGATCCGACTTAGCATGAAATGCAGTTCTAGCCTGGTTAATTGTTAGCCGTTGTTAGCAATATCAGTTGATAACAACACATTACGTAATATATTGCACATAAAACTCATAAAACGTAGCAACATGTCCATAGATAAGTTGGACAGTATTATATGTCCGACTGATTTAATGAGCCACAAATAAGTGGTAATAAACAGTATATAACTACAACTTTCACTCTGTTGATAAATGTCGTAGCCATCTTGGATTCTGAGTTCGAGGTTGTGTTGATTCCTCCGAGTTTACCAGTCGGAATTCCGACTTGAGGGGCTTTCCAGTTGAAAAGTATTGGAACAGATAGACTTAAGATTAATTAAAGTGAATAATACTTCATATTTAGTTGCAAATCCTTTGCTTGCAATAACAGCATCAAGCCTGCGACCCATTGACATGACCAAACTTTTGCATT
>JABFEB020000104.1:12124146-12137375 GCA_019775895.2 Stomatorhinus ivindoensis
GTTAGGGGAGACTGTGTGCCTGATCAGGAGCAAAGTTCAGGGAACTGCATACGTTGCACAGTTTGTTGATTTCCTGAGGAAAACAAGAACACAACATCTGCAGTGAAAAAGAGTTTACTGCAAATAAACGGCTGTGTGTGTCGTATGTCGTGTGTCTGCTCAGCGCTGGTGTTCCCGGTCCTATTCAGTCGTATCGCAGCTCCCGTGTGCAGGGTCACTACTGCTGTGTCAGTCTCGCTTTCTGTGCTCGACAGCATGACCAACATCTCACCCTTCTCCTCAGCTCGGTGTTCAGGGGCTCCGCGGTCTGTGTCTACTCCATGGCTGACATCCGTAACGTCTTCAACGGTCCCTTCTCCCATAAACACGGCCATAACTACCAGTGGACACCTTACACCGGCAAGATTCCCTACCCCCGCCCAGGCACAGTAAGTGGCCTGCTCTTTTTTAGATTTAGTATTTAATAAATCTTTGTATGCTGAACTTGTGAAGTTTTAAGTCTCCTTTTCCATCTACTCAGTGTCCAGGAGGGACTTTCACTCCTGGCCTTCGCTCCACCAAAGAGTTCTCAGATGAGGCAGTCAACTTCGTACGTGGCCATTCCCTTATGTACCATCCGGTTTATCCGCTTCATAAGCGCCCCCTGGTGGTGCGCACTGGTGTGGACTATCGCTTCACCACCATTGCAGTAGACCTGGTGGATGCGGTGGATGGGAGGTACGAAGTGCTATTTTTGGGGACAGGTGAGTTTGCGGCTCAGCAGTGACACTTCGTCACGTGTTCTAAGCCGAAACCTTTTGGAGAGCGAAACTTTTAATTGTCCCTCTTCTTTTTTTAGATTGTGGCACAGTCCAAAAGGTGATTGTTCTTCCAAAAGACCCCAGCACCACGGAGGAGCTCACTCTAGAAGAGGTTGAGGTTTTCAGGGTAATTATAGTCTGCTTTTGCTGTTTCTAACTCGGATAATAATCTGGTCAAGGAAAACTATTTCCTCCCCCCCACATAAAATTGACACCAAAATGTTTCGAGGTGGAATAACATTGTTGTGTCGTATTCCTCTGCAGAGTTCAGCTCCTGTTAAAACAATGAAAATCTCATCAAAAAGGGTGAGTTCAAAATAGCATGCACTGTATTGCTTAACACTCTCAGGTGTTCTACTGTAAGTATGTCGATTGTGCCTTTACAACAGTGGGACCATATTAACATATACAAAGCTATATCCGCTTCTTTCTCTGTGTTTCACAGCAACAGCTATACGTGTCATCTGAAAGCGGCCTGACACAGGTGTCCCTGCACAGATGTCCCGTCTATGGCAAGGCCTGCTCAGACTGTTGCCTGGCCAGGGATCCGTACTGTGCCTGGGACGGCGAGAGCTGCTCACCCTTCACCCCAGCCACGAAGAGGTGGGGACTCACTGCATGATGCTGTCGTCTTCATTCAGCAGTTTACTCTTGTATGAATCATTGTCTAAAGCAGTATTTCCCAACCTGGTAATTGAGGACGCGCAGACGTTTTTTGCTCCCTCCCAGCTCCCTCCTAGACAGTCCACATTTCTGCTACCAGGGGCTGGGAGGGAGCAAAAATGTGGATTGTCTGCGGGTCCCTGAGGACTAGATATGGAAACACTGGCCTAAAGGGAGATGTATCCTCTCTCTGATCTTTGTGTGTCTCAGGAGGAGCAGGAGACAGGACATCAAACACGGAGATCCACTCCGGCAGTGCCGAGGTTTCAATGCCAAAGGTGAGGAAGGGAAGACCAAGCGTAATCCTCTGCGGAGATGCGGCCCGGAGCATTGGCTGTAATCTGAGCCGCCGCAGGGATCGCGTGACCGTGTTTCTGAAGAAAAATATGGTCAAATATATAACAATATGTCACAGCTTAAGATTACAAAATAAGATGTTTTTTTTTTAATGGATTTTTTTTCTGCTTCTACTTTCTGCTTTTCCACTTTTTTCTCTTTACATTATTTTATAAATATAAATATCACTTTTAAAATACTGAAAGCATTTAAACTGAAGTCGCAGTCTTGATTTGGGAATATGACTAAAGTCCAACAAGGCTGTTTCACGGGAGTGTCGAAAGTCAGTATTTTTATGTAACAGTGCAGAAATGTTTGCCGATCTCACAGGTTGGGAAATTCCACGCGAAGGTGAAACTCCTGCCATGACCCCCCCGCACCCTGATAGAAACTTGTTCTCTTAGCACTTAGAGCTGGAAGCTTCTTTGATGTAGTTTTACTGAGTCAAATTTACTTTTGTTAAGTTGAATAGCAGATCTGCTCTCTCAAATCCTGTCTTTCACCTAAAATGATGTGTTTTAATTCCAGTTTCCCCTTTCAGCGCGCTTAGTCTGTACCTTTTCCAGTATCTAGTAATAGCTTTAATCCGAAGCAAATTTGCATGAAGATTCTAAATAATTAGCAGGGTTGTAATCTTTGTTTCCTTTGCTGCCCCAGTAGAGAATCGGCTCACAGAGACTGTTCAGTTTGGGGTGGAGGGAAGCGGTGCGTTTCTGGAATGTCAACCCCGGTCTCCACAAGCTACTGTCAAGTGGCTTTTCCAGAAGGATGGCAAGAGGAAAGTGGTGAGTCAGGCCACAGCGATTGTCTCCAAAGCGCCATTTCTGTTATAATTACTTTGTTAATCTGCTATTAACACATTCCTAATCTTGCGTGTGACAAGTCACGGCAGAGCAGGAATGAGCTGATGTTGGTCTGTCTTGCTAACTTTTGATTCTGTCTCTGCGTCCCCTTTTCATATTCGACGGCTCCCACTCTGTCAGCTCAATCGCGACGCCGGGGTGGTTAAAACGGGTCACGGGGTCCTGCTAAAGTCCTTGACCCAGTCAGACAGCGGGCTGTACCACTGCCTGGCCACGGAGAACAAGTTCAAACACACAGTGGCCCGGGTGGCGCTGCGTATTCTGGACCGCGAGATTGTGGACGCCCTCACCGCCCCCGACGTCCCGTCCGAGGAGCGTCGACCGCGCCTCCGCCCCTACCTCCTGCCACCACCACCCCCTCCTCAGACAGTCACGCCGCAGCTCCACCCCGAGCCAGAAGTCCGGCTCATTAACCAGTACTGCCAGTCGTATTGGCAGCAGATGCAGCCCAGCCAGCAGTCTAAACGCACCAGTCGGCGGCATGTCGCCAGCCACGATTGATGCGTCTCCCCTCCCACTCCCAGCTGCTGCACATATCCTGGGCGTAGACACTCCCAACCACAAGATGGCGCCATGACAGAGTATGACGGGTGCAGCAGTCTGAGAGAGCAAAACGCCGGGAGCTTTCAAGACTTCACCCCTACATGGCCACGGTTGGGCCCAATTCTGGGAATCAGTCCACCAGAGACTGGCACGCCTTCTTTTTGCGCATCATAATATTGTTTCATTTAAGCTGCACTGTGTTATCAAACAGCCAATGCACAGAATACCCACTAGAAATCTGCTCACATCTCAAAAAGCTATGTTTCTAATACCGCTGCTCTAGTATAAGGATTTCTATTGGTCCTGGTTTATTCCAAAGTCAGAATACGTAAATAATTCCAAACAGAGCGATAGTGATAAAAATCATGAAAATTAAACCAAAAATCAAAATGCTTCACTAAGAAGCTGAAGGACCGGTAGCATTTTACTGGTGTCTCATCAGAGCAACTACATTGAAATGTGTCAAGCTTGGCTTTGTCACTAACCAGCTTAGCATCCATATTCACAGATTACTCAGTTAATGCGAGGAAGCCTTCCCTGATTTTAGCTGTTAGGTGCGCTATGCCAGTAGAATGGTGCCCCTTTGGCGACAGTATTGTAGACGAACACCGAGTGCTATTTACCCTTTTCCTGTAACTACCGCTTATGTAAAGGGACGTCACGAAACAGGGAGCAGCAGCCGGTGCTCTTCTCTCTGCGCGATTGACCTCTTCTGCTCCACAGCTTTACCGTTTAAAGCAAATGCATTTACCTGGTATGCTGGACAACCACCATATACACAGCTCTGATCATTGGGCATTATGGAAACCTAGCCAGATGCATAAGGTATAGTGAAAACGAAGTTGACTAATGATCAACCTCTGTGGAGGTCTGATGTAACCAATAATAGCACTGTATACCAAAACAGCATATTACGTTGAACAGTAGTGGGACTAGGGAATAAGAACTTCCACTGAACCAGCCTAATACAATGGAAGGGCAGGAGTGGACCAAAGAGATGTATTGGGTTATCCCTTTGACCCTGGAATGGAGATAACAGTGAATGATCTACTGGTATGTATCCTGTGGTCATAATAACAGTAACAGGATTTTTGTCATGTGTAATAAACACTTAAAAAGTCAATAAAATGTGTAATGTGGAGCAATAAGGGCAAAATACTGCTCTGGAAAGAACTAAGAGACCACTGATCAATGGGGAGGATTAGTACCAAAAGGCTCTTTCTGTGACACAGGACTTGTTTAGTGGACCAAAATGAGTTCTCGTTTCCTGCTAAAACCAGAGGGATCCAAGTAAAGCAAACAGAATCAAGCTACCAGTCTTGACTAAGAGTGCTTTGTTAACCAGCATTGGAGTATATATTAATAAAGAAACATGACATTGTTCTTGATAGTCAGCCATAGTTTAGTTTGCCTGTCATTCACAGGTGTTGATTTAAGGAGAGGGGCAAGGCAATGTCTTCTCTGTGGTTGCAAAATTGTGCCTCAGATGGTTCAGCTTGTGGTGGAGCTAACTCGACTTTTGTTAACTAGCCTCACCATCCACATGAAACCTTTATCTATGTTGGGATTGTGATGGAATTTGCCGAAGCCACCAGTAACAGATGCTATAATTAAGTAGAATATGATGCTGCATTTTAATAGAAAAGCTTCATTCAGTAGTTGGTAAATCTGTCCAAAGAACTGCTTTGTCTTCCCACAGATTACATTTTACGTCACTAATATTGCCATCAAGGTTACCACAAATTCTGCGTTGACCTTCTGAATCACGGAACGCTACACTCAGCTGAAACTCGTCTTCAGTACCAATGCTAATTTATAATTGCTTTCTTATTCTTGATTGCTGGGAGTTCAAGATTTTATAAGAAGCCTGAAGAAATTGTATTTTGCAGCCCTATGAGGTGTTGCATGAATAAGTCGTAACCTGTTGCTTCCGGTTTGAGAAGGTCACAGTTCATTATGGAAAAGATACTTCATAGGTACATGAGAATGTGCCATTAATGTCACATTGGTGTCAGGCTGTTACAGTTGTTATGTTATATTTTTGTTTTTATTATTATTATTTGCTCTCACCCACGCCATGACATATTTATTTTAAGAATGTACATATTCCTGTAAATGATGCACTTTGGTGGTGGGGGTTTGGGGGTTGGGGTGAGGTGGAGACATTTATGTGTGTGTCTATGTGTGTATGTGTGTTTTAATGAACAGGACCAGTACTCACAGTAAGTGACTTTGAGAAAGGACACTTATCTGGCTTTGCATGCACAGTTGGCAAACTCTGCCTGTACAAAATACAAGTTAAAAATTAAGAAAACTCACCTTGGTCTAAATATCTGTACTCTAAAACTTTGCCAGTTTCTGATTTCAGACCATTCCAGATCACCGTATTAATGGCACAATGTTATTTGCTGGATTTTAAAAGCATTTATAAAGCGCACCTTCTGCGTTTCTTGGAGTGTGTCATTTAAACATGGACGTGAATGACATCTCTATTTGGAAAATGTTGACTTTTCCCACGAGACTGTAGTTTTGGCTTTTGGTCGCCAGATTTTAAACAAGTTTCAAATCTCATTTAAAAGACGACGATAAATGCTGTGCACCAGCACCTGCTTTTTTCAGCGCCTTCTAACGAACGAGTCACCCTAAGAGGGAAACAGAGAAAGGACGGCTGCCACGTTCCTTTCGTTCCGGGCAGCAATATCTTCCCTCTTGACCTGGTGTTCGAATCATGAGGAATCGTGTCGAATGAGTATCGCTGATGTGATTTTTTTTTGGACGCAAGTCTCTTCCAGAGTTGAGACATTCTTGCATATAAGCTGGAATGACACTTGCATGGCCCACCGGTCAGCTAACTGACAACTTCTGTGGCTGAAATTTAAACGCGCCGTCGAGACCATAGGTCACAGAAGATGAACATGAATGCAGATTGCCCCCTTTTTCACCCACTGCATGATGCTATTTCCACATGATGAATCAGTCCTGCTCCCACATAGTGATCAGTATGAGTCTTTGTCCTAGAGAGTCGCCATCGCTCCCATGACTCCAGAATGTGCTCCTGACCATGACTGTTGCTGCTGCTGTGGCTAATGAGATGGGCAGAAACCAACCAGAGGGAGTGTGGTTGGTTCACCTTCTCCTGGTGTCATTTCGGCTCGTGTGTTTGTTGGACTAAGTTAAACACATCTGTATTTTGTCATGTGTAGGTGTACTTATGCTAGTTTAAATTAATATGGTTGTTTGGTATAGTAATATTACTATTATTATTACATGTTTTGATTTGGGAGTTTGTATAGTGAAAATAAATATTTTATAAAAGTGGGGACATTTGTTATGCATGTAACTGATACAGTATCGATCGATTGAATGCTGAAATAAGCGTGTCCATACCATGCTATTAGTTTAATTATCACCAAACACTTTTGGGCCTGTTTGAATAATAAACACAGTACATCATCAACATCCTTTACATGTGTTGGAAAGATCAAACATTTTTTCCTTTATGGAAAAAGGCACCTCAATATTTAAAAGATTTACCAGGTCTGGTATAAAAAACCTGGAAAATCTAGCAGGAAAACTCATGCACTGCAAATTTGTTCCTACAGAGGGAGCACCGTACACTATTTGCTTGTGTTTTTCCTGACTTGCTTCATGCATTCTCAGTGAATAGTGAATCACTATATTGATCTAGTTCGCTTCACTTGGATATTTTTAAGATGGTCTTTTCAGGCACAAAAATTATTAGTGTGAATGTTGGTATGAATTGCGTTTTGGGTTGCAGAGGAGTCAGGAGCCTATCCCAGAGGCTACGGGTGCAAGGCAGGGAACAGCCCAGGATGGGGCACCAACGCATCGCAGAGCACACTCACACACACCTTCATAGTACCGGAAGTCCTTCATTTATATTCTCAATAATGAAGATTTACACACACTTGTTTGACAGTGTTTGATACACAGTTCAAAGTAATCGGAAAAGATGTTTTTATTCCATAGAAATTAAACAGACACAAGAATGCAAGTAAGTATAGATACTAGATACACCAAAGTTGTCTTTTTCAGTAACTGTGCAAACGCTTCAGATGCAGGATGTAAAAGACCACAGATCGCTGGAGCCATGCAGAGGGTTTATACTTATACTCTGTATAAAATTCAGAGCACTTCCATTCTGCTTGCACACCATATAAACGCTCATGTAACGTAGCACCAGCTCTGGTCGGGTGCTGTAAAGGGGGTGCGGTCGACTGACAAGTGCCCTGAAAAATTTGGAACATAATTGGGTTGGTCTGGGTTGGGGGCCCGATGTAATTTCTTGGGGCCCAAAATCTCTAGGGGCCCCCTTGCCTGTAGTGCTGGTGTGTTGCCAGCCTCCCGACAGAGGGGTGTCCCGCCCAAATGTCTCATTGTGATGGCCCCACCCCTACCAGAGACGGGGGGGGGGGCCTGATTGTTATCAGCATAGGAAGAAATGCCCTGAGTGAAGCACGCTGCAAAAGCAGGAAAATAAATATGAAACTGATCAATCGTCCCATTCGTCATCGTCGTCATCGTCAACTGCCTCGTCCTCCCCTTCATCTTTGGTGAGAAAAACAGCGGGAATTAAGTTTCACAAGCGTTACTATCCGTTACGTTAACTACAGCAATAGCTTTTTATATATTCATATGCACTCAGCAGCCAAAGCAAACTTAAACAGTAAATCATTTGGGTATAATTGGATACATGCAGCATGAAGGCAGGCTTTATTTTAACCTAATTAAGTTTTAGTACAACTAAAGCACTTGATCGAAGCTATTTTAAACATGGTGTGATGGTTGGTGCCAGACAGGGTGGTTCCCACATGTCCGAAAGATCCAGACCTTCTGCCATGTCTATGATTTAGAAAATTGTGTGATGAACAAAACACTGTCTGCTCAAAGGCATTTCCGTGGCACAAAAAAAATCTCGTTAATGCGAGAGCTGAGTGGAAAATGGCCAGACCGAAGTTGAAAAGTAACGGCTCAGTGTAGAAAGCTGAACTGCAGAAAGACATGACTTGCCAACCCTTGAATGAGTTCTGGGGCCGACAGAGAATCACACTTGGGATGGTGTAGGTGTATGTAAGGGGCCACTCGGTGCATGTTTGCTGTATTTGCTGTTATATCTATCACGGTATGGCACAAGATCACTGAGGCATGAGCACAGATGCTTGTTTCTGTTTTGTTGTTGCACCTGATGCCTTGGTGCCGCCTTTTAGCCTTTTACTTAAAACATGCTCCACTGTGCATGTAACTTACCGGAGGAGTGGATCGCTTTGCTTCTCTTTTGAATGACCATCATCAGAGCTCCCACAATCCCTTCACTCGAATCTTCCTGAGGGGGTAGAGGCTCAGGATTCTCTGTCACCTTGAATAATTATAAAAAAACAGGCCATAATTCTGATGGGAGGAGTCAGTGGCTCATACCTTGCCCGTCATAATAAGGACCCCCCCGTTCTTCTGTGTAAATGAAAGTTATTTAATGTGCCACAAATGTAATTCGGTCTTACTACACATGCAGTCCTTCGACATGAGTTGTTTATGTGTTTAGCCTTCTGGGGTGATGCTTACTGTCTGTTGTGTGAGAATATACTAAACGTCATATCATATGTAGCATAGCATGCAGATATTTTATGCAGCGATGGGAAGTTCAGGTTTAGAAAGCTCCAATCCGGACCAAGATTTTGTTTCAACCAATTAGTTGAACGTGACTCTTTTTGCTCAGATGGTGGAACCTGAACATTCCATGTCTGGTTTTGTGCTTTCTGCAGTTTTCCTTACATTTTTAAGTTTTTTGCCGCGCCTGATCTGGTCCAGCAGTGCCCCTCTACTTTCTCCAGATGGAGACGGGCTCGGTGCTTGTGGACTTCCACATGAGGGCGGAGGCGGAGGAGGTGCACCTCCACCGACACTGGGAGCTGGGGGAGGTGGCGGCGGAGGAGGGGGAGGTGGCGGACCTCCTCCTCCTCCCATTAGCTTGGAGGCCTCTGGAGGAGGTGGAGGGGGGGGCCCGGCAGCACGCTGATTCTGTGGGGCAGGAGGAGGTGGAGGTGGCGCGCCACTCCTTCCAGCGGGAGGTGGAGGAGGGAGCGGACCACGGTTTGGTGGGGGTGCAGAACTCCGAGGTGGACCTGGAATAGGGGGCAGGGGTCCTGTGCGTCCTCGGGGGGGGGTCGGTTGTGGCCCTACTCTGTCTGGTGGGGGTGGAGCACATTCTTGGAGGAAACCAAGGATAACATTCATCAGAAGTAATACATGAAGATCAAAAAGGCCCCCACTCGTAGACCACCAGCTTCAATAGCAGGACTGTATCTCACACAATGCACTTCCAGAGATTGTTCTCACCTTGTTTCCTCATTTCCATCTTTACTGCCTCAAGGCCGCCGGACTGCTCGATGAAGTCGTAGATGATCTTTGAGGTCTTTGCATCTGTCAACTGTGCATCACTGATGCCAGCACAGTTGAAGAGCTTTTTCAAGTCAGGATCCAGGTTGTTTGTCTACAAAAAAGCAAGCAGGCACTGCAGTCAGGGTTTGTTTTGAAAGGTTCATTATTGAATTATTGATGGGCAGAAAAAAATCATTAAAGAAATACATTTTAAGGAATTCCAATAGTCCTTCAAAAGTCCTGTAGGACTGTGGCCCTACAGCACTATTGCTAAAGTAAGGAAATGGATCGTAGTGCTTTGTGTATTATATAGTGTAAGACACTGCTACCGCAATGTAAGGAGGGTTAGTTTTGGCCAGGACAGGAAGGAATCTGGCTCTCTGACAAAGTAATCTTTGAAGTTGCTTTCCTTTAGAAAAAAAATAAAATCTTACGTCAAATCCTGCGTTAGGATCCCATCCTACATGTGTTACATGCCTGTAAACAAAAGCAAATGCAAAGATAATTTTGGTACAATTTATTACAAATATAAGTCTGCTTGACATCAAGTCTAAAAAAGTGTTTGTTTTTTTTCAAACTAATGAGGATTTGGTTCGCAAAGGCGTCAAATATCTTCCAAACTCATTCCAGATCCTGCTGAATTATCTCAGCACGTCAGTTTATCTGCTGGCAAAAACTTACTTAAAATCACTGGGAGCCCCAATATCAGCCTTGGAGATTTTGCTTCCTTTCTTCTTGTTCTTTTTCTCCTTTTTTCCCTTGGAGATGCAGGCAGGCGCTGGGGCAGGAGGCAGCGTGGAGCGATAGCGCGATGGCAGGATGTCTGGATTCTGGATGTCCACTGTCGCCATTCCGTCCACATTAGACATTGATCCTGACAGAGCATGGAGAGACCGTGACTAGGAATCACACGTCACAGATGATGTGACAGATAAAGACGCTCGTCGACGTTCAGGGTAAGAGGTTTGTAATAGCATATACTGCCATTCGAATTGCATTGTATTTTATTTACAAACAACTGGGCAGCAATTAAAAATGGTCAGTGGAGCTACACTCCCTTCTTTTCATCCTTCATGACTCACCATTCGGTGGAGGAAGAGGTGGAGGCAACCTTCTGTCTAAAAGGAGAACACAACTGGCTCATAACGAGTAAGAAGAACATTTACTAGTCCTAAATAAATGGATCAAAATCTGTGCACAACCGCATTGATTACATATCACCAAACCGCAAGCCAATAATTTGGCAAGAAACCAGCTGATTTATACAGCTTTAAAAGCAAGCTTAAGGTCAAAATTTGAAAAAAAATTTTTTTAAAAAGATGACTTTCTTGAAATAAAAAACATAGAATTTCCACTAGTCTAAAAGCTTTGCAAAGTAGTGCTATATCATTGTGAGGTCAGCAAAAGGCGATGATAGAAAAGTCAGAAAAAGGATGTTACCATCAGCAGGGGAAAATGTAGGATGTTGTCGCTTCTCTGAAGTTCAAGGAGAGAGAGTAGAAATGAGATGTGATTATCCACTCATCAGTATCTTTGTCAGAATACTAACAGACGCTAATACACACTAATAGATTTCTCTGCCGTGCATCTGTTCTGAGAAACACGGGGTTTTATAATAACTATCCATTAGCATTAGGAGTCTGGAATAATTTCGATTCACTTCTTGAAGTAAACAAGAGCACCTTCTGCTCGTGTTGTACAAACCTTGCCGATTGGATCTCTGATTTATCTTCTCCTCCAGAATTGTTCTGAACATTTCTCCTTCCTGCTCGCTCGCGAAGTTCAGCCCCACCTGACAGTCCTGCAGTACAAGAACATCTCAGTTTCTCAAACCCATGTCAGACAGCTGTCAGACAATAGAGGAATTTTTTGACAGTACCTTAAAAAATTGGGAAACCCTGCACTCATAATAATTCATAGCAGATTCATGTTAAGAAGTATGTAAGATGCATATCAGAAAATCGTGGTTTTAAAATTTGCAAAAATTTATAACTATACTCAATATTTCCTACAAGTAAACTTGACCTGACCTTAACTGGATTTAACGAAGTCTTAATCACATACCCACAGTCATATTCTCTCCTTGTTACTTAGCATCAAACCCAGTGTTCCACTATAGTATCGCTTGTCTGGTTTTTAGCTGCTAACCCTTTAGCTTGAAGGATTAGCTCAGACTTTAACAGGGAGACATATGGAAGCTGAATACTTACATCTGCAGCAAACGTATGGAAGAAGGGCAAGGGGCAGCTATACGACAGCTGATTGTACAGCTCCTGTTCCCATACCTGCTTTCCCTGCTGTGTAAAATACACAAAATTCAAAAACCAAAATTTCTTTTTGGTGCCATTATTTGATTTGATTTGTGTTTTTTAAATCACTTCCCATGTAAGGCTATTCCACACAATAAAACATACACAGCTATTTAAAAAGACAAGTTAATTTTTGTACCTTGACATCAAAGAGACGGATGAAATAGGAGCGCTGTGGATTGTCCTTGACGAAACACAACACACCACAATGCTGGACCTTCCACTCATTGGGACTGTGAGGCGGAGCCATCAGCAACTGCACCACAGCTGTGGCCAAGCTCTGAGAAGACGGGACACACTCTCACAAATAGGCTCTGCTAAAGTGGGTAGCAATGCTAACTTACATATAGAGCGACATCAGTAAAAGCAGAGGATAATCCAGGTCCTGAAAGTAAAAGTCCAGACCAGGATTTTGTTTCAACCAACCAGCTAAGTATAAAGAGTCACTGTCACAGATACTCAACTGGTTGGTTGAAACCAAATCTTTGTCTGGACCTGAGAGGTTTTCTGTCCTTATGAATATATTCAGCATTTGTCACACAGGACTGATGGGATCACACAGGCCATGAACAGAGGAACTCATCTTCTGCTTTTGAGTCATCCCTTCTGAAGGGACGTTCTGGGGACCGTCCAGCTCAGCCTTGCATTAACATCACATTTTTTTCTTGATTAGACAGAAGCCGATGATGCCAGACATCTCAGCACTGTAAACTGTTGTACAAAATAAATACATCTGTGATGTGGTGCCTCTTTTCTGAAACCACAGCTTCCCCTCCAACAGGGGATTAGGGTGCACAGTGCAGTGACATTAATAGCATAAACTCTGACAAATCATCAGTTGTATGATTTTCTTTCAGAGCCAGCTGATGCTCGCACATCACTCCTACTCTCACTCCTAAAATCGCTCCATCCCTACAGTGACTGTATAATCTTATAAGTGCATCAAATACATAAAACCCATGGATATACCTGTATCCATCCATCCATCCATCTACCCATTTTATGAAACCACTTATCCTGTTCAAGGTGGGGGGGGGGCCTGGATCCTCCCATAGACATATTTAAAGTATTTTATGCACTTCACTGCATATAACATTTGCCAAAAAGTATGAGGTGGATATACACACCGTAACATATTTCTCTTTCAGCTGGACATATATATGCACTATATTGAAAAAAGTATTGGGACACCCCTCCAAATTATTCATTTTAGCTGGTCCAATCACTTCCACAGGTATATTTCATGGAGTACCTAGGCATGCAGACTGCTTCCACAAACACATGCGCAAGAATGGGTTACTTTCAGGAGCTCAGTGTAT
>JABFEB020000104.1:12138067-12173945 GCA_019775895.2 Stomatorhinus ivindoensis
ACCAACATGACTGCGCACCAGTGCACAAAGCAAGGTCCATAAGGACGTGGATGAGTGAGTCCGGTGTGGAGGAACTTCACTAGCCTGCACAGAGCCCTGACCTCAACCCGATATATAATATTGCAATTTTGAAAAAAGTTTTCATTTTAAAAAAGAAAAGTGACATAACAACTTAATCAAACAGAAGCAAGCACATATCTTTTTTGTTACAAGCAGTCAGTGTGTTTCTGTGTGTGGCTGAGAGAAGCAACAACTTCTGATTATAGATACAGAGGAAGTGGCCTCACTGAGCACTTCCTGCACAATTTAAGCCCTTGCAAGCTAACAGAGCAACGCAAATTTTGTTCATGATCTATGATCATAGATTCTTTAGAGAGGAACAGGAAGTATGTTCATTTTGAAAAAAAGTGTATTTATTGCTCTCAGTGGTAATCTCATTAGTAAAATATTTAAATCATTGATACTTTCCATGCTCTTAATTAATTAACAGTTAACTCTCCTGGTTTAGTGGCATTTCTTAGATTATTATCATAGATTAAAAATTTCTTATATAATCAAAATAAATGTAAAAATACCAAATATCCACAAAAATTCTACTGTCTTATTTCTTCAAGGTTTAAATCAAAAAAGCAACAAAAAAACACCTTAAAACTGGTTGTAATCGGAGATCTCCAAGCAGAATATTTTAAACCATGACAAAAACTGTCAGGAATATACATTTTTGTCCTTTAGATCATATCAATTTATCATTTTATGGACTAATGTCTCACATTAAACTGGTGTATTTTCATCACTAAGGAACATACTTGCATTATATAGGCCTTAAGATTAGTTCATTGCTGTTTATTGTAAGCGAGCCTTATAAATGGGTTTTGGGTATTTACTTTCGGTTATCGGTACATTCACGATTAGTGCAACAGTCTGGTGCTTTTTTAAAATGCAGAAATAGGGTAAAAAGTATACTAGTTTAGTTATGGAGTTATGTAAAAAAAAGCCCTTGGTCCATTGGGCCCACTTGTAAGGTTGACAAGGCCCACCGACCGGGAACCCCCTGCAGACGAACATCTTCCACTTACCACACATCTCCGCCCCAGTAGGTCGATTATGGTATCGTTCTCTTCACTGCTCAGTAGAGAACTTGGGCCGTTTTCCTGTGTCTTGGACTTCTGTCCTCGACTCATCGTCTCACGCGTCCGTGTCTCCTCCGCAGAGGAGAGGATAATGGCAAACTTGTGGGATTTATCACCAAATTCTGCCCAGTTCTTACCCCAACCCGAGCACCACTCCGTCAGGGAGGGAAGGTTTAAGCGGAACTTCCGTATTCTGCAGTCTGGTGTTACAATACTGTACCAAGACTGAGAACAGGAAATGAGCAGCCACGGAGCATTTTTTCCGCTTTTGTCTCCTAAGTGCAGAATACATTTCACATCTTCTGCTTTTTGTGAGGAGGCCACTAATGGTGAGTTTTCATTTAAAGTTCCCTGCCTTGCACAAGATTAATTCTGATTCAACAGCAAGGCAACAGATAGTGTTTGTGCATCGACCCAACTTAAGAACATAGTGGAAGTAAATCAAGTTAAACTCATAATGGAAACAGTGCACCTTTAGTTACGTCGTGTCATATACTGCTTCAGTTGGGCTGGCAGTAAGGATGGTAGCGCATACCTGAGCATTATCTGCTGTCATGCACAGACCGGCCATCAGGAAATTCGTGAAATGGGGGCTGGTCAGGGGCAAAATGTATCCAGCTCCCCCAGATGCTGGCTAAATATGCAATTGAAATCGGTGCCGCTTGACAGCAGATTCCCAGGCTGCTCTGCGCTGCAAGCCTGCCCCTGTCTGTTCTCCATTCTGACAAGGAGCCACGCTTCTCTTTTTGAGATTAAGTTTCCTCTACAGCCCTGGCCTCTTTAAAAAATGTGAATATATGCTGTTCAGATCATCTGGTGGTTCTACATTGTCTGAGTGTCACGTGACAGAAGAACATCCCATACGGGCATCGGCTTGCCTTATAACCAATGCTTTTTGAGCTAACTCCAGTTAACCAGCCATGTTTGCCTAAGCAGTTACTGGCAAGGCATTCATGGGGATTTGGCACTATATTTGTGAAAGCTGAGTCAGAATAAAAATGACTATAAGGACTAGCTTCTGGCGGAGTTTTATTTATCATTCACATCTGTATTAAACAATGCCAATTATGGCCAAAAAGAAACAGCAAACAGCAAAACAATCACAAAATAATGACAACCATTCACCTTTATTGAAAAGAGATATATAATTCATAACCTACCACAAATCAAACATGGCCTTTGGAAGAGTCCAAAGTTTTGTTTTTTTAAACAGTATAATCAAAATCAGCAATCACTTTCCCTGTGGCTCCTGAAATCTGAATTTCTGAACTGTGGGGTGATGGTGTGTCTGAGTCTGGTCAGGCATGGGATAAAGCTTCTGTTTTTGGCATTCATCTTTGGTACAAGTAGTGTATTTGGTACAGGACATTCTTCATCCACGACGTATCTCATTTCCAGCCGAATGAATACTGTACACATGTACTGGCATGTTCCCCTTCAGAGATAACAATGAGAAATGCTGATGTGCAACATCTCCCTCTAATAAAAGTCACCTTTGGGTTGCATAAACGCTTCTGTCTAGGTCTTTGATGGACTCCCCTCCCCTTACAAAATATGTCACCTATAAACAGTGTTGATTTTGGCACTACGGTGGAAAGTGGGACCGTTATGGCAAACATTTCCAATAAACTTAAGAGATGGCTAGAGCATCGGCTGAGATTGGCTGTGCTGTGAAGTATGAAATACTGAAAGGTACTGAGAAAAGTAAAATGCTTGTTCAGCTTCATATTTGTTATAAATTCAGACTGCAGCATCGATAATGAATAATCAACTGAACCCAAATGGGTGAATGTTCTACTGGTACAAATCGTGAAAAGCACCAACCTCTACCCAACTGGCAGGTAGAGATACAAAGATACCCCAGCAGGACCTAAGTTATATTACTACACACACATCTTCAAATTACTAAATTCTAATTGTAGTCCTCCTCTTTTTATTCAGAAGAGAGATGAGGGTACTTCTGATTTCCCCTCCGAATAAATAGCCTGAAAGAAATATTTTTTCAGCAATTTCATTTCAAGTTTAAGGATACAATATAAATAAATCATTCAGATATTCTTTTATCTGAATCTACTTGGCTATTTTTCCCATTTTTAGAGCTAGAATTCAGTTGAACTGTAAAAAAGTGAGGAAGACTTTGGTCTGGATTTGTATATCTTTTGAGTCACAGGTGACCTGCTGTGACCTGACCTTGGAAATAAGTACTCTTCTGTTGGTTCATACAGTTTTCTTGGCAATAATACTAATTTGCATTTTCACACTCTCTGTTCTTTCTGTCAGGTTCTATAAACTATTATTTTGTTGGACACACCTTGATGAATCCAAACAAACACAAGTCTGACTTCTTTCTTGGAAGAAATACTCTTTGGTCATTGATGAGTTCTGCTTCCACCATAGAGGGATATGCACCAGACAGCTGGTGGGAAGGTCGTCTCACCAGAGCTGCAGTTAGGGGGGGTTCAGCCTTTCAGGTGTTTAATCAGCTTGTCATATGTTGGGCTATATGAACTATATCAGGGGAGGTGTTCAGGAAAGGCTTGCTGTTTCTAGTATTGGTTTCCCTGTTCAGCAGTAACGTGCTAGTGTCCGACTCCACTACGGCTC
Source organism: Stomatorhinus ivindoensis (assembly GCA_019775895.2). NCBI lineage: Eukaryota > Metazoa > Chordata > Actinopteri > Osteoglossiformes > Mormyridae > Stomatorhinus > Stomatorhinus ivindoensis. The sequence goes on from JABFEB020000104.1 coordinate 12,141,802, forward strand.
TCCCCGTTCACCCAGTCAAGGACGATGAAAGTGATGCTCATGATCATGAAGAGGAACCCCAGAGCTGAGAAGCAGGCAGCCTGAAGACAGCAAGACAGGGAGAAAAGGAGAAAGTTCACATTAAAATGTAAACCATTTGAAAACAAAATGGCAGGTACTGGTATTGGCAAGGGTGCACTAGAGGCATGGATACTCTGGCAGATCCTGGGGCTCAGAACTTTACTTGGGCCCTTAAACGTGTTAAAATCTAATATTAGGGGCCAATGGTGACATTTTACAGGGGGCCCAAAATTTCTGGGTATTAATATTTATTATTGGCAATAGTCCTGGTATTTGAATTGTGTACGTGCATGCGATTGACGTATAAGAAGTGAGAACATGCCTGAATCTTTGGTCTAGAATTCATTGGCTCTTGGTCAACGGGGACAATCCGAATATAGAACAATCCAGGCAGGATGAAAATTAGGCTGGGTGCAGAGGTAGCCCCTAGACAGGAACCAAAGAGAGAAAAAGATCATTCATCTACATAATTCGATTGAACTTTTCATGAACTTGTCCAAATGAATTGCCTTTTTTTGGATTAATAAAATTGTTTGACTAACTGACGACTTATTATTTCATTGTTAATAATTTTCATTACATTTACTCTGTTGCAAGGAACTGATTAAAGATTTGGAATATAGTATTTTTCTAAATGTTTTCTGATAACTATTTTAAAGTTTATTCACATATATTTACAAAGAACAAACTACTTTTACTTAGACTTTGCCCTTCTCTCATTTAATTTTTTTAATAATTAATCATTATTCTTTGGCTGTCCGTCAGATCTCTTCCTTTAACCAATCAAGTATATACAGTAGAAGCAAATTTTACTGTAGGTCAGTTAGAGCACCTTTCTCTTGTCTTAGAAAAATAATTGAAATGGTTCCTTTCAGAAGGTTTTAGCAAAAAATGTGTGTGATATGGGCAGTAATTCAGAAGAAGAACAGAATCCCTGACCTCATATGCAATCAATGCTTTAAGAAGAGCAATAGCTACAACCTGTACAATTTCTACTAGAATAGGGTGCACAGTCTGGGTAGTTATGTCATTTGGGGAAAGCCTGTTCTAGCCAATCTGTTTGTAAAGATATTTATTTTTAATTTAAGAACCATACAGCTGTACAGTCATGCATCACTGATTTTGTGGAAACATCAGAGTGTAATTACACAGATTTGGATGATACAGCCTGCTACACACCTAGGCTATAGTAAAATTTTGTATAAGCAGAATGAGTACATTCTAAAATGATTTTAGTTTGGTAAATACATAAACCAGTAACATGCTTATTATCATTATCAGGTATTATATACTGCACATTATTGTACATGCAATACTTTGTTACAACTGGTAGCAGAGTAGGTTTGCTTACATTGCTAGGCGATATGAATTTCTCAGCTCTTTTGTACTAGAATATTATTGGACCACTTGTCGCATAAGCTATCCCTTGACCAAAATGCCGTTATGTGGTGCATGACTGTATAATATGACTAATAGTAAGCCGTGATGGTAGATAAAAGTCTGGAATGAAAAGATCAAAAAATCCTACTAATAAAAAAAGACACTAACCGATGATACCAAAAATGTCCTTGATGTTTGGCACAAAAATAACAAGAAGGTTGACGAGGAAGAGGAGGATGCCAGCGATGCCAACGTGCCGGAGCCAGTGGAAGGGCTTCTCAGGAAAGAGGAGCTGGAGGATGGCTCTCCGAATCTGTGGGAGGGGAAGTTTCAACATTCCATTCCTACATTTACCGTGCAAAGGTAATTCCTGTAAAACAAAAAATCCTCCAATTTCTGCTCAAGTTATATATTTTTTTTTCTCCACAGGTTTTGAATTCTTACATACCTGTAGAACCATCCCTCTGCTGTTCTTATCCTCCATTGAGACTCAACTTATCTACAAGTTAAATCCCATAATGCATCTGGCTGCAGTTACACGATGCTTTGGCTAAAATATCAAATAGCATGTCTAATTTTCACCCAAAATAAATGATATCTCTTGCTGACGTTGAAGTGTCATGTTAACTAAAGGTGACAACTACACTAATCACGCCACTTTAAGAACGTTTATGAGTCATTCCAGGCAAAACCAGAACTGCACTGAAATTCAGACATAAAATTGTAGCACAATAAGTTTGCCTGTCATGGCAAGATGGATTAACACCAGGCTCTAGATGACAGAGCAACCTCCTACCGGGAAGAGGACAACGGGGACAGTCAGGGTGACGGCCACCAGCACTGCCAGACGTACGCACAGGATGAGGACATCCAGAGGGTCCACTCTGCTGTACATGTGGAGGAGCTCTGCTTCCACGGTGACTAGAAGCACAAGTGACAGCAAATGGCATCAGATTACCTTTACAGTCCCATCACATCTTGGCATGAATTATGGCCCTGCATGCAAGCCTAAGAATAACCTCTATAGTTAATTTGGTAACACTCTACTGGAAGCTGTCATCTATAATACATTATAAGTACCTTCATAATGTATTATAACGGTTGGTATAAGAATTAATAACGCCATGCAGCATCTTTTATTGATAATTACAAGACATTATAGTGTTGATTATAATACTTCATAAGCTCAAATGAAGCTCTCATCTATAATGCACTATAGATACCTTCATAATGCATTATAATGGTCAGTATACAATCATAGGGCATTATAGTGTTGATTATAATACTTCATAAGCTCCAGTGAAGCTCTCATTTGTAATGCACTATGGATACTGTACCATTCTGATAGTCACTATAAGAATTAAGGATGCTTTGTCCTGATTATGAAGGTATCTAAAGTGCATTATAGATGACAGCTTGCCTTTTTATAAATATTTATAGCCATGTTTATAATGCTTTATGAATGCGTTATAATGCATCATTTACCGATTCTAGCATTGGGTTTCGGGCTGATACGGCACTCATATGCTCATACTCATATTCATAAAACTTGTCCAATACCTGGAACCGATACCACATAATTGCAATATTACATTGAAACTCAAAGCCACAGGTTTTTTTTTTCTTTTTTTTGCCACCTAATCAGATTTTGGTGTCTAGCAAAAGATCTGTCAACCCAAAAACATTTTGGAAGAATAAATGCGGAGAACACTGGCATTGGTAAATTGGTGAGTAAACACGGAGGACGTCAGCTATCTGGACATATTGTTAGATAAGGAACAAAGAATGAAATGAAGTAGACTGTAAGCTCTGTTCTGCTGAAGTTTCAAGAAGAGGAAAAGGCAGTTGCCACTTAACACAAGCAATGTGGCCAAACATCTAAAGATGCACCATAGTGCAGAGAACATGGAGTTTATTAATCCTCGCAGAGAAGGACCACAGCAACACACTTTAGCGCACATTCTGGAGAAGCGGGAGAAAATGTAAGTTATTTAATGTTAGATATAACTAACACTTAAAGTTCAATCACCAATATACAGTAAGTACACCTGGATGTGCGCTTTCTTCACGCTCCCAAGTGGCCTAGTCACAGTCCTTGCAGTCTGGGTCTAGTGACGATACATTTGACACAGAAAATCAGCCTTTACAGGCAAGGTTTCGTTCCTCTGGAAAGACCTTTCAAGCTGAGAAATGGGAATCCTGATACAAATGATTGCGTGGAAAACTCAGTTTTCAAGTAAGGTAAATAAAAACATACATATATGTATATATAAATATAAATGTATTGAATTGTCATTATATATATATATGAACACCCCATTACTTATATGCACTTTCATTGAATTGTTTCATCTCATTTTTATTCTATTACCAAATGATAATATACATGTTAATGACACCGTCATTGATTGACCAATGATTCCGTGCTCCAAAGTGACAGCAGACACTCGTGCACCACCTTCAAGTCTCACTATAATTTCCTTATTAAGATCTACAGTCACTCTCACTAATCTCCTCTTTGGTTTTCTGCTACACTGCTCACTTTCTTAGAAGCCATGATTACTGTGTCACTAAACACTGAACACTGGAACACAGCTTTTGCACGTCGAACTTGGTCAGGAGGTATTGCGAGACTAAGAATGATTTACAGGCGTCAGCATCCCAGCAGGTCCGTTTGTCTCAATCCAATCAGTTTTAGCAGGTCTGCTTTGTTTCGTCATGTTCCAGGTTTTTGTTCGAGTTGTGGATAGATTTTTCTCAACTGACCCGTTCATGGTCCAAATTGGTAGAGTTGATCACATCTTGACCCACACAAATTTTATCAGGAACGATTGAGTCCCAAGGTCCGAGGGGCAAAGTCGAAAAAAACTAAATAGACCCATTTGATGTCCGAGTTGGTCAAGTTAAGAGGTATTCGAGTTCCAAAGTACAGCTGCAGATCTTTTTTAGATAATGTTTTCTTCTATAGGCAGACAGAGAGCTGATCTTCCATGCGCAACTCGAAGGCAATTAAAAAACAAGTAAGGGATAAATCACGATGAGGAGTGAGGTTATATGAAAACAACAGACAGCATAGTTGGCGACACTAAACAAGTCGAAGTTGATCATTTTCATATAACTGCTTACCTCAAAGTGGTTTATCATTCTTAAATCATGACTAATAAATAAAATGATAATAACTACTTACAGTTACTTTTTCAGAAGAAAACTATTTCAATTAGCATTTAATAATGTTCCATTGTGCTCTTAAAAATATACTGTAGTCCATATAATAATAGAAGGCTTGGTCAGGCTACTGGCTGGAAAGTCCATTAAGTTACCATAGAACCATCAACAGAGAGACGCTTCCATATTGAAAACCAAGGAAAACTATGCTGATAAAAATGACTCCTTATATATGGGAATCACAGGTTTTTATATTTAAAATTTTACTAAAACATAAAGACACATTAATGTAGAACTGCTGTTAGACTGCTGGAACTACAGAAGCTGTTACATGAAAATAAACATCCATGTGACATCTCTAGACCAACAAGAAAACAGTGTTTACAAAGCCATGGTGTAAATGCGTCTAGTCTCCAGCAGTAATGCCCACTCCGGGGCTTTGGAGATGTTTTCCGACACAATCACATACAGTTATCCACCTCTCAGAACCCTTAGCCTAAAGCTGTGAAACTTCCACCACTGCATATAATGCATATAATGACAGGTTAAATATCTGCCTGCATTATAGTCTTAAACAGAAGGGTATACAAGGGTTTTGACTGATTGGGTTTGTATTACGGCATCTTGTTTTCTGACAAATTACTTAGGAAGCTCACACTGAATTTTATACAGAGCTATCACTCATTCCTGGAGTAGCACCACAGCCTAGGCTCCAGCGTCTGGCCATTGTTGATTTCTCATTTTCCACTTGATGACACTGTGTTAGTTTGCCTAGTCATATAAATGCTTAAATAAGCCCGTTTTCTCTTACCATAGAACGTGAGGTAGCCAAAGACAGCCGTGAGGAGGTACATGGTAAACATGCCTAGGATGGAGATGTTGGCGATGTTCTGCATGCGCTTCTTGGTGGGGCTGAGGAAGGACAGATATATGCAGTTCAGCGTGTGTGAGTCACAGACCAACAGAACACTGGTCAATAGCGGCAGTGACTGCGGATGCATTTCCCCACATGAAAGAATCTGCAAGATTTATATTAGGCTGTCAAACATTTTTGTTTTTCAGTTATATATACCAACACTTGATGTTTTGTATATGTTTACTGCAAATCTGTGTTTTTTCTTGTATGATTATGGCTGCATTCATACCAAAAAACACACTTGGCATGTCAGACACATAAGGGAAACATAACAGGAAATACATGCATATTGCTTGTACTGTAGTTTTGTAATAATTTTTTATATTATTCTCATGAAAAATATGTACAATCTCTCCGCATTAATCGGGTTTAATTAGACATGAGAAAATTCAGTGAGATTAACTCAACTGTTATTTTCTGAGAACGCAAAGTGAATTCATCAATTGAAAAAGCATGTTTCCTTATCAAAAAAATCATTCTAATTGTGCGGAACCGTTATCCATGATTCAACTGAGGTCATTCAAAGAATTGTGCATATTAACTGTACTGACTTGCATTAATTTAATATGCATTTAATATGCATCAGTGTAGAACTTAGATGTTTGACAAAACATTAAATTGTTACGTACTTTTACATGAATAAAGGACATGCATGACTGACAACACATACATTTAATATGGATTGTAGAAGTCAAGACGTCTACCTCAAACATATATTATTAAAGCTCATAATAGTGCTACTGTGTTTCAGTGGGTAGAAATAAGTTACAGGGGCTCGGGATTTAACAACTCACTTGCGCAGTTCCGTGTAGATAGGCAGCACTTCTGGGTGACACACAAAAGCAAAGGCCAAAATGGGGACTGTATATGCAGTCTGAAAATAGAACAGAATAGAGACACTTCATTAATCTCTGCGGGCAAATTCTCTTCTTGCCTGCCCTGGTCTCCATGAGACACACAGACACATCTACAGGTGAGAGCGAGCTTGGGGAGGGTCACAGCACAGGAGCCGGGGGTTAGGGGCCTTGCTCAAGGGCCCACGGACGCGACTATCCCGCCAATACTGTGCTGTGAACCAGCACCCTTCTGTACAGGGGTTAGTCAGCTGAGCCAAATACCAAAGAGAGAGACACAGCAACTTTGAGGCAAATACAGGCGTGGACACAAGTCTGAATAAAATCACTGAAATTCTGATTGTGTGAATGCACGCCCTCATCCAGATGGCAGGAAATAATATCTATGGCAAGATGCCCGAAATCTCCTCCATACTGAATAACTTCCTCAGTATGGCTGTAAATAACTCCTGTCCTTATGTGGCTACAGTACTGAGCCTTGAGGTCACGAAATATATATTGACATGGTATCCAGATCCTTATTCGTATAGAGTAATGAAAAAAGTCTACCGCTCTCACCTGCTGGTTAACGGTGAACAGTTTAGCCTCACAATCGCCCTCTGCAGTGGCATTGAGAGAATGATTGCCGAAAGTCTCTAAGGGGCAGGGAATGTTGAACTTCTTGTATATAACCTGCGATGGGGTTAAAGCGTGTGAGAAACGTGCAAACCAGAAATTAAATGTTAGATCCATGGAATTCTGAGAAAGAAGATCACTGGTTTATATTTGCACTTATTTGAAGCTACACAAAGGCTTTTTAGTAATGTTTCAGGTATTTGTTTTTAAATGTATTTTACAATAGTCTCGCAGAAATCAAGAAGCATGACATTTGCACATGTGCTTAGAGAGCATTTCATTTAACAACATGCCAAGTCATTGTGAGGCAGCTCAGGATTTTACAGATGTAGGATCCCGTGAAAGATCAAGTGGATCCCAGGATTATGTCGAATAACAAAGACAGATCCAAGCAATGACACATATTTCAAATGTTTTTTTTTTACTTCATAAGTATTTTATTCAACAGATAGTTTTTTCAGGCTGCGCTGCTTTATAAACTAAATCCTCCCTGAGTATTCATGTGGGACTGGTGATGGTTAGCGGGCCCTCACCGACAACCTGATGTGCCGACGTTAAGAAAAGTAAGGGCTCCTTTTCCCTCCTCACCCTCCTACTCACCGATATGAGGAAGAACACCATGCATGTGAGGGAGAAGCCGCTGGTGTAGCCCAGGTACCCTGCACGCATCAAGGCAAATATGTCACGATGAGTCGCGGGGCTACAGGTTGGGGGGCTGCAAGGCGACTGGAAAAGGACGGCGAGCAGAGCAGCGACATACCCAGGTGCCGCATGAGAGCGAGGGGGAGGATGATGAGGGCGCTAACGATGATGATGAGGTTATTTCCATTGAAGAACCACTCTCTGCAAGCGGAGATCGTATATGGTCAAGTACACCTCTATGAATAACTGCCAGTCCCCAGCATGGTGATGGGAATCATGGAACAGATAGTAAAATGGTTACAGCAAAGTTATAATTGTAGCATCGGGACAATGTAGAATTTTGTACCATTTGACTGTGGTTCTACCATGTTCCTATTATCCAATGGGGTGTTGAGCAACAGTGGATGTCAGACTGTAGTGTCGAGCTTGGCCCGTGTTCGGTTCGTGCTGCATTCACCCTTGCCACGTCTGCACGGTGCCCTCACACTCACCCAGTGCTGGTCGGCCTGCCCAGAAAAGCCTGGATAACTAGAGGCAGCTCATACTTCACAATGAAAAGGTAGCTTGACATCGCTGTGGGAAAAGAACACACGCTGGTTTTGATTGGCTCAGATTCTCTTGATTACCCAGAACAACTTTTTGTTTTCCGAGCTGCAATAGGTCAGACTGTCACGCGGACGTTCCTCTCGAGCTCAAGGCCACATGTGACGTATCATGTTTGCACTCAAACCCATTCCATTCAGAGTGTTATATTCTGTTGGACTTCCTGGTCCATTTCCTCAGCAATGTCCTAACTAATTCTTTCTCGGCAAGAGAGAAAGACAAGTTAGTTCAGCAAAGCGGTTGCATTGCAGATGTTGACACGCCTCTGTCATTCAAGCACTTGGCCCAATCCCAGTGTGGCTGACCTCCAATGTTGTGCACCGTGATGATGACGGCCGCCAGCACTTTCCCAGTATGACCGAAGGCCCGCTTGCCTAGCTGTTCATAAGCGCGAATACCTGGAAAAAAAAAAATCTGGTGAACTCAAATGCAATAATAATGTGGTGCTAAATGTTACATTTGATCTGCATTTCTGTTATCTCCTTACCGACGACTCCGGCACTTTTCAGGAGAAGGTGGACAGAATAGGCTGACAAGGCTGCGATAGAAGTCAACAAGATTCTGTGAAAGACAAGGAAATACATTTCTGGTAACTATGATGCATACGGTTTGTGTCACACTGCCTCAGGCATACTGGTGTGAATCTGGATCCAGCTTTGTTTACACAGAACCTGCATGTTCGCTATGGAGTAGTGTAGTGGTGCAGAGCTTTGCACTGTTGCCTCACAACTCTGGTGTGTGTTGCCCTAGGGTTCCTTTGGGTGTTCTGATTCCCCTACCCCCTGCAGTTCGAAAATATACTAAAGTGAAATTGCTCTGAGGGGTGAGTATGCCTTGCTATGGATCTGGGCCCCTTCCTGGGTTGGACTGGGAATGTGGCTGCTGCGAATGAATTTATAGATGGATGGATGAGGTATAGAGACATCATTACACCCGTAATCTTCTACGGCAAGCATATTATGATGGTCAAAGCCAAATATCCTTCACATGACTCCATATCAAATTACCAGCCATTACAAGCCTAATGACTGAAACAAGACCTTTGTGACCTTTTACATCCCAGGACACTCATCACAGAGAAATATGTGACCATTGCAAATTAAGCTGCTGTAGGAGAAAAACTGAAAACAATTATGCTGTCAGGACACCAGCTCACTTTCTATTTACTATAGTAGGACCTCTTTGGTGTTACACTCTCTGAGAATCATAGACGTATGATGCAGAATAAAGTCTAAACAATGGACTCTTCCTATTTTTTCGAACAGGTCTGAATCCATAATGATGTCCAGGCATAATCAGAATATATTCGGCATAACAAACATGCAAATAATCAGCTACCTTTACCCAAGTGGGATCTTGACTTTTCAATTTCATCACAATATTACAGTATGTACTTTTGCAAAGAATTATTCCTGGAGTACATCAGGAAGAATAAACTTCACTTTGTATTAAGTAAGAAAAACGAACCCTACATATTCAGTCAGTTTCACAATGGATTATTTTAAATTGAATCTGAGGAAAACTTCAGCCATCTGTTTTTACAAATCATAAATATTCTGGGTTTTGTATGATATATTGTTCCAATAACACTGATCTTTCAGTTGCCAATGAAATGCATCAATACCAAACAAAATTTGTTTGGTGAAGCTAACTAAGTATAATTATTCTGTAGATCGAGAATTGAGCCATTTAATCACTTTCAGACTTAATGCTAACAATGACAGAGACCTGTGTGGAGATATTCCTTGTGCCAAACACGACAAGGATACAAAACTGCTGGTAAATCACCAGTATTAAGCCAAAACACAGTAGCAAAAGCAATTAAAAATGCACAGACACGTGACAAAAACACTGAAACATTCATGGACATAAGCTGACACCATGTCATGAGAAAAGTGAGGAAAGATCACCAAGCAAGTGCCTGAGCACTGGAACCAGCTGTGGAAAGTCAAACCGGAATGGTTGTTTGATCTCATTCAGTAAGACACGTCTGGCACCAGAATGGAATGCATGGTTGTTGACCATGCTGGAAGCTGATGCTAAAGCAAAATAATGAGGAAGCTCATTTAGCCTTCAGCAAGAATCACATCAAGAAAGGCTGCCTGGAATCTGTCCTCTGGTTGGTTGAGACCAAAATGTTTTGGATGAGTACAGTGGTAAGTGCATGCGTCCCACAGTAATGCATGGCAGTGTTAGAGTTCTAATCTAGGGATATGACTGCTGATGGTGTGGAAGAACTGCTTTTCATCAATGGCCACTAGGGCTCACATATGTACTGCAAGATTCTGAAAGAAAAGATACGACCTTCTCTCCACATGTTGGGTTTACTGGGCACTTCTTCAACATGACAACACTGACTGCTCTATTCTCGGCAAGTAAAAAGTGCTGGAGTGGCCAGGTACGTCAACCAAAACACCATTGAGCACTTCTTTTGGAAGACAAAAGCTGTGCTGGGTTTGCCCTCAAACATCACAGCACCCAAGGAGGTCATCCTGCAAGAGTATTTCAGGGTAGATGAAACACTGCTCCACAATCTGGCACACTCGTCGCTAACAACGATCGGCGCACCCCTATAAAGTAATGATGGACATAATATGTAATAGGAAATTTTTGTCAAGGGTGTACTCAGTTTTGCAACAGTGAATTTAAGCAATGTTACACAATTCACTTCTTTTAGAAATACTGTAAAAATATCCTTCTCTGTTGTCATTGAGTCCATGTTTAATACATGTTATTTTTGCTGCTTTTCCATGAATTGCAACAATCATTAGAGCCGTGTGCCACAAAACAACGTTTTGGTCAACGATGGACCGCATATACGATAGTGGTCCCATAATAACAATGCTTGATAATGATAAGAAACAACTATGTTGCTGGTTTATAAATGTACTAAACTGTACTTTTTAGCATTATTACAGAATGTACATTTTTACTTATTAAAAAAGTTTACTGTAGAACAGTATTACGCATATTGTGTTCTGTGACAATTGTACCATTTGTACCAATTACTTATTACTTTATGAAAAAAACCAACTGTATCTGATTTAGGAGATGTCTGTATCTCTCATCTAGTCTGCATTAATGCAGATCATATTCCAAGATGCTCCTCCATTCAGTTCACATAATGAGACTTACAAACTCCCACTTATTATTCAATAAAGGACAATTAAATCATATTCAGAAGAGTGTCAAAAGGTAAACATCTGGGATCATCTTGATAAAATTTTAATGTGTTTTTAATGAGTTTTAGAAGGTTGCACCTTTAAGGACTGCATTTATTAAACAGCAGCCCTTGTCTCAACCAGTTTGTGACTTCAGAATGAAAACTGGTTTATCAGTATACTGAGGACACCGTGACTGTCCTGGTCTGATGTCACACAAACTGTCATTAACAAATGTAAACATTAAGAAGCTTGACTCTAAGCCAGGGTCATGTCACAACCATTCAGCAGGCTGAGATTAGTGAAGAATCTGAGTACATTTTGATTCTTTTTTTAACAAAATATGCAGGGAGGGAACCCTCAAGAGAAACATAATGTGGCAAGAGAAAAAAAGAAAGTATGATACAGTTTTGTATTTCAGTGGAAACATTGTGGTCATACGAGCTTTGGGTTGGAGAAGTTTCTTGGCAGTGACACATGAGAAAGTTAGTATGGAACCTATAATCACATTAATACAACAGGTTCAGCAGAACAGAAAGATGAATATTTAGCCTCTTTGGAAACCAACAGAACAAACAAAAAGCAGCAGGAAGTTTATATTTCCACAGTCAGCACTATAATTACCAAAAAAGAAACATGAAAACAAGGCATGTCTGTCCCCATCATGAATTCAGCGCATTTTTATTCTCAAAGACAAAAAAATCTGCTATAATATGTCAAATGTAAGCAAGGAACAAAACCACGTTTACGCATGTTTGAGCAGAACGATAAACAATATATTCTGTGGTTTTAAAATGTCAGGTCTTTACAATGTAGAATATTAGACATAAACGGGTGCATAACTATAGTAGAATTAGAGTAATGCATCTGCTGGAATTTTTGCACATTTTGTATTTCTTTTTATGAATCATTTCTACACATTTTAATATGAATGAACATTGTAAGGTATATTTCTGGAATAGAGCAGACAGTCACTAACGTGTGTTATAGGGGTGCATTTCTGCAATAGGGAACATAGCCACTGATCTATGGTTAGGGGTATACTTTTGATATAGGGCATACAGCCAATAATGTACGTTATAGGGTACTTCACTTAAGTTCACTGAAACTATTTAGACAGGACAAACAAAATCTCTCCACAATTGCTAAACCAACAGTAACTGTGCATAGGGCCTCTCGAGAGATTGGGAAGAGAAATGCTGTGTGGTGCAGTGGTTTGGGAATGTATTTGTGGCCGTATGACTTGGCGACCATTTAAGCTCAGTTACAGGCTTCATTCCTGGGTTGGAAATGTCTTGTATAATTTTTCATAATGTAGATAACTATAGTTGTTTAAAAATTTCTCTCTTGTGCTACTTGAAGTACAGTATATTGTTGTATTCTGCTACTGATGATTTGATTGGTTGTTATATTTGAATTGAATAGCATGTTAATTCACAAATGACTTTTGCGAATTGCTGTTTGAATGAGCTCTGCTGTGGTTAGAGCTTCGTTGCTAGTAAATATAGATTGCTAATAGTCAATATGTTTTGCCTATCTTTTGTTGTTGCGAATTTATTATTTGTCCAACAACCACTAGATAACCTCTTTTGTTGTATTATTTTGCATGCATGACGTAGTAATGCATTACAACACACCCATGTAAAGAGCCTTGAGGCAGCTCTGTTGTGAAAGGTCCTATATAAAATAAATTGAAAGCCAATGATGTCAATATTTGCTCAAACCAAAGACCTGTTGTATTACACGTAGAACTTCATGGATTTATCCCATCCATTTTCAGAAACCTCTTTACCCCAACTGTGGTCATGGGGGGGACAGAGGCCTATCCTGGGAACAACGGGCACCAACCATGGGCAGTTGCCAACACACCACAGGGCCAATTTAAACTCACCAATCAACCTGTCCTGCCCCCAGCAAAAACCCACATGAACACAGGGAGATCGTGCAAACGTCACACAGAAAGGAGCCAGAACCGAAGCACTGTGCCACCACACCACCCATGAATTTAGACAGTGATTTATTGTTTATTAATAGAGTTCTTTACATAGCTTTGGTATCATTCAGGTGGGGTAGCACGGAGCCTTGGTATTTAGCACTGCAGCCATGAACCTCCTCGGTTGCAGGCCTGATTCTGATTCCAGCTCTGGGTGTTGAGCATGTAACTAGTGATGGACTAGCATCCATTAAGGGTGTGCCCTTAGCAGAGGTGGAGATTTCAGGTCCAGAAAGTAAAAATCCAAACCAGGATTTTGTTTCAACCAACCAGTTGAGAATAAAGAGTCACGGTCACAGATACTCAGCTGGTTGGTTGGAACAAAATCCTGGTTTGGATTTTTACTTTCTGGACCTGAAATCTCCACCTCTGGCCCTTAGCTTTCTGCAAAAGGTTCCAGGCTCACTGCAATCATGCACTGGATATAGGTTCAGAAACTGCAGCATTCTAATGCCCGAAGCAATTTGCTGAGCTCCGTCCTGCTATCCGTTGTCTTTGAATTGGACTACTTACAGGAAGAGAACGATCCCCGTGTTCGACATAGCGTAGGCCAGTCCCAGAATTCCACTCCCCATGATGGCGTTACTGAGGTTAAAGACAGACATTCCAAAAGAGGTCTTCCCTTCAAACTGTAATAGGAAAATGTAAAAGTGCAACACTGAAGGACACTATAATAGCTCAGTGAGGTTTTTCAAAGTGACAGTTTTGTATCAAATATTTTACGGATTTTCAGGCAAGATTATAACAAAAACAATCATATTGCACATGCAGTATCATTATATACCCAATGATATGTTTAGGTGGGAGTAAACTTTGAGCTACACTCAGAAATCTTTTTCAAGTGATTCGCCGTCCTTTTCCAGGCATCACACTCACATCTGTAAACTGTGGTCTCTTCTTCCCATCGGTCTTGTGAGGTAGAAACTCTTCGCATTCCGCTGCATCAAACATGCTAGAAGAATGGTAGGAGGTAAGAGTTAATCACTTCAGTCACGGATTATTTCATACAGTTAGCTGTGCTATTCTGACAGAGTTGTTCATGAACGTGAAGGTTGCTTGCAGTTCGTCTGCGTTTATCCATAAAATTTTAGGTAACTGACTTGTGCAGTGAACTAAAGGCTGATTTATACTTTTGCAAAGAAGGTATGGCGTAGCTGCGTTCTCTGCTCCTAGCTAGATGCACACTTCCCCAGAAATGTATCTACAAATCGCAGCAACACCAAGCTGCACACAAGTATGAATGCTTATGCAGGCTGTGGCATGAGCTCTGCGCAGGCAGGATGCAGAAGCATAATCAGCCTTAAACTGAAATTTATTTAACTTGTTACCTGGGATTTTAACTAAGTGAATTAACAAAAAATGCATGCCCCTAAAATAAATATAAAAATATGCAGTTTTTTTCATTAAATATCGTTTCCACTCTGGTATGAGGATATCGTTCATATGCAGTGACAGCAGAACTCAGGAACCTCACTACTGAAAACTCTACTGTGTTGTACCAAACTAAAGCGAAACATACCCTTCTTCGGAAGTCATCATCTTGTGTTATACCAAACCAAAGCGAAACATACCCTTCTTCCGAAGTCATCATCTTGTGGTTTCCATTGGGAATCTTCTGCAGCTCCATGTTGCTTTAGGAAAGGGTTGCAGTATCTTCAAGCTGAAGCTTCAATCGGTGTGCTGATGAATTTTCGTCGTTTGTGAAGCTTCAGTGGCTATAAGATAAAAATAAAAATGCACTTTAGGTTTACTGTTGGAAAACGTCACAACCATAGCATTGCAAACTTTTTAAGTTCCGTGTTCATCTGCGCTGAAAAGGAACTTGGGTATTTTTGGTAATTATTAAAATTGCTGTAGGACAATTTAATTTTTGACTGAAGGAATGTTCCCGGGTGTCATAAACACTGCTGTAAGAGACCACAAACTGTGCACAGGTGTGGGCAAGACCATGTGTGGACTCCCCACAGGCTGTGAGCTTTGTGTACCAGCCTCACACTAACGGAAGGAGCGTGGCCTGCAACCCAGAATGTAAGCGACAGCACTACGGACACGAAATAGGAGTCACTGTACATGAGGTAATCTGCAGCAAGATCACACACAGAACACAGTGCTATGTTAGGAATTATTTCTCTATTA
The DNA here is from genome assembly GCA_019775895.2 of Stomatorhinus ivindoensis. Taxonomy (NCBI): domain Eukaryota; kingdom Metazoa; phylum Chordata; class Actinopteri; order Osteoglossiformes; family Mormyridae; genus Stomatorhinus; species Stomatorhinus ivindoensis. The sequence goes on from JABFEB020000104.1 coordinate 12,157,327, forward strand.
GTCATTCATTAATGGTATGTCTCTCATAAGTATCTCGGCTTCAGAATAATAACAATAATAGCTGGAAAATACCATCCATCACATGTTCTTTTTCCGCTAAAGGCTCCTTTATTGTCTTCCACTCAGGATGTGCTGAGCTACTGCCTTGGCAAGACTCCGATTAGCTCATGAACAACAGCAAGGAATGTGGTAAAAAAAAATATATATATATATAATTAAAAAATTAAAATTAGTGCACCAGGGGAATTGACGAGCTTCCAGGGGACTGGTAAATGACCTTGTCGCCCTTATCCTGTAGCATTTCAGGAAACAAATCATATACATATATATATATATCACATACTGTATATGTATGAGCAAACTAAGGTTCTCTTCTTCCTGAAGTCGAGGAGATTGTTATCGACTAAGTTATTAACCTTTTCTCAAGATTTACATTCTTTTACGCGCCTCATTGCTGGGACAGGCAAAAATAACATTTGCATGCTGTTGTTTTACGTGCGATCTACAGCAGCCTTACGCTGACGTGGAAGCGGAATACAGTCCTGCTTCAAATTAATCTAGGGCAGGAGCGTAAACTGTTTTTCCTGAGTGCCTGGTGGAGCCAAAGAAAGCGGCAGACTGCAGACTCCTCGGCACATTGTGTTTCATTGTGGGAACCTCGCGTGTCAGAAAAAGTGCTTATTGTCATACCAGCTGATATTCAGGGGACCGCGAAAAACCAGTTATTTACATGCAAAAAAGACCGCACCTCGTAAAGTGATTGCAGATTTTTATTTCACCTTTATTTGACAACAGTTTTCTTTAGTTGGAAAGGGTTGCAGTTTTTTTAATGGTCTGTTTAGTCTTTTTTCGCTACTGCCACGGTTTACAGTTGCATGTGATTTGGTTCCACGCCAAACGGTAATAATTTTGCTCCCTTGGCGAAGCATGTAAATAACAGTCCTCCGTTATGCGACGGCTTTGTTACTTTGCCAGTAAGCGAGAAGGGGATGTGGTGCGTGGCTGAGTGGAGGGCAGTGAGTTCATTGTTGATGTTTCCATAACTAGACTGTGAAACAGTTGATGCTAAGCAGACACTATGAGCTTACATTAACACTGCTCAGTTTACCTTGCATTATTTTAAACTTGTGACAGTCGAGGCATGTGGGGAGTGCATATTTCTCCATGCAATTTAGAATGGACGCTTTTTACGACGGTTTCAGCCAGAGCAACAGCTATCTAGAGGTTAGTAAATATGAACGATACATAATTCCCAGGAGGCAACGGTCCATTATTATATTTAGGAAGTTTTCGTTGCTATTTAGATATTTGCCGTACTCAGTAATCTTGCATGTACACGCTTTTAAATTAGGTTATTCAATTAAGAGCTACTTTGACGGCGTTTGCAAACATTAGCATCATGTATGGTCATGTGCGTTTTATTTCATCTTCATGGATTCATGAAGTTATTCTTTTACTCGGTAAATTTAAGGCCAAATTACCGTTCGATCTGAAGCCGCTAAATTGCAGTGTCGCAGTGCATTACATTTGAAATGGCATCCTGTTGTACAAATGTCATACAGCAACATGCAGGATAAATAGTTGCAAAGAGCTTCTGCCATTGCCGGGGTCTGACACTGCTGTCACCTGAAGCAAAGACGCTGGAAGTATTTGATCTGCCTCAGGCTTGTGTGTATAACCAGCTGCTGGTGATCTCAGCCTTGTAATCTAATGTGTCAGACAGTGCCAGTAAGATAAGACTCACCTCACACCAACTGCAAATGTTCACATCGACTTTACTAGATTCTGAGCACTGCAATTATAGCAATATAAGTACATTTAATATGATTACAACTGGTATCACTGGATATTTTTCTTTAACAGTACTTTCCCGAAATTCTGTTGTATTGTCTGATGACCATATCTATCAAACCTCTGCCATCATTTAACGAGTTGCTTGGGAGACAGCTTCCAATAAAAGCTACATTGCTACTGATTTATTTATGCAAAGTATATCTGCTTGGGTTTCGCGCATTATCAGGATCTTGGCTGCCACTCGACCAAGGCCGGTGGAAATTTTTGTTGGCACAGCATGCTGCTGTTAGAAACATGACAATAGACAATTAACAATTACAGACAGAATAAATACAAAGCAGAAGATGCACAATGGGGAGGGGAAATGCAAGGTATGAAAAATACAGTGGTTTGTGTGCATAAGAGTGCAGAATAAAAGCCCGTGTAAAACCATGAACCTCACAAGTTCGGCTTCTGAATCACAATGCGATCTGATGTCACAAGAGGTTGCAAAAAAAAAAAACGAACATTATGTCACAGCAGAAACTGGGCTGGAACAGCATGTCAAGTCAATATTGGTTTGTCGCAGTTCTGTTTGATGATGCGAAATAGGAAAATAGGAAATTAAGCAAACCTAAAAGCAATATAATCAAAGTCAATTTGCAGCACACTCACATGCATAGCACATGCAATTTTCATTCATGATGTCTTACATAGATTTATGCTTGTTTATATGCTTCTATTTTATGCTTTAATGTATAAATTTGATTATTTAAATAAAATAATAAGAGCAAATACTTCACTTGTGATACCTGGACTATTGTTCACTATTCACTACTGCTAACAAAATTGTTTGAATATGTAACTGGCTTCATAGTCCAGTTCCAAAGACAAATTGTAAATATTGCAAGAAGACATAGGCCTAGACTGCATTATGGATTTTTTAGAGATATGATTCATTGAGGATGACTTGGTTACCTTTATCTATTGTAAATTACATTGTATAATTCTGCCAAATAATGTACATGACAATCACTGCTTTTCAAAGCTGACTGAGAAACGGCAGTCGAGTTATGTTTAAATTACACCTTTAAATCGGTTACTGGCATAGCCGCAATATTTAGAGTCCTATCTCATTATTCACTGATAGTGAAATATTGTCACGTTACTAGTTTCACCCTTTCATATCTGGCAAAGTGCAGGCGCAAGATAGTACTTGTTAAGGAGTGTCAGTTACGTTTCACCGCCGAGCCCATGGCAGCTCCCAGCAAACCTGCGCTTATTTTCTTAAAGTTACATAATACAGGAAAATGAAATTTTCAAGAGTCAAGCATTGTGTTTCTGTGATTGCACAGCTTGAAACCTTCATGCCTGATAATGGAGCAGTAAATGGAGGAAATGCATAAGGCAAATTTCTAAAAATGTAACTATTGAATACTTCAGAAATATTACTTTCTGGAAATTTAGGATTAAAAGATGACTTTTTTTAATTTGAGGGAAAAAGTCATTTTGAAAAAGCATAAACACAATTGACTTCTTTGCTTTGGAAGCTGCTGGTTATTAATCTTTGCTGTCCATACAATGGTCTCAACTTCCAAATTCATCACGGCTTTAAGTGGCAGTACATCAAGAGTTCACTTCAGTATAATCGTACTTGCTGGTTCAGGCAGCAACAGGTACTCTTCCATGCAAATCTAATGACATTCTTAGAGGATGAACCTTGAGTGTTTCGTCTCGTAAAAATAAAGTTATTGACACATTATAGGTACATAAACATTAATGACATCTAATGATGAAGAACAAGTAATGACCTATGAGAGGGTATCTGAACATATTTAATGAGTCACAGCCCACTGTTACAATCCCAGCAATGTAAATGTACACTCTGGAATGCCAAGTTTGTACTGTTTGTAAAACAGAAACATAATCCCCAACTTATCTCTAGTATTGCCAATGCTTTCCAAACGTAGTGACTTAGCATACACTTTGACTCACATAGCCTACAGTTATCGCCAATAGATGGCTGCCTATATTACTTAAGCATTTACATAAAACTGTATTCAGGTGTAATACAGTACAGCTCAAGCAAACGAACTCGCTTTTTCCTGAGTTTCCTGAAACTCTGCAATAAGTTTCCACTACATTCAAACTCCCAGAGAAACTTACCCGATTTGTATTTAAGCAACCCTGTTTCGGAGTAGTCTTCGTAATTGATATTTGTACCTGTAAATGTTTTTTTATGTTCCACCAGCTTTTGGACAGCCACAGTGTTGATATCCAAATTGTCACTGAGGCTTTTTTCAAACATGTGAACAAAACTTTAAGTGTGGTGTCCATTCAGCGAATGGTGGGAGCGTGCATGGTCACACCCCATTTTAACTATTCATGCTGCTGAAGTTCCATGCCGTTTTCTGACTTCTAGGATTTTGTAATTGCATTTAAAGTGTTTTGTACAAAAATCCAAATAGAGCAGAAAAGAAATAAAGTTATTATGTAGGTCAAACTTAAGTTGTAAAAGGCCCAGCATGTTTTCCCTGTAAAATGTTGGGCTGCAGGCATGTTTCTCAGTTTGTTGAATGAAAGTATCCAGCTTTGCAGTTTCTTCAATATCTATTTAAAACTGCAGTCATATACTTCACTTTGTCCAAATCGTTGTCGCTTCCCTCCAGCCCGGATCTTTGCGGTGCTCTGCCCCATTTGAATACAGCACTTCTATTCTTACCCGTTTATGATTTTCTGCCGCCTCGTATATTGCAAATATTACAATTTTAGATCAGGTACTGAATGTTGGAACCAAAAACATTATACTGTGAACACATGCCCACTTTATTTACATTTCTTAATACTTTCAGTTATGCGTTTGCGGTCAGTAGAACTTAAAATACTTTCCCATTTTTGGATTATGTAGATCCATATATATACACAAATGCACACACAATGAGAACATTTGAGGACAGTGCTGCTCTTATGATCAGGAACATCCAGTGAAAGGGCCATTTCTCCCCCCAGGGTTATGTAATGCATGTTCTGTCCACACTAGGCCGTGGCCCACAGAGGTGCCAGCAGCCAGTCTGATGGCAGTGCAACGTGGCTGTGAAACTGTGGCCAGGGACCTGAAGGACGCCCACTTGTGACTCTGTGCGTCAGGACTGTATGTTCTCATTGGACGGAACCAGAGAGGTTATGAAAGGATTCTCGTTATTTACTGAAAATCTTTTTTTTTTTTTTTGGAATTCTGAACAAATATCTGATTGGCCAGTATACCTTTCTTTTTTGTATTTCATTTAGGGACGTAACTCTACCTGTTTACTCTAGCTGATTTAGTCTTAAAAAGTTATTGGTATCCCATTTATGAGAGTTTATCAAAAAAACAGTGCTTCTGTGGTTTGTGTGGAACTAAGACCAGGTCAGTATTCATAAGAAAATTTATGTTGGGGCTGGGCTTTTTGCCAAGTCAAACAACATTTTTTCTTCTTTTTTCTCTTTTTTTTTTACTGGAGACTCATTTGGTTGGATTTCTCAACAGACATCACACATGACTTACTCTTTTACAGCAGCATAATAGAAAACAGCAGTAAAAACTGTTCTCTTATGGAAAAGTTTTCTTTTTCTGCTTTACTGTGCTGACAAAGAATGGATATCAATAAAAGTCGTGTTGCATTGATCCATGTTTACGAGCTGCATGATCCCAGTAAAGAAATGCCCAAAACAAACTCCAGTTTGTGATTTCATGGAGAAACCAACAGAAAAAGCCAATTATGAGTAATTTTAATGTAGTATAATTTTTCAAGATTTTAAACATTTGTAACTCTGCAAACTTGTCACCACTAGAATTGCTCTTAAAAAGTAGGGAGTTCTTTTGCCAAACAGAGTTCAAACACCATAGAAAGCATAGTTCGTATTGCAGTATAGTGTCCTTAGACATGGTCTACAGCTCAACCAAGTTACCAACTTAGCACTTTACTGTCACTTTTCACCAAAACAGTGCCAAAATCTTCATCTAACCAACAGCTATATCCTTATATACCCACTATTAAAATTTCTGTGCATTAAAAAAAACAAACAGAACAGCGCTGTGTTATTTTTAATATACTTATATAATTATATTTACATACATGATTTGTTTTCATATTGAGTCAACATGATTCCTCAGAGCAAATAACATTCTAGATTAGTTATCCATGTGACTGTAGAAGGCCAGTCAAACAGTTAATTTCAAAGAAAGGCGTAGTCCACAAATATGACACTGAATGCTATGCACAACACAGCTAGCTGCACTAGTGGGTCATATCAAATGATTTAGTGAAGCTTTTACACCCATTGAAAAAAGAACACATCACTTAAGCATGACATCATGGATCCAAGTGTTTTTACCTACTAAATAATGACATATGCACACTCGGTGTCCATGTTCACTATTCCTTTGCTTCGCCATAGACGATTGACATGAACGCTGATACCTTATCTCAAGTCTATCCTTCTTATTCTTTTTCCCCAAACTTCTTTGGTTTCCGGAACCGTCTGCTCTCTTCTGAGACACATTGTTTGATGAGAGTAACGAGTGGAGATGACATTTCCTGAACAGTTTTCAATCGGCCAAGTAAAACAAAAGTCATCTCAACCGCCCCCCCCCCCCCACTTATACGTTTAAAGGATTTTATTTTTCAGAGCAACCATCCATTCCTTCTCCCCACCAGCTTGTCCTATTTAGGGAGAGGGGGGGTCTGGAGCCTATTCCAGAAGCTATGGGCGTAAGGCAGGAATAACCCAGAGCAGAACGCCAACCCATGGCAGGACACGCTCGTCAATCACACACATATGCACATCTAAGGACATTTTGGCAACTTCTGTTCAACTTATCATGCTTTTGGACTGTGGGGGGAAAGCAGAGAACCTGGAGGAAACCCCACAAGAACACGGGGAGAACATGCAAACTCCGCACACATAGAGCCTGGGCAGAGACTCGAAGTGTAAGGCCACCACCGCCCATTCCTCCTATTCATTGTTTTTTTATTTTGTTCATTGGCATTAACCATTTGCATAGACAGTGTGAACAATCTCTAATATAAGGAGATTTTGAAATTAAGGTGTATTTGCAGAGATCGAAATGTACTGCAAGTGTAGAGACAATTCGAAGCTTTTCAACTAACCTGGGACATTAGAAGTATTTACTGGAATTAAAGATAGAAATTTCCTTTCAAGTATTTGAGGACTATTTCTTTATCATAAATGTTAGCCAAACAGATTACTTTCTTGTGCAGTTTGTTTATTTGTCGCTTTAAAATGCCAGAAAAAGGCCACATAAAATTCAAATTACCCGTTTTGCATGCGGAACATCATGAGGTCATTTTTGAAGGCTCCTGTGAGACCCATCAGAATTTGAGCTTTTTGGAACGGGGACAAGTTTAAACTGGTCTTGAAACAAGGCAGGCAGTACTTGCCTTACAGTCTTGCAACACATGAAATGACTCGAAAATGAGGGTGACTGCACTAAAATAGTAGTGAACAAGAACGGAAAATCTTGCCTGAAAACCTGGAAAAAACATGTATTATTCTGGCGTGAGCTTGCTCTGCCTGAAGTTCACACCCTAAATAAATCTTAATAGTCTACTTTTCTTCTTCCTTTAAATGGAAACCTTTGCATTTGCAAGCAGAATCCCAACAATGAAAACAAGAAAAGGGACAAAAACTATTGCAATGCCTCAGTCAGGCCCCTGTTTTTGTTTTTCTTTTCCAGCGACATTCGGACATAATCTCCTCCTGTCACAAGGGGTCGTTACACTTAAAGGCCCACGTGGCACAATGGCAGAGGGCTGCGAGATGAATGTTCTTTGTTGTCCTACCTTCTCTGAAGCGGCAGATGTAGCTTTTTCAAAGCGGAGAGAAGTAGCCACAAGTATTCAGATGTGTTTTTGTTTGCGTCTGGTGCTTTTCCTGAAGTATTAGAGGTGGATAATAAATGAAAGCCAAGGCAAGAAAACACGACAGATCTGCAGAAAGGAGGAGAGCCACATGTGGGCTAAAAGGAGGAGCTGCCTCTAGCAGGAGCTCATGTTTCTTGTGATGTCACACAGTCACTCCTAGCACTGGTCAAGAGGAGAATGGATCCTTCCCATAACAGCAGCACTAATGATCTGAACACAGGCTGACTATAATCCATGGCTCTGAGACCACTCAAAATACAGTAAGCTCACTGTCTAAATGCATGATCAACTCTGCTTTCACATATTAAACGAAGCATCAAGTTACATGAAATATGCTCCGATAATTAAACTGCTGCGGCATAAAAGCTGGGCTAATTTCTCAAGTTTTCTGAGTTTTATGAATTGCTTTGCGCCCTACAAATGGTAGCAATACTACCAAGAAAATGTTATAAGAATAATGAAATAGGAATGCTGTAATAAACACATTTTTCAAAGTTCTTCCAGACAAAACTAGGAAATTATTTTAAATAAACCAGGAATAAATAAATGTTAAACGATTTAGTGTTAAACACGATGCAAATTTTAGAATTGATTCACTACAGTAAAAGAATGTAACTAAGACTTTACTGCAAGACACTGCCCTATTGCTTCAATCAATGATCACTTCCCAGATAAGCACCGTTAATAAAAGACATCGCTGCCAATAAATAAAAAAGCTGTACAGGACAAACAAAAGTTTCATAAGTCACAGTTTTGGTAAGGGTGTCCAAAAAAAGTACAAAAAAATAAAACTGACTTGGCAGATTTCCGTGGTGCAATACTGCCACTTAGAGACAGCATTAAGAAGCTTGGGATCACACATCAGGCAGCGCGGCATCTGCGTGGCACAGAGATACTTGGGTGGCACAGTGCCTCAGCAGATTGCACTGCCCATCTCCAGGGTTCCAGGGTCATGGGTTTGCATAGAACCTCATATCCATAGGCAGGCCTAGGGAGACCAGCAGTTCTGAAAAGCTTACACTAGGTATCAGACAACAAAGACCGACAAGCTGTCTGGGTTAGACCCTGAACTATTTCAAGGTTACTTCCTGGACTTGCTTTGGGATTGTAATGGCTCTACTTTGATGAATAGTTTCCAAAAATGGATAAATAAATATACATTTGCGAAGCTGAACTAACAAGATGAAAAATGCGTCAATAGTTTAAGATCACTCTGGGACACAAATTTGTTTCTGTTGCCTCTCACCACTTAAAAAGAACAATAACATAAGATATGGAAATATATTTAAGATGCATTCAATCCAGATGCACAAATATATAGTATATTGTTGATAACATCTACATACAATGGCTTACCCTAACTAAGCATATTGTCTAAGCATGGGCGTAAATTATGGGGGTGGGGGGGGTTTGTAACCCCCCCCCCCCCCCCAATGATCAACCAACAAATGCAAACCCCTTGACCCCCTTAAATGGGTAGAGACCTCAACCCCTGCAATGGTTAACCCAAAGTTACGCCCTTGTGTGTAAGTATAGACACATCATAAGCATGCTGAAATTTGATATCTCTAGTTAAAATAAAAAAAGATTTGCTTAAAAAAAACGATTTTTCAAGCAACTGAAATGACAGAGGCTATAACATTAATACTTCTATGCTGATTCCATTCACATCAAATAACTGCTTTCAAAATCTGAAAGTCATTTTACATTCAGCTTTTCTGTGTGCTTTTTGGAGGATTAATTTAGTTAGCAGCTCTGCCAGATCTAGCTGATAGCATTTGGTTTCCCCAAGTGTGTCAACTTCATGCAAAATCTGTTTGGACGATGCAGGCTGTAGAGCGTTGGAAAAGATATCCATAATGGTACCACTTGGTAAATTAATAGGGCACAGATACTTAATAATAACTCAGTTACTACTGAAGTTAAAATCATGTAGTCACTGCTTGAGATAATATTAATGATGGACAAACATGATTAATAATGAACAAACATGAGATCAGTATTTGACTTGTGTTATTCATGACTTGTTCCTTCAGTAATTCACAAAGGTTTACAGAAGTAACAGAGTAACAAACACAATAACTGTATGAGATCAGTATATACCTAAGACTTGCAGTGCTTTGTGGTTAATTAGTAAATAAGTAATTTCATGATGCTATATTATTTGTGCCCCGTCAAGTAAAGTATTACCAATATACCTTTAGAGACAAACTGTCAGAAATTCAGTTTTGCACATAGGAATGGTTAAACAGCGGTCTAGCTCAGGGAGGGCAAATTCATCTAACACTTCAAAAAATCTATATAGCTAAATTCTATCTATCGGTGTTTCACTGACGTTGGTAACTGGAAACTAAATGGAAAAGTTACAGCAGCAGAAAAACACAAAGTACTGATTCATAATTTCTTTGTTTGGCTACGTTGTGAATTGGGAGAGAAGAATCTAAAATGCTGTGTAATTTGACAAGTATGCATTCCTGTAGGGCTGTTTCTAGAGAACTGACCCCCACAATGGTAGCTTTTCAAGGTGAGTATTATGTCTGCTGCAAGGAATCGTCTGTTTTAACGCCATAGATGTCACAATGGGGTGTGATGGAAGGACGACCCCAGTGCCACTTACAACTCTGGGCACTTTATTCAAGCAGAGCTCAGACATACATGTAACAAAACAGAACACAAGGGGTCAAAACAAAGGCAGGTAGGTTAAGGGAGGACAAACACCGGCTGGAATGCAAGAATAGGCAGATGGAACATGAGCTAAACCATATATTACAAGTACATAAAAATTCAGGCAAGTAACACGTACAATGACCTACTAAATACCACAGAAAAGCCAGGCATGTATACGTCTCTGGAAAAAATTGAGATCACTCGATATTTCTAAAACTTAATATCTGCATTTTAAGTCCAGGTTTATCATGGTTCTGCTAGCAAAAGGTTATACTGCGAGGCAGGCGGCTTCCAGGGTGAGTGTTTCTAAGGCCAGGAAATATAAATATGTTAAATAGATATAAGATTAAAGTACAGCAGGAGACACCGGGAACAGCCAGAAACTAGATTCATTACCAGGAAGAGGGCAGAAGCAACCTTCTGAGATGACCAATCTCGTAGAAGCTGGACCAAAGACCCATAAAACAAGGAAGAAGCGCTTCATTAATGAGAAACAGGGAAGAGCCAGACTGGAGTATTTTGCACACGTGCATGGCCATAAATTGTGAAACTGAAAACATGGGACTTGACAAAGAAACAGGTGTGGGCCATAATCATGAACCACTATGAATGGGATTGTCAGTGACACCTGCTGGTCAAGCAGGAAAATGACAGACAGCACAGGGCGGGCCAAGCACCGATCCTGACAACAGAGCTGTAGTATCAGGGACCAGCATACTTCAAAGGACTTGAGCTACAGTCAGATCCATAATGTCCATAATGGAGGCCAAAGTGATTATGTCCAGCTGCACCCTCCAACAACACCGTTTCTCACCCAGGCTGCCCGTGCCGGAATAGCTCAGTTGGGAGAGCGTTAGACTGAAGATCTGAAGGTCCCTGGTTCGATCCCGGGTTCCGGCACACACACACACAGAGAGCTCCTCCTCTTCGGTTTCGTGGTGCAACGCTTAGCGCTCTGGCCTCTGAATCCAGCGTTCAGTTTTCGGTGGGACCAGCATGTTCTTGTCCTCGCACTGTTTCAAACGTTCCTGCCTAATTTCACATCTTTCTAACCTCCGCTACCTTATGTAAATACAGTTGCATTATATTTTTCTCATTGTATTGTTTTATTTCATTCTAAGTATTATTTTAATTGTATGCATCCATCCTTATTTTACAATTCAGGGAGTAGCTGGAAAACGTATTCACTGCACACGTGTAAAGTGTATGTTCGCATGTAAGTCAGTATATTTAAAACATTAAACCGTTCGCTACGGCATTACATAAATCACGAGCTCGTTCCCAAACGCATCATACTACAATTCCCAAGCTGCACCGTGCAAACGCCTTTTGTATCATGCGACCAAAATGAACGGTGTTTCTTGGGAATTACAGTTTCATTATCTGTTTCTCAGGCCGTCTTGTTCAGCGATTAGAACTCAATTTCCCAGATATCAACGCCAAGGATTCCTCCTTGCATATGATTTCCTGCTTGCATTCAGATGCAGAATTTAAGAAAGTGTCAGTTGTGCGAACTGTTGTTTAAGTATCTTTTCGTGGTTGAAGAAAAATGAAAAAGCATTAAAACAAACAATTAATGCAATTTGCATAAATGAGAAAACGAGTGAAAATGTAAAATGAGCAACTTGTTCGACTAGCTGTTGTGTGACGCTGCAGAGAGTTCCTAGTTAGCTAGCTACATAGCTACAGTTATGTCAGCCTAGTAACGTACGTTGGGACACTAATGAATTAATTTATTGTCGTATGGTGTAAGATTTTTTTTCCAAAAGAGGACACGCGTATAAGATACCGGAAAGAGGCGCCTGTTTAATACGATGGAGGAGGTTGATAGGATTTTAATTCATTCACTCAGACAGACTGGAACGTAAGTATCGTCGCTTTTCTATTCAGCTACCAAAACCGGGGTACAAAGCAGGATTATCGCACAAAATCTCTGACAATTAATTTGTCATCTGGGTAGCCAGCTGCCCTGATTAATATTTTTTGGGTTTTTGTTAGTGGCAAGTTTCTTTTTGTGAAGATGTTTGCCAAAGGCTAGGCAGTTCCGTTAGCAATTTAGCTGCTCTAATTTTGTTTGCAGAAAAGTGAGTAACATTATCCCACGTTTCGTTCATGTTACTGCGGCTTTTAGTGTCATTTGAGCGTAAGTCTTCAGAATTGTTAGATTTTTATATCTGACGTTAACTTAGCAGTAGCTGATTATATGTCAGGAGCTGATTAGTCTCGTATTTACATGTAGTTGTATTGGTTTCTAGTTCAGTGTCTGCTCCGGGTAAGTAGTTCGAAAACATCCGTTTAGGAGTGTTGTCTGAAAGTAATATTCTAGTCAGCAGAGCTGGCGTGTTCTTGTGTAGTAGGTAGTAATTGTTCTTTTATTGGGGACAGTGACTGGACGTAGAAGTACAGGTGCAGCGCCACTGCTGTAGCAGCGTGGTAGAGGACCGATATGTTTGGTTATGTTATTACAGCTGCAATGGAAACTGGATTGTATTATTTCGTGGGGAGTGTATTGCCCTGAATATCATAACGTTTTATTTAATCTATGTTTAATCATGTTTATTGTAAGACCCACACAATTCACACATTGCAGGTGGAGTGTATGGCTGAGGCTACATGTAGGCAGTCTTTGTTTTTCATTTCTGAGTAAGAGCTGGATTCAGATGACGTCTCTAGTCAGAGGAGTGCTATAGTTCCTAAGGCTAAATTATGTGCATCTCACTATTTTCCAGCGGTTGTAAGTGTTCTCCTGTGAGCTACAGGCTGTGTGTTTAGGAGCATGTATGAGCAGGGTGAAGCAGTGATACACGCAGTCTTCTCTCTCCCCTGTTTGCTTAGGGACGTTCCAGAGGATGTGGACAGTGTGAAGCAGTTCACCAGTGAGCTCATCGTGGAGGCAGTGGTGCGATGTCTGCGCGTCATTGATCCGGCCTTGGGCAACGGCCTGTCTCCCTCTCTGCCGCCCGGCATGTCTGCTCGCTTCCGCCTGGGGATGAGTCTAGCTCAGACTTGTCAGGTAAGGTATGCTCTGTAATAATGGCTGTAAAGTTGGCAGCAATCTGCATTAGGTGTACATCCTGTAAATCTGTTTTAAGTTTGGTCGAGTACATCTAATAAGTTACCTTTTTTTGTTTTTAGATTACCCTTTGGTGAACTTGTATGATTTAGCGTGTGCTTATATTTCATATATTTGATCATTCATTTCAGGTAGTAGTTGTTTGTGGAATCATTTTCATATGGCTGCATTCATCTTGTCCTGAAAGACTCTCCTGGCATCCTGCATCAGAGTCCCCTGTGGCTGCCAGTTAACATTTTAGTCTGAAAGTGGAACGTTTTGCGGCCTCGCTTGTGTGACATGGCAATGTGTGTCTAGGACCTTGGCTACAAAGGGGAAATCGGCTACCAGACCTTTCTGTATAGCAGTGAGCCCGAGATTCGCTCCCTGCTCATGTTCCTGGTGGAGAAGTTGCCGAGAGAGAGTGCGGAAGCCTCCAGCCAACCTGCTGGTATGCAGAGAACCGCGTTGCTCAACCGAACGGCCATTTTTCACCATCTCATGTAGTAGATCTTACGCCAGCAGGGTATTTGCTGTTTTACCGTTAATGTGGTATTGTGGCAGTAGGATGTCCACGTTTTGACAGTCATGACTTACCGTAGATGGAATACACTCACTGTCCTCTTTCTCCTGATAGTGTTTCACATTTAATTGACCAAGATGTTTTAAGAAGTTAAATACTATTAAAGTAGTATTTTCGTTTATAGTAGTTATTTGTATTCATGACCATCGTTTATGTGCATTTCTTTATATCGCTAATTTTAGCAACTTAATATTAACTAACTCTAACATCATTAATTGTGAATATAAAGTGAGATTGACAGTGTTAAGACAAACTATACTGACAACAGTCTACATATGTACGTTTAAAACATTCACTGATGTGTAAAGATATGTTTCTATTTGTGGTGCTGGGGGATGTCTCATTTCCTTGGTTTAGGTTTATATTGTAAAGTAGTTTCTGAGGAAATGCATTTTTCACGCTACTGAAATAATGGATTTTTGGAGACGCGTGTTTTCCAGCCAACAGTAATGATAAGGGTTAGGGGTTTCTTGCTTCAGATACTGTGCAGTTGTGCCTAATTTTGTAAAACTGTTCAAGTACTCTAGAAAGTACAGTAGGCAGGTAATTTTATAGCATTAACCAGTGATAAATTTACACTCCCCCACTTCTCCCACCCAGGAAAGTCAGCCCTCTTGCTGAAGTCCATTGCTGCTCAGATCAAAGCTCAGCTGTCCTTACCCTGGGCACCTCCTTCCTGCCGCCTGCCCCTCCTCTGCCAGATGCAGGTACATCAAGACCACATGCCATTTTATTGTGCTGTCAGATTATTTTATTGTTTATTTTCGCCTGACAGGCATCACCCTCTGTAATCTGTTTCTGGTGGGAAATGTTCGGTAAATGCTGATCGACAAAATGTCTGTTTCAGAGTCCAGGCCTGTCTAACGGTTTCCATGCCCAACCCTTGAGTTTACCTCATCGTTCAAGATCCTCTGGGAAAACCCTGAAAGGTATATCGGCATTCACGCTGAGGAAGATCTCACATGATGAGATCATCTGTACATGCTCTTTCTGTTACAGTAGCAGCAGAATCGTGACATGTTGGGGTTTATCTTCTCGTCAATGTGTGACCTTTTGTAGAGGTAAAGGATTACTACAGGGATTTCTTGCTACCCGTGACTGCCCAGCCTTCCCAGAATTCCTCAGTGCCAGCTTCCCTGCTGGAGCAACATGCCTTGAGCCTCAGTGCTGCCCAGGAATGGGAGAATGAGTGGAACAGTCAGGGCCTGCTGTCCAGACTGAGTCCTGAGGTACACACACGCCCCACATAGAACACACAGGGTTGGACGTCATTATGTTGGCATATTGATCAAAGTGTATTATAAGGCGTTTAATTTGTACTTTAGTTTTTAGGTTGAATTCTACATAGTATGCCTCTTATGCAGGTGAGGAAAATCTTCAATGAGACATTGCACCTGGTAGCTGAGATTTAACTTTAAGGTTACTATACAGCTTTGATTTTACTGAACCAGTCATTGATGACTGAACTATGCAGTGTACTTATTCTTAAGTCATATTTCTTTTCTGTTCTGAACTCTGTACTCTGAACCTTAATAACAAATTGGAGATGTTCGGAATGTAATTGCATGAGAACTGCTGCTAACTTTCACTTTCTCTGCTTTCCGCTTGTTGCTGCAGGACTATCGGGCCCGGAAGCGCACGCGGCTGCAGAAACGCATGGAGGAGCAGCTTCGAGCCGCCGCCCAGTCCTGCTCTGACGCCCAGAATGCGTCAAGATCGAGCCCCGATTTGGTGGATCTGCTGCACTCCTTCGGCGGGGGCACCGTCGGGGATAAACTCCTCACCAAGGGCACGCGTTTCACTCACACGGAGAAGTTCACCTTCACCCAGGTGGGTCTCCTTTGCGGTAGCAGTGTGGGGCTCTCTTGTTGTAAACTGGTTCAGTCGGCATAATAAACCACTGGATGTTTATGATGAAGTTTTCACGAAATCGCCCGTGTTAGGATCCAGAGAAAGCTGTCCAGCAGATGGCAGCAGCGGTAAACTCGCTGCCGACTTCCCACCAATCGGAGGAGGACATTCGGGCCCGGCAGCAGGAAGAGCTCGCATCCATGCAGCAGCACCTGCAGCAGCTCTCCTTGCATGTGGATGAAGTCGGCGGAGATATAAAGAAGCTCACTGCGGCAATCTGCAAGGTGACTACTACAATCAGCACTGAAGTATATTTAGTCTATTTGCATCTTATCTGTCACGGTCTGTAATGTGGTGCGTTCAGCTTAAACTTTATCTAAACCTTCCGCCTGTACAGGTATCAGAGGAGCTGAAGCAGCAGGAGCAGAGTAACACGGAGAAAGAAGCCGCCATTCGGATCAAGAGGCAAACGGTCGACCTGCTGCCTGACGCAGAAAACAACCTCGCCAAGCTGCAGGTGACTGAGGCCTGGCGACGAGCAGCACACGCGCACATCTGTGATGGTCAGCCAGCACGCGCACATCTGTGACGGTCAGCCAGCACGCGCACGTCCGTGACGGTCAGCCAGCACGCGCGCACGTCCGTGACGGTCAGCCAGCACGCGCGCACGTCCGTGACGGTCAGCCAGCACGCGCGCACGTCCGTGACGGTCAGCCAGCACGCGCGCACGTCCGTGACGGTCAGCCAGCACGCGCGCACGTCCGTGACG